>CM032064.1:38577506-38606468 GCA_018831715.1 Matsumurasca onukii
TTGTCTTTAATTTTACCTGTTTGGGCTCACGACAGTTATTGACGCATTTAAAACCAGTTCTCAAAAGGAATTTTCCTTATTAAAAAATTGATATTAACGTAGCCTATACTTTCCAGGTTATGCCTCAAGGCAGTTTGCACTGATAATTTTGCCAGCCAGCTCTGCGTTGACCTTTACCTAGGTCACGCACCTGGCTATAAAACGACAGATCAAAACTGGGTCCCACCCACACTCACATATATACTCACTTCGCATAGTCCCTGCTGTATGTCGTTTCCACTTAGATTTTACAAACATGACAACAAATAATACCAAGGGATACAAAGTATAACACATTGTTTTGTATTTCATGTTCCGTACGACGCAAGTAATTTTGCTGACTAACATGAGAAAAGTAATTCCTGTTAAAAGTAATTTTTAAAGTAATTCGACCATATGGTAATTGTAATCGGAAACCTGACAATCTTGTTTTCTGTAATATTTGTCAATCTTCTTGTCCTAATAGACAGAAGGTTGACGCTAACGGGTTTACTGTGAACCTTATACTTTCCTTTAAACAACTTTTCTTTCATCATATATCATGTTCATCACTAAGATCTAAGGCTTCCGGTTTACACCGCGTCACAGTTAAAATAAAATTACTGCTAGACGTTTCGACCTCGCTGTGGAGAGTCATCCTCAGTAGCTTGTTGACTGGCTGAGACTGGATTGGCCGGCCGTGTCTTCCTTTATATACCCCAGTGTGGGGTCCTGTCACCTGAGGCCGAAGTGGGCGGAGCCTGTTGCTCGTTGTCGAACTGGATTGGCTGGCTTCAATAGGACTTCTGAAGAACTGGCTGCCAAGTTTTTGATAATTTTATGCTGTCTTCTTTGTTAAAGTTGTCTTCATGCTTAATTATTTTATGGTTTCTCTAATTTTCCTTGGATAATAGTGTGAAATTTTGCCAAGACTTTGGTTTTGTCAAAATCAATTCCATGCTTTGTCTTGTAGCTGTGTTCTGCTATTGCCGACTTTTCTATGTCTTCTTGTTTCGTGCCGTATGTGCTCTTGAAGTCGTGTAGAGATTAGCCGTTTCGTTTCACCAATATAGACTGAGCCGCAACTGCAAGGTATCTCATAAACCCAGGTGTACAAAGATGAATGTTGTCTTTCACGGGTCGTAAACAGTTCCTGATTTTGTTGGCCGGCTTGAATATGGTTGGATGTTATGTTTCTTCAGAATTCTCCCAACCTTATCTGTAGTCCCCTTGACGTATGGAATGTAGGCTCGTTTCGGTGGAACATTATCTTGTATTTGTCGCGCACTTTGGATGGCGGCTGAGCTCGTTCTTGCAATCTGTCGGTGTAATGCCTTGTTGATTTGATGTCTTGTATAACCATTTTCTTGCAGTGTTTTCTGTAATATTTTCTTTCTGAATTCCAACTGTCCTTATCTGATATGTGGATGGCTCTGTTTATTAGTGTGTTCAAAACCCCGTTCTTCTGTGCTGGATGATGGTGTGATTGAGCGTTCAAGTATCTGTTTGTGTGTGTAGGCTTTCTATACACTGAATGGCCCAGAGTTCCATCTTCTTTTCTTGTAGTAAGAACATCCAGAAATGGCAACCGCCCGTCAGTTTCCACTTCAACAGTAAACTTGATGTTCGGGTGAATGTCGTTCAGATGTTGAAGGAATTCTTCTAAGCATTTTCTTCCATGAGACCACACAGCCCATACATCGTCTACGTATCGTAACCATATTTTTGGTTTCTTCGTTGCCGTTTCCAGTGCTAAACCTTCGAAATGCTCCATGTACAAATTTGCAGCTACGGGCGAAAGCGGTGAACCCATGGGCGCTCCATCTATCTGTTCGTAATACTTTCCGTCGAAGAAGAAATACGTTGACTGAAGACATAACTCTGCCAAGCCTCTGGTGACGTCATGTTCTTGATGAGCTCCACTGTTTCGGGGACTGGCACTTTGGTGAAGAGTGATTCCACGTCGAAACTCACTAGAATATCATCATCTTCACACTTGATGTTTTTTATCATTTCAATAAAGTGTCTTGAGTCCTTAACATAAGAAGCTGTCTTGCCTACACAATGTGATAAAGTTTTTGCGACATATTTAGCTACGTTGTACGTGGGTGAACCAATAGAGCTGACGATCGGTCTCATAGGTATATCTTGTTTGTGGATTTTGGGCAAACCATAGAGTAGAGGTGGTTTCGGGTCCGAGTTAATTAAAAACTTTTTCTTATTTTCCTCGATGGCCGTAGTTGATCTAATCTGTTTATTTATAGCAGTGGTAATACGTTTTGTAGGATTTCTGACTTTCTTGTAGGGTCCATCTTCTAACAGCTGGTGAATCTTTTCTTTGTAAACAGTGGTGTCCATGATCACTGTTGCGTTTCCCTTGTCTGCTGGTAGAACCAATCTCGTTGCATCTTCTTTCAGAACACGTAGAGCATTCCTTTCTTCTTTCGTTAGGTTAGATTTAGGAGGCCTAGATTTTCGCAAAACGGTAGCCACATCCTGTCTTACTTCCTCAGCTTCCACTGGATCTAGGTCCTTGACCGCAGCCTCAACGGAGCAGATGATCTCTTCTGTCGGAATATTCTTAGGTGCAATGGCGAAGTTCAGGCCTTTTTCTAGTAGAGTTCTAGTAGGCTCATCGATGTCCTTTTTGGTCAGGTTGACAATGACATTCTTCTTCTCCTCGTTGCTGGAATTTAGGCTAGGCCTACTAATCTCTTGCAATTTCCGGAATTTCTTGATCTGCTTTTCTGTTGCTAGCTTCTTAACTTTGTCACCTATCTTCTGGGCTAAGCTCTCAATCAGTTTCCAATCCTCCTCAGCAAATGTGTTCTGAACCCGCTAGTAACTCTGTTGCTCGTGAACTGGCGATGTGAATATCGTGGCGAGCTTCTGAAATCTGGCTGCGTAGGATGTTTTCTGCTTTTGTAGTATTCTGTTGATTTTTCTGTGTTGACATGATGCTTCAGCCACAATTAGAAGAACACCGCTGTTCTGCATCTCTTCAAAAAATGCTAGTCGGCCAATTGCGTCCTATTTTCACTTTCATCAAGCGAAAAATATTGGTCTTCTTATACATATCCTCCCTGTAGAGGTTGATAACTTAACTCTAGGCTTTCGCGGCCGGTGTCATCACTAAGATCTAAGGCTTCCGGTTTACACCGCGTCACAGTTAAAATAAAATTACTGCTAGACGTTTCGACTCATGTGGAGAGTCATCCTCAGTAGCTTGTTGTTGACTGGCTGAGACTGAAATGTGACTTATTTGGAAGAGACTTTATTGAAATGATAAAAACATCAAGGTGAAGATGATGATATTCTAGTGAGTTTCGACGGAATCACTCTTCACCAAAGTGCCAGTCCCCGAAACAGTGGAGCTCATCAAGAACATGACGTCACCAGAATTAGCGAGCTTGGCAGAGTTATGTCTTCAGTCAACGTATTTCTTCTTCGACGGAAAGTATTACGAACAGATAGATGGAGCGCCCATGGGTTCACCGCTTTCGCCCGTAGCTGCAAATTTGTACATGGAGCATTTCGAAGGTTTAGCACTGGAAACGGCAACGAAGAAACCAAAAATATGGTTACGATACGTAGACGATGTATGGGCTGTATGGTCTCATGGAAGAAAATGCTTAGAAGAATTCCTTCAACATCTGAACGACATTCACCCGAACATCAAGTTTACTGTTGAAGTGGAAACTGACGGACGGTTGCCATTTCTGGATGTTCTTACAAGAAAAGAAGATGGAACTTGGGCCATTCAGTGTATAGAAAGTTTACACACACAAACAGATACTTGAACGCTCAATCACACCATCATCCACAGAAGAACGGGTTTTGAACACACTAATAAACAGAGCCATCCACATATCAGATAAGGACAGTTGGAATTCAGAAAGAAAATATTACAGAAAACACTGCAAGAAAATGGTTATACAAGACATCAAATCAACAAGGCATTACACCGACAGATTGCAAGAACGAGCTCAGCCGCCATCCAAAGCGCGACAAATACAAGATAATGTTCCACCGAAACGAGCCTACATTCCATACGTCAAGGGGACTACAGATAAGGTTGGGAGAATTTGAAGAAACATAATATCCAAACCATATTCAAGCCGGCCAACAAAATCAGGAACTGTTTACGACCCGTGAAAGACAACATTCATCTTTGTACACCTGGAGTTTATGAGATACCTTGCAGTTGCGGCTCAGTCTATTGGTGAAACGAAACGGCTAATCTCTACACGACTTCAAGAGCACATACGGCACACGAAACAAGAAGACATAGAAAAGTCGGCAATAGCAGAACACAGCTACAAGACAAAGCATGGAATTGATTTTGACAAAACCAAAGTCTTGGCAAAAATTTCACACTATTATCCAAGGAAAATTAGAGAAACCATAGAAATAATTAAGCATGAAGACAACTTTAACAAAGAAGACAGCATAAAATTATCAAAACTTGGCAGCCAGTTCTTCAGAAGTCCTATTGAAGCCAGCCAATCCAGTTCGACAACGAGCAACAGGCTCCGCCCACTTCGGCCAATCAGGTGACAGGACCCCCACACTGGGGTATAAGGAAGACGCCACGGCCGGCCAATCCAGTCTCAGCCAGTCAACAAGCTACTGAGGATGACTCTCACAGCGAGGTCGAAACGTCTAGCAGTAATTTTATTTTAACTGTGACGCGGTGTAAACCGGAAGCCTTAGATCTTAGTGATGACCGGCCGCGAAAGCCTAAGAGTTAAGATCATGTCTTTTGTTGCACACTTATTTTCAAGTATGCATTTGAATTTTCAACAACGAATGATACTCAAACGGATCCGCTAGTCCGACGCATCTCTAAGAGTCCATTTTTTTAGGTTTGCCAAAGTTTGAAAGAAAGCTAACCGTCATATTGCATTGTATTGTAATATAATCGCACAATATATCAAATAAAAAACAGTGCAGTGTCATAATAGCTTATTGGCTTGTTAAAAAAATGACAGTGAAAACAACTTATAACTGTTTTGAGCAAAGAGTAAAGGCTAATTACATTAAGAATTAAATTGTCTACGTTTTAAAAACTACCTCCTAACATGAAGTTTCTAAAGTCTAAGCTAATTTAATTACACCGCTGGTAGTCGTTGACTGAAGGAGTAAAAACTCAGCACTACCACGAGGATTTTGAAGCTCGTAGAACCTTTAGAAATAACGGTCATGTACAGTTTCTTTCCTAAAATATACAAGTTTGTAACTATCATGTACCTTTTATTGATACATACCAAATTTTTGACACTTCATGAAAAACTCTATACAGAACAGCACCAGGTGTGGTCTGAGGTCATTGTATTGGGTTCTGCGAGCAACACACTAGGAATCATCTGTCGGGGAATTCTATGTTTTTTCTAAGCCCGGCAACATTAGGTGATGAGGTCAATTTACTTTCTAATCCAAGTGGCACATAAAATGTCTTACTCTGACACGTAACTTTGACCTGTGCTCTAGAAGCCAGAAAATAGAAGTCATACGTCACGCACTCTGCGCTTCCCTATGTCTTGATCCCATATACTTTTCTGACGATGAGAAAATTAAAAACCATACAATACGCAATGCAAAATCAAACACCAAAGTAGCAAAATGTAAGTTTTAATTTTTAACTGACTTCATACGCAAGGAGGAGGTTACACACTTCGACCTGGGACTTTTTTTCTTATACAGGGTCAGGCAAAAGTGTGGAAACGCCTTATAACTTTTAACCAGTTTTTCGAGTCTAGCACTTAGAGACAATTAATATATGCGATATCCCAAGCGCATTTCACGGTGAGTGAGTAGGCGCGAGAAACAACGCAGGTAGGAGGCGGGGGTAGCGCTGAGGTTGAAATGGGGTGAGAGACGGGTCCTGGAAGACGTGGTACCCATTCAAACAGAGCTACTGTCGGCCGGTACCTGATCACGGTTGCTTTTGTGTTTACTTTCCAGTTGCACACCACCAAGAGAACCTTGCAAGCTTGAGTCATAAGTTGATTTTGAAATCGGAATATTGACGTTCCTCGTACATTTACACTGTTATCGAGTTAGTTTAACAGCGACCATAATTATGCAGACTTCGGTGTTGATAAAACCTACATTACAAAGTATACACATTACACAGTATAAATAAGGTGTTGAGCCCTAGTTAAGGTAATTAATTTGTAATGACAACCAATACTACGTGAAATTGAATTACTAACTAATATAAATATTTAAGACGCTTCGTTAGGTTACGTCATCACTCAAAGTCAAAAAATAACTTTTAATGTTGTTTTTTCATCAATGATACAGTATTTCAGTCGAGAGGATGTAGGTAATAAAATAGCATGGACTAAAAAATAAAACAAAACAAACTGTATTGGAAATCATATAAAATACAAGTTAGGGCTTTAGAACTTCTTACCAATACTACTTAACCATGAGATTAACAATTAATAATAAATACATTTACAAAATTAAGTTAATAGTTAAAATAAACAAAGGAAAAGATTAACAAAAAAGTATTGTATTCAAAGAATATACATAGTCAACATAATATAACATGCAGTCTAATGAATATAATATGTACAAAAGATTTGATTTATGACCCTTATTGAGTTAAGCTATTTCAATTTCAGTTATTATCCTTATGAGGGATAATTATTAATTAACAACGTTCAAATCCTAACACATTGAATATCCATTATAATTGGCCCTTGAACATCAACCGGTGAAACCTTACAACAACATTAATTATAAATTTGAAGAAAATATATTTATAATTAAAGGTTTAAAACTTAAATATAAAAACCAACTTCAAAATTATTTGGAGTAATTATTTAAAATGTACTAGCAAATGTAATTTTATAATAAACCAAATATATTTGATGTTTAAATTTAAAATTAAATACAGAATGTCTCAAAAAATGTATACACACCTTAATCGAATGTATCTAATTACAAATAAAACCTGTTACAGATAAAATAGTCATAAATATGATTTTCTGGCTTCATTTAGTACTAACAAAAACCTAAAAGTACTTAATGAGAGGTACAAACCTCTAAATTCGCGCCATAAGGTTCCATGGGTGTAACGCATTTGGTGTCTTTAGGAATTGAATAGGAATATTTTTACATATAATATATGGGTTTGTACATATTACTAGACAATATTGATGTCCTAAGAGGTATGAAGTATCTAGTAAACATTCAATAAGTAAATCGTATTATCAGAACATATAAAACTTGGCATTATCAGCGAATTTCTGTTAGTAAAATGAACTATCAACACCATCAGAATGGTAAGATCGAGACCCGGGTCTATAAAATGCCTAATCCTGACCCAAGAACATTTGAACCATTTTCATACTTTACATATACAGGGATTACAAATTGTGTTCCTGATTTTGATCATAAATATTACTGGGTAAATTCTTTTATACAATTTTAATTAGTACCATTGGAAAGAAAATCAAACTTTATTTTTAATGATTTGGGTGCGTCTGTTGTTTCTTAAGTCAATTGTTGTACATGTTGTGTAATGGTTGAATTTGAAGACAGTAATTTTGTTGTGTGATGGATTATCACATTAACTAATTTTTCATTAGCGTGCAACCAATTTTAGAACCAGGTTTAATGAAGATCCTCCTAGTAACCAATCTAATCGCAGTAGTAATTAAGTTTTAAACTAATGGCCGCATTTAAAAAAAATGTTACTAAAGCTCATCATTTGTGCTTGGGGCATGAATCGGGTGCGGAGGTTCGAATGATGACGTACTCTTGAACTGGCCGCCACTATCTTCGATAACACTCTCCTTTATTTCTGGGGATACATCAAAATATAAGTACACTGGTACACACCATTATTACCATTAGTAAACCTGAGATCCAGCAATGGATTACCAATGCCATCGAATCAATGTGGGACAAGGGTATCTCTCAAAGTAATAAGCTTAAAGGTTATAGTTAGCTAGAGGTTGTCCTGTTTTCTCCAAACGGATGAGTCATCAGAGTGCGATGGGTCGGCAATTGTCTGTCCGCATGAGTGAGCTATATGAGTGACAGTCCTTTCACACCCCATCCTCAACTGTTCCTCGCACCTTTGGCAACTGGTCGAGGATTAGACCCATTATTGAGGTTTATTGCCGGTCATAAACGTTTCTCAGTGCGGCTCCCAGTTTTTTCAGTGCAACCGAACTCGGTACATTTTACAAGAGGAACCAAAAGTACCTTTTAATGCATACTGACAATTTGCCCCAGTTTTCAAAATGGGTGATTGGGGGTAGACTGGGGTTAAACTGGTTAAAAAGTTATAAAGGCGTTTCCACACTTTTGCCTGACCCTGTATATTTGTACACGCATAACTTTTGAATGCGGTGACTGTTTTAAACGCGGTTTGTTTTGTTTTGTAGAGGACACCTTTTAAACGTTGTCATGTCGATTTGAAGTCTTTGAAATTGCTCTTGAAAATTTGCAGCGCTGACTTCAAATTGATAGGCCCTATGACATTTTCTCCTAAATGAATGGATCAACATTGCCCAGTCTAGTGGTAACTGCGTTTAAAGCCTTTAGCCAGTCAAATGTTTCACTCGTTGAAATAAAACCTTCAAGGCTTGAACACTTTAAAGCTGCTTTTTTAAGACTAAATATTATTGGTGGAATTACAATGCATTGTACTATATAACAAAGAAATTTATTTCCATTTTGTAATTTATTGAAGTTTGGCAGCAGTGACTAAAATCATTTGTAGTAGACTAAGACACGTGATATGTATTTAAAATTATTTTCCCTTTTAGAGTTTTTCATCTAACTCTTTTTTTAAATCGGTTCACTTTTTTATCTATTGATTTGCGTTATCTAACGGACCAACGAGCTTGGGATTGTGGTGAAGAAGATTGTGTCAGTGGCTTGTGCTGAATTCTGGTGGTGATCCCGTGAACTATTGTATTCAACTGTCGTCAACTCCCTGAACTACTAACAACTTATAGTGAAATCAATTGCGTCATGTGCTGCTTTACGAGGATACTTTTCCAACTATTAGTATTTTTACGGTTAAAAGTACACTGTGTAACCTTAATACCTATTAAACCATGGCTGCCAGTGTCAGGCCCACCTGCAGTTCTTGTTATTCGCGTATTTCTAGGAGACCCAGTTTTCTCCTTAAAAAGGTACCAGTATATTTTGTTTTGCGTAGAAAGTTCTATCCCACTAAAATACTCCTTCGTGGTATACAAACTCTTCACTCAGTCCTCGGCCCAAATAGCAACGTTACTCTAACGTTAAAGCCTTACTTCGGCCTTCTGCCTCGGCCTTTCGTTCTCTGATATAACGGAAATTACAGAACTTTTCACTACGCTTACAGCCTCTGTTCAGGCTTCGGTCTTAGCGTTTCGTTCCAAATTATCATATAAAAGACTAGCTGCACAAACTAGTAAGCGAGTTTTGACTTTTGAAAGAGATACTTCAACGTTATCTTAACCGTTTTAAATTGTTATTTTATTTTGCATGTATGAGATTTTAGACTATCTAACAGTGAACAGCAAAAGCTTCTTACATAAAGAAGTACAAGCTTGAATTAGTTTCAAAACAAGTTTTGATATTACACGCAGTTTAGTAAAGTGTTACAAATTGAAAGGATGTTGTTGATAAAACCATATCTAAGGCCCCTATAACGTCCAAGCCAAATGGAATAAATTCCTCGCACCCGCTGAATATTAACAAGAATACATTACAGAGATGCAGTTGTGTTCCGAATTGTAATATGGGGATTATTTACATTATGGCGTTGGTCAAAACTAGATATTACTTGTACACAATTGTTAGTAGTGACCTTAATAAATAAATATTTAATTCCATAAAACCCTTACAGTTGCTTTAAAATTGTGACATTGAATGCATTTATTTAATTTGAGTTTTTAGCAATCTTAGACCAAGACTTATTCACACAAACAATTTTTCATCCTCGTTGGCTCTTTCATCGAATTTTACCCAAGCAACCTCCGGCCAACAAGGTGCCCCATTGTGCTAAGAACTGGTTTGAACTCTAATAAGTGTCCGCGGTCAAAACTGCTTTCCGACGAGATGCAAACGCCTGTTGCGTTGAAACACCTTTGTTGGAATTTTGTAGTTTGTTGACAAATCCAGCTCCTGGGTGTGATGGCAAACGCTTGTGGACCTGGACCTAGTGTATGTCTATACCTCTTATAACATCGAACTTTGACAAAATACATGTTTGAAGAATGTAAACACCGGCAAGTGTCAACAGATTCAAGATTTTGAACGCTAGTCTGCACGACTCTCTTCATCGAAATTTGGTAATAGTTCCGCTTTCTTAAAGAAAAGCTTGGAAAAGTGTGGACTTACAAAAGCGCCACAAAAGGCCATTCATAGGAAAGCTGTGGGATTATACGCCGTAATACACAGTCAACCGTACCTGAATCGGGCAGTATTTCGATAGTTATTGTATGAATACAATCTTGGACCATTTATTGTGTACCCTATGTTAACCTTCGGTCGAGGTATATTCCTTGAGTTTCATTGTGCATTATTATTTCAATAAAAATATGTTATTAAATATAAAAGTAGACTATATGCCACTCACTGAAGGGTAGTGCAGGATGGCCAAGTTTAGACGACATAGGTAAAGACGTATTAATCGCTACAGGTAATTATTTATAACAGTAATAACAATTAACCTAAGTGCGAAAATTGATAATTACTATCGGCTAGGTAAATATTTAATAAAAAATCACTAATAATGGTATATCAATGGAATACACATTGTGAGACGCCTACACTTGGGAGCGCCCAGATTTGAAACCACTATTCGCAGCAGAGAGCTGTAGTCAGATTGGCCTAGCCTTCACTCTGCCACTCAGCACTACAGTCAACTGATAAATGATTTCCATGCCACTGCATTTCAGTACCTTTAGTTCTTTAGTCCTCTAGAACCAGCACAAAACATTGTAAAATGTTCAGGTAACTAAACCACATCAGATTATTAAACATTACAAATACTGATGATTAAAACCGTAATTCAGATTATTAAAGTCTACCTCGTCTCTGGTGTTCAGCTGATGTGACAGTGGGATTTGAACAATTTCCACCTTTTTTTCAAGCGTTATTTATAAGCTCAAATACTGCCATAAATCGATCTATTACAAAGCACAACGATTTAGTAACCAATGTTTTGTGAAACTGAAGTAGAAATAACCTTCCCTAGAAACTGTTGGCAAACATGTTCCCATCATTATGTGATGTTATGGAACATTGAGAACACATTATTTGATACAAAAATACAAACAAAATATAATGTTTAGTGATGTTTTTACAGTTCTATTTAAAACTGTCACGAGGATTTCAGACCGAGACTAGACGTTAGTAAATATATTTCATCTGTATCTGTATTTATATACGTGAAACAATCTAGTAAAATAATTAAATAATAATGGGGTCATTAAGTAAGATCTAATATGCGGAGTTGTTTAGCCTTTAACTGATATTTTACATAATGCGTGGGTCAACCCAGGGTTCAGATTACTTGTGACTTGTGTTGTTCACTCGGTTAGAGATGTCCTTGTTGTGAATGAAGCAGTGAGTGTATACGCACTATTCACACCATACGGTCAGAGATGAAAGGGCGAAGGAGCAAGGGACAAAGCCGAGATGATGGCAAGTGCTCTGAAGCACTCACAGGCGCAGACCACTGTGGATGTGGCTGATTAGCAGTTGATATTCTGCATATTTTGATTAGAAATCAATCCGTAATAGGGGACAAGGTAGGAGTGGTCCTCAGTCACCGCGCTCCCTACACTTGGACTCAGGCTCCTACAGCTACTAATGGATCAATATTCTAAGGCGAGGCTAGGAGGTGGATTGTCATTTGAATGAATGTTACAGAGAGAGGGAACGAGTCAGTGAGAAATAGACAAAGACGGGAGAGAGAGAGAGTATGACGGGGGCAGGGGGTAGTGACGGTAGGTTGACGGGGGGTAGGGTTTCACCCGTGCCCTCTCCTGTACACACTCTGTTCAGCTGTGAAAATTATTGCTTTCTCTAACCGACCCACCCTTCTACCCCGCACCCCCTCCGCCACGGCCACCGTCTCTCTCCACCGCCGTCTTTCCCTCACTCTCTATTCTCTCTCGTTAGCTTTGTTTTATTCTTATCGGATCTACCATCACTCAGTATTTATACCTCCTCTTTTAGTTGTTGTTGCCGATATGTATTCATGAACCCCTCCTCCTTTTGTCGTTCTGACTCTGCTTTCTATTTCTCTTCGCACACACACTTCACCGAGTTCGGCATTATTTTATACTTCTAAATCGAAGCAGCGATTTTTAAAAATCGATAATTTTAATCTCAACGCTAAGCCGGGCCTGCTCGGCCGCTAATGCCGTGACAGACGCTCGACTCCGGCCACTGCTTCTTGATTTCAGTTTGCAATCACTGCTTGTTCCCTTCGAGACCGACACACTTTAAACGTCACAATTTTATTGAAATATTAGAAATATAGGACTTTGACTCTTTCCTTTTAAGAAGTCTTAAGAAGTCTCAACGTATTGTTGGGGACATCTACATTAATACCAATATAGGCCTACAGTGTAAGATGCTGTCACAGCGAGTTGTGTACGATTGTATTTTCAAAACTGGAGCCTTTGGTGTGTGACAAACACATGTTTAATATGTAATCAGTTTAGTCAAACAAATGTGTTATTCAATCATTGGATTGTCACTGATTTAAATGCGTGGCTTTAAACTGGTAACAATTCAAACTGATCGAAAGTTATTTAACTACAGTTATACATCGGTCGTGTGTTCATAACCGACAGAACAGTTCGTAGATTTGATGGTTAGTCCTTTCTAAAGCAGTTTTGGGGTCGACCCCAAAGGCTCGGTACTGAATTGGGCCAGTGGTCAGTCCCGAGGTAGAACGGGATTCCTAAGGTTACTAACCTTTCGGCACCCTCTTGCCGACTCTGGTGTTGATATTGTCCGCTCTCAAAACTCAAAATCGCTTGTGGGATCATTACATATATATGTTTTAGGACAACATTAGGAATGCTAAGAAAGTTATTTTATCACTGTACTAGCAAAATCTTATTGTTAGCGTATTTTGGGTTGATTTAAACCCATAACTCCTACAGTATTTTTTATGGGGAAGCTGTGCGTAATTAAAGATTCCCATTCTTTAAATACTCTAAAAGTAAACTCCACTATAATCAGAATTCCATAAAATTTGGAGAATCGTATATTGATAAATTTTAAATTTACTGAGATTTTGACTGTGCTTTATAACTTTGGAACAATGGTATTCTGTTTTGAAAAATAAAACGCTTCTCCCATACACGTAAATGTACAATTGTACAAGCAAATTTTATTCAAAGCGCATAAATAAAATTACGTAAATAAAAAATGTTTTAATAAAGGCAGCGTCGCCTTCCAAGGAAGCGCGGTTTCATACACCGGCTGATATTCAAATAAGTTTGATTATCGCTAAAATTAAACTAATAAGTGCATATCTAGAAGAAATTTATAAATTAATAGTTAAATATTTGCTTTTCAAGTTACAGGAAAACCAAATGGTCAACTAACACTATAAAGTTACTATTACTTCAACCCTCCCCATTCCTCAACCTCCTACGTCAACCACTGGCCCAGTTCGACACAGACCCTTGCAGTGAACATTGGCCCAGTTTTAATTAGGGTATTTTCTGACCCCTGGCTCAGTTCGTCAACCCCTTCCAACTCTCCAACACGTCACCTATTCCATACAGTCCATCTATCCATATATCCAGAACTCAACCCAAATATCCTGATACTTTGAGACACCGGCCACTCCTAAAGGGTATGTAAAGGTGACTATAAAATGAATGGTAAGTGTGGTGAATGGTTTGATGGGTGGTGAGGTGTAGTCTTGTTAGTTGTTACTTATTAGGGCTGACCGTTCCCTGGATTGGGTCTGTTAATTAATGGCCCAACGACCAATGAACTTTATCAACGGCTTGACGTGTCCTAGGAACCAGGTAAAGTGGCCATCGTGAAAAATGTGTTTCTGCAGCGCCGGGAGTTACCACTAAATCACTATTTGAGATGCCGACCACTCTCATGAGGGTATTTTAAGGCAAATATGTGGTGAAGGATGAGTGATAGTAATGCGTTATGAGGTGTAGCCTTGTTACAAACTAAGGCCGACTCTTCCTTAGAATGGATAATTAGTTAATAGCCCAATGACCAATGGAAATACAAGGGCCAACGGCTTAACGTGACTTCTGAACCACGCAGGTGATGGTCTGATATGTCTAAACGATGGTGGAAGTTGATGCGGGTATCATCAGATAATCACTGAGACTATCTAAGCCACTTTAGACCTATATCATCCCAAAACCTGACCCAAAAGTTACCCAGGCCGATTTAGTGCAAAGCACTTACTATAACCACCATAGAGATACTGTATCTAGACTACCTGTGATATAGTGACTACCATGACGTTTATCCTTTACGTAGCTTGCTCCTTTCACCACGTTACTTGCCTGTTTACCTATAATGCCATTTAACCTCCCCTCGACTGACACCTTCCGTGAGTAAAATATGTGTACAAATCCATTAAAATGATTTTTTTTAAATACAGGGTCATCGAAAAAGGTGTACGGGATTCATAAGTGGAATAAAACTTTTAATATAATTGGTAGAATGTTGATTTTTACATCAAAAGACACAGCAAATCTTAAGTTTTATGTAATTTAAAAATGTCAATGTGAGCTCTCCCCGTTGCACAACAGACATCTAGCCGATAGTCAACCTCCCGCTGGTGAGCATTTCAGGAGTCACCGTTGAAATGGCTACGTTGATTCTTCTTACAGGTAAAAACGTTTTTATAAAATGTTTTTCTCTGTAGCAGGGTTGTTACAAATTAAAAATAAAAGGACACATCTTCGCTACTTCAGGTTTAATATCTGACTAAACAATCTGTTTTTTCTATCCAACTTTTCATTATTTCAGGTGGCCTAACAATATGCCTTTAAGGCAGCTTTGTAAAATCCCCATATCCTCCACACAACACTGTGTTTATGTGTGTTTTCAACGAAATAGAGTTGAAATAGTTATTCAGAAAATTTTCTTTGTTGTGATATCCCAACCAACAACCACAGGAGAAACCAGATTAACTTCACCTCAAGAGCAATAATGAATTTGGACCCGGCGCAGTTTATGAGTACTGTATCACCTAAGCCTTGCCCTCACTCCAGCATAGCTACAAATCTCCCACCCAAATCTAATTCAAAACTAGGAATGAAAATGTACACACATACAACTGATTTGAAGCTTCATATTCCAAATGGTTCCAAACAAACTTGCCCTCTCTCAGCTCAGCTTCACGCTCAAGAGTTTGTATCACACGCCCTTCATGTATACCCCCTCCCACTCCCAATACCTGACAACGCTCAACAGGTCCTTAAGAGGGTCGGCTTGAGGTGGTGTCACCCATGGAACGCTGGTGTTAAGTAGTTAAGTGTATATTATAAGGAAAAAAACAAATATTTTTGTTTGTTTTTTCAAATCGCTAAAGTATTTCAGCACGCAGAGCTATCGATTGTTTACTCAGAGCTATCAATTACATAATACAGGGTGTTCTTTTTTTAACGCAACCCAACTTTCAAACTTCAGTAAGTCATTCTTTACGAGCTTTATAAAAGGTCGTAAATTGTATAATTGGTTTGTTCACTTCAATACCTATCAGATGTTATGTACTTTTGCAGTAATGTAGTGGTTTTGATTTGCTAATTTGATGTTATTGTAAAATAAACGCAATCATGGTTTTTAGCCAAGATCAAAGCGTGCTAATTGTTGAAGGACCTTAAGAAGAAGATCATTTCTTTTGTCAAGAGAAATTTGTGGTTAAGTTTACACGTGTTAATATTCCAAACAAATCTAAAATTCACAGATTTCTAAAAAAGCTTAACAAAATAGGTTTTGTAGAAAACCGAAATCATAACAGAAGGCGGACTGTACTGAATGAAGAAGTTTAGGTCATTGTTAGGGTTGGATTAGATAATTCTCCTAAAAATCTTACAAAATTTTGAAACAACAAAAGCAGATAGCCTACTATGCGTGGATACTTGATCTTGAACGTATCTTGACAAAAAATATTATCTTGCTCTTAAGTGTTCTTCAACAATAAGCACTCTTTGATCTTGGCTAAAACCCATGATTGTGTTTATTTACAATAACATCAAATTATCAAATAAAAACCACTATATTACTGCAGCAATACATACCATCTGATAGGTATTGAAGTGAACAAACCAATGATACAATTTACGACCTTATAACGCTCGTAAAGAATGACTTACTTAAGTTTTAAAGTTGGGTTGCGTTTTTAAAAAAACACCCTGTGTTTTTACACAATTGTAATACACCAAGTATTGTTGGTATAATGGTAAACACCAAGTATTGTTAAATGTGTTTTCTAAGCAATTTAGTCTGATTTCACGTTCAAGTTCAAACCTTGTTAACTTGTTTGTCAATTTATAATATTGACACTTTTAATAAAACCCATTTTCATATTGTATTTGCATCATGACAAAAAATACTATCTGTTTATAACTCGTTCCAAAAGTGACTTTTTGATCCTCTTCATTTTTCGTCCTCGGGCGCTCCTCGGACGTTTAATTAAGCTCGTATCGATAGTCAGACATAGTAGTCTACTATTGTCATAACATACTGTTAGAACAGCAACAGTAAACTTACTATTGTCATAACTTACAATTGTTATCTCAGAACAGCAACAAAGTGGCCGAAAGTGTATTGTAACGACACTCTCTATAACAGAAGGACGAAGGGACGTGAGCGGAGAGCTTGTCAGTATACATTAGGTGTAGGGTAGTAAGATTTACCTTGCAATATCGTTAATTGTAGTGGTTTGGCCACCAGATATATTCAAGGATCGATTCTGCCATGGAGTCCTGCTCAAATATCCTGAGTATCCGAGTGTGCCTTGAACCCTGAGCGCACACGAAACTCCTCTCTGCTAGCTTAGCTTCCCATCTACTCCCACACTTACTCGTACATAGAACAGCACTATCCCTTTCACCTCGCAGTCAGGTGTGTACATGCTTCTGAGGACATGGCTCACCACCATAACCAGGTGGCCACCCAAGAGTGTAGCTCTGATCTTCCTGAAGTTGAAATATTACGGACTTTTCCCGTAGGCATGTTTGAACGAAAAAAAAATAACGTTTTGGGATCTGGAACTTGATCCTGTCTTCAGGCAAAAGGTAACCTGAAACAAAACACAAAACATGAGGAAAGCTATCCTAAAGTAATCCACGTAAGCTGTCCGGTCTTCCATCACCAAACAACGTGAGTTTTCTATCGTTTGTTGTTTTTTTTCTTAAATTCATGTAATTTCAAAACAACCAGCCAAGAAAACAACACAACATTACAACATTAAAAATAATTAGATCAAAGAAATGCAAGACCCAGATACTGACTGATTGGCTGGTTGCAGAGGAGGACCAATCACAGACGAGTATCTACTGGCCAATTTATATATTTATTGATCTAAACGGTTTACACATTTTCAAATTTCATGCTCGATGCACAAATGACAAGTATTTATATTATTGGTAGAGAAGTCGATTTCTAATCCACAGAATAGTTTTAGACTTGTACATCTTATTCTTTTTTGAGTTCAATGTTCGGTGGTTATGGATAACAACAAAAGACCAAATTAACACAAACGGTTTGACAAAGAAGATATGAAGAGTTGTTTTTTGATATGATAATAAATATGAACAATGATTACAAATAGAATAGTAGTGGTGATAATTTGTGCAGGATAGAATATAACGTGACAAGATATGTTGTATATCAATAATATATAACCTAATAAATATAATGGAAAATATATTTTGGCAAATATACCTGTTTACAGTGTAGAAGAGAAGACATTCTTTAGAGTTTGATGTCATGAGTCAGATTTTCCTAAAAGTCACGGTGAGTCATACCTGAAATGCCTGGCCACTTGATATATATTTTTCGAGTGTTGATGAATTATCGGGCTTTAACAATAAAGGGCTAACAAGAATCTAGAAATGTAACGGTAATCAAGATAACTGATTTGAAACATAACGATGAATTTTTATTTTGTGAATGGATGTTTTACTTAGTTATTTTCTGTAACCATGCTAGTCCAAACAGCAGTGTTTTTGAAAGTTCGACATATTATTAGCTATGTTAAGTTCATTTTAATGAGGTCTGAAGGTATTACTTGAAGCTAACTGATAGAACGGTCTGCTAGTTTTATGTAAAAAGGTTTAATATTTTAATGTGGCTCCTGATGTATTATGGCATCCAGTTCATGACATGACTTTTGGACCAACATATTTTGAGCATCTGTGAGACGAGATCCTAATCCATACCGTAAACCAACTTAATCTAACCTAATCCAACCTTTCTAACCTAACCTACCCAACCACTGAACCTAATCTAACCCAGTTCAACCTAACCTAACTTAAGGAGCAAGCTACTCTGTAAAGCCAGAGATGAGCGTCGTTAGACGAGCAACATCACAGAACACAGTTGACAAATCTGAGACGTCGTTGGTCAAAGTTGGTTGCTGCTGTCCAGAGCACGTGCTCTACTAAATCAAAACTTCAGAGTCCAACAGCACTCAGCACTCAGCACCAGCACTCAGCACTCGGTGCTGATCACACTTACTGCTAGTAGCTGCTAATGCCGCTTACTCTCTGTCCTTCAGTTGACAGCAACTCTCTTTAATTTATAAATTCTACTTGCCTAACTGTTTTTTTTGAATATAATTATTTCCTCTGTTATATCAATTTACTTTCTTCTGGTGATACAAATCTGTACCACAGATACCACTGTACCACAGATGTGTACCGGTTGACAAAATCATACTTTGAAAGGCCTCGCCCTAAAATAATTATTAAATATTTTAAATATTCGTTGTTGACATTTTTGATTTTTATTACTACTTCCAATATTGAGCACCTTCTGCCTTCAATAAATAAATGACTTATTAATATAATTCAATTTATAATATAATTACTTATAACTACAGTGTATACAACAACAATTATCACTCAACTTATTAAACTTCAAAACCTTTATTACGATTATTATATTATTTTACTTGGGAGTGAATGAATCCAGTCATGGCAGAGAAGTTACTAAACGTGTTAATCCAGGACGGCTCTAGAATCTTGAAAAGGCAATTCGTCGGCCACTATTTTGCATTTTTACCGACAGCTGACACGACGGTGACCAGGCATGGAGGCTTTAAACACTATGATTGAAACTTAATTGTAACTAACGGACAATATTCACTCATCCATTTATCACAATTGCAATAAAATGCAACATTTTTATTTATCAATCGTAAACAACATGAGGCTCACCGCTTTTACGCGTGGGCAAGATTTAAAGTCTTATCTGCCATTCAAAATCATGAACCTGACCACATATGGGTTTAAAACTCTCAACGGGGCTCCACCAAGACACGAATGAACCTTTACTTGCGAAACAGGTTAAAGATATAATCTGTGCTTAGCATCAGAAGAACCATCTGAAGCGAAACCCCGTGATGTACGTATCGTCGAGTAAGCACAGAGGTAACGTAACGTGTAGTAGGAAGGAGCTCGAGGCTAGCAGATGCAGAAGCAGCTCGCGTTTCCGGCCCAGTAGGCAACATACATACTCTTGATACTTACTCTCTCTCTAACCGGCCAAAGAATGAGCGTTTTCGAGCGTTAAATTTTTAAGGGCTTCTAATTAAAAGACTATTTAAACAGGCGTGTATCGCCGAGAGCGGTGGCGGGTAAGGAGAGGGTGGGAGGGGTATGCTTACATCTCGAGTGGAGAGAGAGAACACGGATTTGTCGGACGATTGCCTGCTTCTTAGTTCTTACCCTTACGAGCACTGGCACTAGCCACTGGCAACTAGCAACTAACAACTTGCCAGTAGCCACTAGCCAGTAGCCAGTAGTCAGTAGCCACTAGCCACTAGCCTAGTCCACCAGCCACCAGTAGCCACTAACCAGTAGCTAGTAGCAAGTAGCCAGTAGCCACTAGCCACTAACCTAGCCACCAGCCAGTAACCACTAACCACTGCTAGTAATGCCCACTGTAGCCAGTAGCCAGTAGCCAACTCAGTAGTCAGTACACAACTAACCAGTAATAGCCACTAGCCAGTAGCCAGCAGTCAGTAGCCACTAGCCACTAGCACTAGTCAATCCACTAGCCAATAGCCACTAACTAGTCTAGCCAGTAGCCACTAGCCACTAACCAGTAGCTAGTAGCCAGTCACTAACCACAGCCATTACCATAACCACTAGCCACTAGCCACCAACCACCAGCCAGTATCCACTAGTCAGTAACCACTAGCCAGTAGCCACTAGTCACTAGCCACTCAGCTAATAACAACTGCCAGTAGCCACCAGTCAGCCACTCAGCCAGCCACTAGCACTAGTCAGTCCACTAGCAGTAGCCAGTAGCCAGTAGCTAGCAGCCACCAGCCATTAGCATCTAGCCACCAACCACTAGCCAGTATCCACTAGTCAGTAACCATAGCGTAGCAACTCGCAAATAACAACTTGCCAGTAGCCACTAGCCAGTAGCCAATAGTCAGTAGTCAGTAGCCAGTAGCCACTAACCAGTAGCTAGTAGCCACTAGCCTAGCATCTAGCCACTAGCCACTAACCACCAGCCAGTATCCACTGTCAGTAACCACTAGCAAGTCAACTGCAATAACAACTTGCCAGTAGCCACCAGCCAGCAGCCAATAGTCAGTAGCCAGTAGCCACTACCAACCAGTAGTAGCCACTAGCCAGTAGCCACAGTCAGTAGGCCAGTAGCCCAAGCCAGTAGCCACTAGCCACTAACCAGTAGGTAGTGCAGCCACTAGCCAGTAGCCAGTAGTAGCTACTAGCCACTAGCCAGCCAGCAGCCACTGGCCAGTAGCCAGTAGCTACTAACAACTTACCAGTGGCCACTAGCCAGTAGCTAGTAGCTACTAACAACACCAGTGGCCACTAGCCAGTAGCCACTAACCAGTAGCTAGTAGCGAGTAGCCAGTAACCACAGCCAGTAGCCAGTAGCCAGTAGCTACCAGCCACTAGTTAGCCTTAGTTTTTCTAAAATAGAAGAAATTATTAGAGATTTTCTACAAGTCAATAGTGCCCAGTTTACATACATATACTTTCTTTGATTGAGGTGTTTCGTTGATGATAGTAGAATTTCTGAGGATAACATATTACTATGGACGTACTAGGGTCTCAAACTGACCACAGAAAACTTAGCTAGTGTAAAACGCCTTATTGTAAAATCCTACACATGTACGAGTTTAAACACTTTGTTACTTTTGGCATGAGAAACCAATGGTACAAAACCTATGAACATCATAGTGTTCAGATGTAAATGTAACAATACAAAGATGGACTGAGTTAAAAAACTATCAACTAGTTTTCAGTAATTAGTTGAGAGGGACAAGTACTCTGATTTATTTGCAAACACGTAAAACGCGATCCATCAAAACGGCGTTTTAATTGAAGGTAAAGCTTTTCGTAAGCAATGCAAAGTCATCATTGGACCAATATCCTTTAGCGGAAGTTAATCAAACTTATTCAACTGAAATGTTAACGTTGCCGACGTAAGGCAATGGTTTATGAAAAGTATTACCAAATAAAGCCTTTTACTAGGTAGATCATCTGTTAAATTACTAATCTAAAAGATCGACAGGATTTATTTGAACTAAATTTTACTCGCATGATAAGGCTTTTCAATACTTGTTTCGGTTTTGTCTTAACTTTGAAACTAGTAACCTAATAAATGCGTTAGGTTCCTCCAATTTTGTTGAAGATTAATGTATTGTTTTATAGTAAAAAATTATTTCTTAAGCATGTTGTGTTTTTTTTATACCCAAGAAAGTTTAATAATGGAGCTAATGTAAAGTTTAGAAATGGTGTTTTATGACCCATTTGGGAGCATACAAAAGATGAAATATTTGTATGGTGAGGTGCATTTTACTTTCAATAATGACGTTTATTGTCAGTTTTGTCAATCTTATCTATGATTAATAACTCGCGCTTGACTGGGGGCTAGCCCCAGACCCCGCTTCGGCCTGTGGCCTCGTTTAATAAAACAGGCCATTCGCTGTGCTCATGACATTGCTCGGCCTGCGGCCTCGCTAGGTGCTTTAAATAAAGTGGCGTTAATCGTTTGTATTTATGACAATTGTAGTTTTAATAATTATCTTAAAACGTCATAAACGACATCATTTATTTTATATTTTAGTACTTCTAGTCACTTGATTAAGTTTCATTCATTATATTATTTGAGAACATGAGTTTACGAATCCTTTAGTATGACTTTGGCAGACGTAAAACCTATACCGCGGGTGGTATAGCCATTGTAATAACATCAAAATATAACTAAAGTACGCACTTTTGGTACGTATATAAGATGTTTAATGGCAACAATTTTAATTGCATTTTTCCACATTTTTAGTTCTATCTTAAGTTGGTTTTCGTGGTCCTAAGAGGTATATAAGTACCCGTTAAATTAGCCCAAACACACAAAAAAGTAAATTTTGACCAGTTTATCTTTAAAGCGAAATAGCTAATTACCTATTGGAGATAGGATAAAATGTCAAATACAACAGTTGTAGAAAACTGCATTCCACACTAACGACTTTTCGTTAAATCAAAGATCCGATCACTAGTTCAGCCGCTACAAATAGTAAATCACTGCACAACCCCATTTTCGGCCCACGTCATTAACGACCGCTAAAAACGGGGTTAAAAAGTCGAGTTTTCAGATATTTTCTGTTGGTTTCTCACCAAGACCTTTAAAACGAATATATGGTTGAGGAGGGTAGCTCTACGGGAAGTGCCTATACATATCTCTCGTTCAACAGTCAGTCACCCGAACGGCTTTATAGTACAGGGTCATCGAAAAAGGTGTGTGGGATTTGAAAGTGGAATAAGTCTTTTTATATAATTGGTAGAATATTGATTTTAGATCAAAAGACACAGCAAATCTTAAATTTTTATGTAATCTAAAAGTTTCAATTTGAGCTCCCCAGTTGCACGACATACATCTAGCCGATAGTCAACCTCCCGCTAGGTGTTTTGAGCATTTCAGGAGTCACCGTTGAAATGGCTACGTTGATTCTTCTTCTCAGGTGCTGTAGATGAGTTAGATCACGTATTTTCTCAGTATAAACCAAGTTTTAATGTAACCCCAAAAGAAGAAATTTAAAGGCGTCAAATCTCTGTATTAAATATTTATAAATAAGATACATTCGTCAGGAAATCTGTGTAATTGTTAATTAAGGTCTTGTAATTTTTGAGGTATTGTGGTTTTATTTATTCCTCCGTGAAATTTACCTTTACTGTATTGTTATATTTAGGTAAATTTTTTAAATCTTTTATATGGAGCTCACTGTGTGTGTAAATAGTTCTGCAACAGTGCCTCAACACAACTAACGTTAATGAGGCACTTAATTCATTCTTTTTCAATATGTATTTTTAACAATATTGTTCATATTTTATCACGTTGCATTATTTTATCTGTTTATTTAACCTTAGTAACATATGTAATATTTTAGCTCTTTGTATGAAAACTTGTTGAATAATTATTTATATGATACGTATTTGCATATGATGTATAAAAAGTGTATTGTAATATTGTAATAATTGAAAAGAATGAATAAAGATGTATTTATTTATTTTATTTATTTATTTAAATCAAGACTCCTAGGTGGCTCGAAAACAGGACCATTCCTTCAAATCCAACGATCAGGAAATCTGTTGTTGAGAGCTTTGACGATTAGACTGTAGTGACATGGAGCTCCATCCTGCTGGAAAATGACATTAATGCGCTTTCCCCTTTCAATTTCTTCAACTTGAGGCAACAGATAAGAAGGAAAATCAACGTAGCCATTTCAACGGTGACTCCTGAAATGCTCCAAAACACCTGGTGGGAGGTTGAATATCGGCTAGATGTCTGTCGTGCAACTGGGGAAGCTCACATTGAAAATTTTTAAATACAAAAAGTTAAGATTTTCTGTGTCTTTGATGTAAAAATCAACATTCTACTAATTATATTAAAATCTTTATTTCACTTTCAAATTCCGTACAAATTTTTGACCCTGTATATTAACTCCCAAAATAAATCGATTTTGAATATCCCTGAATTGTTCAAAAGACATCGCATGTTATTTTGAACGTGCTAGGTCCTGAGATGAGGACAGCTATGTACCCATGTTCCTTGGAAATTATTTTACTAGCCTACATTCTGAACTTGATTTATAAAATTACTACTAGGTATTTTGACCTGTGAACATCAGGTAATTTTGAGAACGTATATACAGGATGAGTTTTAAATGTCTCCTCATCTTTTGGAAAAAGGAAATATTTGTTTTAAAACCCATTGGGAATATTTTTATAGGCCTGGAGAGCTTGTGTTGATTGCATTGTGATTTTTTAAAATTTTGTGACGTATTTAAATTAGTATAGCAAAGTTACAAATAGAGATAAACAATTTTCTTTTGCGTCGTCGAATTTGTGTTAAAATTCACTTTCCTTTGAGGTGCCCAAGGGGCGGGGTTGAAGAAATTGGGGCCTCCCTTCGATTTTGGTTGGGGCTTGGCGACGCTAAGTACGTAAAAACAAACTTCAGAATCCTATGGAAACATTCTCCATAGGGTTTTAAGAAATATTTCCTTTTCAAAAGTTAAGGTGAGGGGGTGACATTTAAAACTCACCTTGTATATATGAGCTATGCTGCTATTCAATGTACGTTCTAAAATATTCCACAGAATATACTCAATGTTCGAAAGAAACCAGCCTGAATGTTCTCAAAAATACTAATGTCAGGAAATAAAATGATTTAATGAGGTAAACACTGTACCAACCCAAAGTTGAAGGTATTTGAGGTTCAACCTACACCTCAGATTAGGCTTTGTATCATTTTTTTACATTTCTTTAGTATACATGTATTAAGAAATGTGTCGCGACAGTTCGATGATTCGAATACAGTATTTGGATCAAGTGTCCGTCAGTGGATGCATTTTAAAGTGTTGGGCTTTAAATGATTTTAAGGAACACTTATGTATCGTGACAAAAATTCCAATTACTAAATTTTAGTGAATTATGCCAAACTCTCAACGCTCAACCAACATTTTGGAATAAGAATGAATCATCCAAAAACACTCCACAGCTTCATAAAGAGCTAAACGTCAAACTGTAGTTGGGAGTTATTTCACTGATTTCACAAAGGTAAATGTAGCTTTTACCGAACTATTTGTTTGGGGTAGTGGTATAAATAAATGTTTTATTGAATAAATATTTTACAACACATATATCTCAATCGTCAATAATAATACACTCATACAGTCTCATTCACTCAAATTTCACCCATCTGGCCCCCGGCTGTCTGTATGTTCACACGGTCTCCCAATCATGTATCATAGACTGGTCTGCACTATAAAATGCTTCTTTAAAAATTGCACGAGCAATGCCTTCGGCATTGGGGCACACTTAATCAAATTTGAAGTTTGTTGACGAAATGAACTCCTGCCTGTGAAGGCAAACGTTCATGAGCTAGTTCTGTGTTTTCCAGTTCGGTAGTTCCCCTGCCACTAGTTTCGTGAGAGTGTACATCTACACCTCTTACGAGATCGCATTTTCCTATAAAAAGACAGGTTTCCAAAATATATACAGGGAAGTGTCAACAGTTTTAAACTTTGAACGCTGGTCTGCACGTCTCTCTCCACTGCAGTTTTGCGATTGTTCGCACTGCCTGTTTTGAAGAATAAAAATTCTGGAAACACTTGTGTTAGAGCAACCGCTCCACAACGCTAAACCGTAGGCATCAGGTAATGGGTAGATCAGAGTTGAGCAGTATTTGACGATTGCCTCAAAAATAAATACCAGAGGCCAATTTTGAACAAACGCTGTCTATATGACAATCCCACGTCAACCCTCGATCAAGGTGTATTCCAAGGAAGGATTATTATTTCAAGGTGTGTAGTCCACCTTCTAGTAGTTTAGTAGTTTATAAACAAGATGTGATTACTTTAAAGATTTAAAATGCAACGTCCTGATTGTGCAATCAAACCCGTGTATCGTCAATGTTTCAAACGTACAGAGTCCTGTATGTATCATCTCCTTGTGGAGCACATTTCTACAGAACAGTTTACACATTAAACACTATCACTGAGTCACTGACTTGATGACTTGTCACCGTATGCACAAGTTGATGAGCCAAACACAGACAATATATATGTTGAGGGATATGGAAAGAGAGCTGAGGGAGTAAGAGAGGGGGAGAGAGACGGAAAATGCAACTTTAAGCCTGGAAGACTTACACCTCTTACTTAGGGTTAAAATGGCTCTGTTAGATATAAGCAGCCCGCATCAACCCCCAGCCCTTACACCCGACACTCAACACTCGACATCCCGGCTAGTTCTTACCTTTAACCACCCTGGGAATAAATGTTGTTCATCAGATAATAATGAAAGACAATAATTCTCAAATTTTATAATTATGCACTCAAAAATGTGTTACTTTAAAATCTAGGCGAAAGAGAATTACAGAACAGTGATACTTTAACTATGAATAACAGTGTTGGAAAAAACATAGTAACCTTTTTATAAATTGGTTTTATTGTGCCACCGGTTTCGGATCTTGTCCATTTTCCTAGTAGTCTTACAAGTATTGTAATATACAAATATTTACACATAGTAACAGTTTTTAACAAACATAATATCTAATTAAAATTGAATATATAAATTTTATACATGTATAAGAAAAGAAGTATATTACAACTTCAAATCTGTTGTTCGGTTAATGATTTTAAACTTCTACCAAACGACTTAGTAAACTTTTTAGACTCAAAATTGATAAGACCTTCGATTTGAACAACACATTAACACTTTTATTTAACAAATTTGAATTTTTTCTATTAAATTGTTCTCAAAATTTTGTACATCAACTATATTGCCTATTTATATGGTTATAGTTCAGCTTCGTTCCCTAATTACGTTATTATGTTATAATATTCGTATGTAAAATGTTAATCATATCATTACAAAACGTCTTTGTGCGATTCTGGCCAAAAGAAGAACAAATGCTTGCAGTAAAATTACGATAAAGAAAACCACCACACATATTTTGAAATGATATTTCCTCAAAAAGTAATTTTCAAGAACTAGAACAAAATTTTAATCTGACATTTTCAAAAAGAATCAAAACAAATTACAATACTTCATCACAGTTCATCATTTTATAAAAAACATTCAATATATAATTTAGTTAAAAATTTATAACACTTTACCTGAAGACATTAAACAGAAGAAAAACATTACATTTTTTTGGAAAAAGCCTGATGTACCCTTTTAGTGAAAATACATTATAATATGGATGAATTTTTGGATATATGAAAGAAGTACATGGGTGAAATTTTATTGGCTCGACTTCAATGGCCTACTTTATGTTTTTACTTTTATTTATGTTTATGTTTTGATTATTGTGGCTTTGTTCCTAAAGTAATACTAGAAGTTTAAAGGCAATGCTTTTATATTGTCTGGCAATAGTATATCTTTATCTTATCTGTAACTTTAAGAATATGAAAGTTGATATTTACATTAATAGATTTAGAAGACCCATTTTGTATATAACAACCACAAAGCGATTATTACGTCTTAGTATGATTTATCGAAAATTGATTTTTAACTAATGTGAGACGTATTTAGTATTTTCCTGGGATCTGTATTGTAGATGTAAATGTAAAACTTTTACAGTTTAATATGATGACATTTTAAGCCTATTTCAAAATTCTCAAATTGTCTTCCAATCCTTTATATTGGTGGTTTCTGCACCCTCAAAATGTGTCCTGTAAAATTGATTCTCACAGAAGTATTATATTCGATTGATAATGTATATAAGTTCTCTCAAATCACTGAAGGAAACTTTTCCGGTCTGGGCCAATGTACTAATCTGAACATGTTAATCTGTAAACTCCTGATTATCGTATTTATTAACTGACGATTCTTAAAAAGAAGGAGCACACTACATATTTCGGTTTGTTCTGCAAATGGTTTTATACATTTTATTTGTCTAACTTTTCAACAGTTCTAGTAATTGTTAAACTTACAGATGACTATGTTTGTTGTTGCCAGGCAACATTTGTATATACTATATAACTATTCAAGGACTTTGAAAAATCCCGGTGATGCTGACTGGACTAAAGTTGGTAAGAATGGTAGGCCTAAATCCTCTAAACTTAGTCCTAAAACCAAATCTGTAGTTATTGGCTCAAACTCTGAGAAGAGTGGTATTAAGACTGCAGAGAGACTAAAGCATGTATTTGTATCTAGGTATAAATCGGACACAGTTCCCGACATAGAGAGCTATCTTAAACAAGAAGGTGTAAGTAGTGTAAAGTGTGACAAGCTAAACACCAGGTACTCGGACTATACCAGCTTTAAAATATCTATCCCTGAAAGTCACTTTAAGTCGGTCCTTAAATCTGATTTTTGGCCTAAAGGAATCTTTGTAAAGGAATTTTTCCAACCACGCCACCCCAGATCATCTGATCAGTCCGGGCCTAAGCCCATTGTCTCGAGGACTTTTTTAGCACGGGAACCAGCCAGAACCTAAATTTGTGTTCTGCGACTATTCCAAGGGTTCGTAATAAAGTTCCGGTAATCGAACATTCGAAATTAGCTAGGCCTATTATCGCTTCTCATACTCCAGCTACTTCTTGTGCAGCGAACAATCCTGAAATAAAACTGTGCTCTGTTAACGTACAGTGTCTCAGGAATAAGATCCTAGAACTTGAGGTATTGTGTAGTTCACAAGAACTGGATATCCTGTGTGTCCAGGAACACTGGCTTGTGAGGGACGAAATAACTTTCTATAGTGCCA
>CM032064.1:42650274-43176627 GCA_018831715.1 Matsumurasca onukii
TGTTTATGCTGAGCCATACTAAAAATGAAGTGGTTTTAAGAACAAATTATGATTTTATCATTCAGTAACAAATATAACACAGACAATGTCGCAGAGATAGCATCAAGAATATTTACATTTGATATCTCTTAATTCTGTTTGGGCAATATGAAAGTACTTTTTGTGAAACATTTAGCGAAATTTAAACATTATTGTTGAAGGTTGTACTAACAGGGTTGTTTCTGAACTTTAAAGCGTCTCAAAAGCAACATTAGAGATTAAATTGTGGACATTTCCGTTTTAATGATAGATAAAATGAGATATACAATAAAATAATAAAAAAACTTTCACATTGTTAAGGAATTCTTATATTGGAACAACCTTATCCCCCAGATGATACGTTGACTTGATCGAAGAGTTGGGTAGAAATGATTTCAGGGCTGGACTACAATGCCCTTTCCAAATCCCCTCCTTCAAAACGCCCCAGGGAGATAGCAATCAAGAGCCATTCAGAATTCAATGTCGTTTCTAATCCACAACAAACTCCCAAAGGACAATATGTTTTTGAAAGTCATCATTGTGTTAGTTCTCGAAATTGGAATTTTTGAATGATAGGTGTATATAAATTAAAGCTATGTACCGGGGAGCCAGTTATTACGGGATCAAACAGAACTAGGTGTTTTTTCTAGTTTAAATAAGCAAAAGATTGCCAGTAATACACAGTCTTATCTCGCTTAGTATTTCGTTTGTCTATATGTGTTTTTCACCTAATAATTCCTATGTTCAAAGTCGGTTATAAACCTATTCGTAAAATAAATATAAATTAAAAAATGTAAACAAGTATAGCTTCTGGTTTCAAAATGGTGGCAGCACTAGGATTTCTCAGCTTATTAACTCAAAACCCTTACATTGTACATATTTTAAAAGCACAAGAATAACGTTATATGAATGACCACACAGTTGTGCTACGGTAAATAGTAACGTAGAAATACAATTTTTTACGTAATCTCCTTTATTCACATTTGAACGACACACACAGATAAATAACTTTGAGAGAAATGCAGTAGGACAGACGTACAAGCAAAGACAGGTCAGAGCTTAAGCTTGTCAAGCATCGCCTGCAGTGGCTGCAGTGAACTCAGAGACAGTGACGTCACACTCAGATGCTTCACTTTGTGTCAAACTGTGAATAACACAGAGAGAAGTGCAGCATTGCTGGATGCCTGCAGCACTGTCAAGCAAAGACAGGTCAGAGCTTAAGCTTGTCAAGCATCGCCTGCAGGGACTGCAGTGAACTCAGAGACAGTGACGTCACACCCAGATGCTTCACTTTGTGTCAAACTGTGAATAACACAGAGAGAAGTGCTGCATTGCTGGATGCCTGCAGCACTGTCAAGCTAAGACAGGTCAGAGCTTAAGCTTGTCAAGCATCGCCTGCAGGGCTGCAGTGAACTCAGAGACAGTGACGTCACACTCAGATGCTTCACTTTGTGTCAAACTGTGAATAACACAGAGAGAAGTGCAGCATTGCTGGATGCCTGCAGCACTGTCAAGCAAAGACAGGTCAGAGCTTAAGCTTGTCAAGCATGCCTGCAGTGGCTGCAGTGAACTCAGAGACAGTGACGTCACAAACAGATCAAACTGCTTCACTTTGTGTCAAACTGTGAATAACAGAGAGAAGTGCAGCATTGCTGGATGCCGCAGCACTGTCAAGCAAAACAGGTCAGAGCTTAAGCTTGTCAGCATCGCCCAGGCAACGCAGTGAACTCAGAGACAGTGACGTCACACTCAGATCCTTCACTTTGTGTCAAACTGTGAATAACACAGAGAGCAGCATTGCTGGATGCCTGCAGCACTGTCAAGCAAAGACAGGTCAGAGCTTAAGCTTGTCAAGCATCGCCTGCAGTGGCTGCAGTGAACTCAGAGACAGTGACGTCACACTCAGATGCTTCACTTTGTGTCAAACTGTGAATAACACAGAGAGAAGTGCAGCATTGCTGGATGCCTGCAGCACTGTCAAGCAAAGACAGGTCAGAGCTTAAGCTTGTCAAGCATCGTCTGCAGTGGCTGCAGTGAACTCAGAGACAGTGACGTCACACTCAGATGCTTCACTTTGTGTCAAACTGTGAATAACACAGAGAGAAGTGCAGCATTGCTGGATGCCTGCAGCACTGTCAAGCAAAGACAGGTCAGAGCTTAAGCTTGTCAAGCATCGCCTGCAGTGGCTGCAGTGAACTCAGAGACAGTGACGTCACACTCAGATGCTTCACTTTGTGTCAAACTGTGAATAACACAGAGAAAGTGCTGCTGGATGCCTGCAGCACTGTCAAGCAAAGACAGGTCAGAGCTTAAGCTTGTCAAGCATCGCCTGCAGTGGCTGCAGTGAACTCAGAGACAGTGACGTCACACTCAGATGCTTCACTTTGTGTCAAACTGTGAATAACACAGAGAGAAGTGCAGCATTGCTGGATGCCTGCAGCACTGTCAAGCAAAGACAGGTCAGAGCTTAAGCTTGTCACGCATCGCCTGCAGTGGCTGCAGTGAACTCAGAGACAGTGACGTCACACTCAGATGCTTCACTTTGTGTCAAACTGTGAATAACACAGAGAGAAGTGCAGCATTGCTGGATGCCTGCAGCACTGTCAAGCAAAGACAGGTCAGAGCTTAAGCTTGTCAAGCATCGCCTGCAGTGGCTGCAGTGAACTCAGAGACAGTGACGTCACACTCAGATGCTTCACTTTGTGTCAAACTGTGAATAACACAGAGAAGTGCAGCATTGCTGGATGCCTGCAGCACTGTCAAGCAAAGACAGGTCAGAGCTTAAGCTTGTCAAGCATCGCCTGCAGTGCTGCAGTGAACTCAGAGACAGTGACGTCACAAACAGATCCTTCACTTTGTGTCAAACTGTGAATAACACAGAGAGAAGTGCAGCATTGCTGGATGCCTGCAGCACTGTCAAGCAAAGACAGGTCAGAGCTTAAGCTTGTCAAGCATCGCCTGCAGTGGCTGCAGTGAACTCAGAGACAGTGACGTCACAAACAGATCCTTCACTTTGTGTCAAACTGTGAATAACACAGAGAGAAGTGCAGCATTGCTGGATGCCTGCAGCACTGTCAAGCAAAGACAGGTCAGAGCTTTGCTCAAGCATCGCCTGCAGTGGCTGCGAACTCAGAGACAGTGACGTCACAAACAGATGCTTCACTTTGTGTCAAACTGTGAATAACATAGAGAAGTGCAGCATTGCTGGATGCCTGCAGCACTGTCAAGCAAAGACAGGTCAGAGCTTAAGCTTGTCAAGCATCGCCTGCAGTGGCTGCAGTGAACTCAGAGACAGTGACGTCACACCTCAGATGCTTCACTTTGTGTCAAACTGTGAATAACACAGAGAAGTGCAGCATTGCTGGATGCCTGCAGCACTGTCAAGCAAAGACAGGTCAGAGCTTGTCAAGCATCGCCTGCAGTGGGCTGCAGTGAACTCAGAGACAGTGACGTCACACTCAGATCCTTCACTTTGTGTCAAACTGTGAATAACACAGAGAGAAGTGCAGCATTGCTGGATGCCTGCAGCACTGTCAAGCAAAGACAGGTCAGAGCTTAAGCTTGTCAAGCATCGCCTGCAGTGGCTGCAGTGAACTCAGAGACAGTGACGTCACACTCAGATCCTTCACTTTGTGTCAAACTGTGAATAACACAGAGAGAAGTGCAGCATTGCTGGATGCCTGCAGCACTGTCAAGCAAAGACAGGTCAGAGCTTAAGCTTGTCAAGCATCGCCTGTGGCTGCAGTGAACTCAGAGACAGTGACGTCACACTCAGATGCTTCACTTTGTGTCAAACTGTGAATAACACAGAGAGAAGTGCAGCATTGCTGGATGCCTGCAGCACTGTCAAGCAAAGACAGGTCAGAGCTTAAGCTTGTCAAGCATCGCCTGCAGGGACTGCAGTGAACTCAGAGACAGTGACGTCACACTCAGATGCTTCACTTTGTGTCAAACTGTGAATAACACAGAGAGAAGTGCAGCATTGCTGGATGCCTGCAGCACTGTCAAGCAAAGACAGGTCAGAGCTTAAGCTTGTCAAGCATCGCCTGCAGGGACTGCAGTGAACTCAGAGACAGTGACGTCACACTCAGATGCTTCACTTTGTGTCAAACTGTGAATAACACAGAGAGAAGTGCAGCATTGCTGGATGCCTGCAGCACTGTCAAACAAGGACAGGTCAGAGCTTAAGCTTGTCAAGCATCGCCTGCAGGGACTGCAGTGAACTCAGAGACAGTGACGTCACACTCAGATGCTTCACTTTGTGTCAAACTGTGAATAACACAGAGAGTGTAGCATTGCTGGATGCCTGCAGCACTGTCAAGCAAAGACAGGTCAGAGCAGCTTGTCATCGCCTGCAGGGCTGCAGTGAACTCAGAGACAGTGACGTCACACTCAGATGCTTCACTTTGTGTCAAACTGTGAATAACACAGAGAGAAGTGCTGCATTGCTGGATGCCTGCCAGCACTGTCAAGCAAAGACAGGTCAGAGCTTAAGCTTGTCATTGCACAACTGCAGTGAACTCAGAGACAGTGACGTCACACTCAGATTCTTCACTTGTGTCAAATTTTTTAATAATGTAAAGATAAGTGGTACGATGATATAAAAGTAGTACGTTGGTCCAAAATAGTACTGCGTTTAACGCGATGAAAAGAATTAAACAAATATTAAAAGTATAAATAAACGTGTTTCTTTCACTCTTATTTCATTCACTTTTGTCATTACGTCTAGTCTATCACGCCTTCCTGAAAAAAGGGAAGGAGTTCGCAACAAAACTCGTGAAAAACGTTGAGGAATCATATTTAAATCGTCTTGATTCCTTGCTTACTTGACATTAATTACACCTGTAATATTTTAAACTGTGAAATTTACCCACAGTCAATGACAAACTCTAAAGAGTGACGTCACGCATGAATGGTTAGCTTTATATCAAATGTTAAACAATGAATAACACAATGGAAGTTCTACAATGTTGAACGCCTGCAGCAATGCCAGCCAAGCAAAGCCAAGTCAAAGCTCGAATCTGTCAAGCCTGGCCCGCAGGGACTGCAGTGGAACTGACGTCATCAGAACACTGTGACGTCACTTACATATTTGCTATATTTCAATGATATAAATAAATATTTTATTCTGAAAAAGTTGTTTTTTATAGATGTATTGACGAGCTAAAGTTTTTACTTGTATTTACAGGGAAATTAAGGTTTGTTTTCATCATCTTCTCTTCCCTAGAGAGAAATATATTATTTTAAAGTCTTTATGTGGCAAGGTCGTCAGCTTGTTTGATCGTTATGATTGATATATTGAAAGTTAGTCAACCAATGTAAGAAGAACAATTGCAACTATCGATCTTAATGGGGTTTAGTTTACTATCTGACAAATAATCGATTCTAAATCGATACTAAGCACTAACAAGTTACAAATGACAAAAACGTCACTGCATAATAGAAATAAAGCTTCTTAACAAACTTATAATTTTGGTCTTAAGCGTGATCGAATAAGCACACCAAACAGTTTTCCTGTGGCGTTCTTAAAGTTTGTTTGCTATTTAAATGTCTCACTGCTTACGATTAAAGTCAAAAGTTGATAAAGGTAAAGCCCGAAATATACTGCACATTGTTTAATCTTTGAAGTCTGCATTTAAAAAGTTGAATGACAGTTTTTATGTATTGATTTATACCTATACAATGGTATACTATTAGAATATTTTGCCATATGACTCAGGAGGTGTTAGGAAGCAAAATACAACAAATCACACCTTTTTACGAAGTGTTCTTCTCTTTGGAGAGAGAAATAAATAGCTCTATTTCCTATGGAAATTCGCTAATTAAACCAAGTTATAAAACCTAAACACAAAATAAAATTAATAGTTATTACAGAATATTATTTTTGCTCTTTACTTTAATATACCCCTAGGTTTGAAGTCGACTGCGGGGTTGGGACCGCTATGAGAAGACAAGTAAACACCTCTCATACCGCATTACATCAAGAGCAGGTTGACACAATCACTCACACCTGGGTGTCATGTGACGATCTGCCCTGGATGCCCTCTGCAATATATTGCAAGGGACCTATCGCGTTTACCGGCACTATTTCTACAATAAACTTTGTAAAACATTTAAATTTTGATAGAAATTAAATAATTGTTGATAAATGTTGTTAAACCTTGATACAAAGCGGTTACATGCGCAACTCAATGGAATAAACCTTCAAGAAGCACGACAGCGTGCGTTGTAAACTCTTACACATTCGTAGAAAATACTGTAAATTTCATGATTTGAACTTTTACATACACCCACTTGTAAAATTGATTATATGTATAGCGTCTATTTAAGTATTGATTGTTAGGCTTTGTAAATACGCAAGATTTCAATTCGTTCATTTAACCTTTAGATTAAGGTTAATTGAACAATTTTTACCTATCTTACCTAATTCTAGTATCTAAAAGGTTACACTATAAATATTAGTATACATTGAATTATTGATAGCCAATTACTGCAGACGAGGCTATTGACACATTTTTTAAATGTTGTATTACTTTAAATCATTATAAAACTATCCAATTAATAACATTTAAAAATTCAAATTGACGTTGTTACCTTTGACGAGCTTGACGGTGTCTTCTTTCTCAAGATGTCCACGATGTTTTCTGTCCGTTTCAAAACAATTTCACCAACTGCACTAAAGCAACATTTTAACTTGTTCAACTGGATCATATATTGCGGCATAGCAATATACTGAAAACATAATAAACGACCGCATAAAATCACTAATACTCGAGAAATAATGTTAGTATGACAATAAAAACATGCAAAACACAAGTCATGCAATCAAAAAAATCCTGCCAATCGTATGCATTGACTCTGAAATTGGAGAAGATTGGCGTTAGTGTTCGCAAAAATGTTGAATTTAATATTTTACCATACGCCCGTTGAAGGAAACTTTGACCTTCTTGAATTTTTCTAAACCCGGGAGGGTAGTTTCAAGTACAGTTATATGTTTATGACTGACAGGATATAACTCTCTTGTGTTCAGATTTGCTAGTGAAAGTGTAATATACAGTTCCCACCTTTGGTTGGCTTCAGCTGAAAGTGTACAAGTGTGATCTGGTTTGTTCATAATGTCATGTTAATATTTATATTGATAATACACTTACAAAAGTGGTAGTGCAAGACATCACTTTACTGGGATAAAAAAAGCTGTGGCAATAACATAATAGAAGAAGAAGTAATAATTGAAGAATTTTAAATTCATGAACAACATAAATTGATGACGCCTGAACGCTGATTTGCTTTGAACAAAAAAACAAGTTATTATGCCAACTTTTTCTGTTAAAATATCGGAAACTTCAAAAGTTAAAATATGCAGCTAACGCTGGTTTAGAAATCATTGAAATTGCTTCATTTGGTACCTGTGAATCCAACCAGATGAACAGTCTTTCTGTAATTAAAGAAGATGGTTTTGACATACAAGTACATCAGGGAGCTTGAAATCAGCTAAAATAGTTTATAAAATTGAATTGACCAACTTTCATGAAAATCTCTGGTGCTCGGCAATTTGAAATTGTGGATGAGCTAAGAAATGTTTTAAAAGGCACCCCCGGTATCTAACAGAGAAAATCCCAGATCACACTTGTTTTTACAAAAACATTCAACATGACACATTATGCAAACAAACACTATATTCACATGTTTCGTCGATTGGAATATATAGCTTAAACTAAACCTTATCTAAAAGTCTACAACTAGCAAAATGAACATGCAGAAATCGAAGCGCGAGAAACCCGTCAGGAGCTGAAGATACTCTTTGTTGAATGAACAAGCAACTTGCAACTTTCTTCTTTCTTCGTGAAGATAAAAGATCGCACGCAAAACATGTGGTCTGAACACAAGAGAGTCTACAAGACACATCACACCATGCACTACACTACTCTGGAAGATCTCCGAGGCATCTGGAAGTTCCTGCAGCCTACCCTGGAAACTGTCCTACTCATGTCAAATTTTCAAGCTAATTTTGTTTAAAAATATTGTGTTACAAAATTAAATTGTGATGTTGAAGACCTTCCCTGAAACCCCTCTTACAGATTGATCATTTAATCAAACAGTCCTTCTGGTTTGCAACAAAATATGTATAACGCATTGAATCCTAATACTAAATTGTCATGTCGAAGAAATGCCCTGGAAAATATATCGTACTACCTACTGGTACTACCATTTCAATGTATGGTGATTGTGAGGGTTATTATTTAAACTTATTTGGAATATTTAAAATAAAAATACATCATACTGTCCAATAAAATATTTTAAAAAGTGTCCTTCTTTTAAAATATTTATTATATTTCTGAAGTGATCTAAACTTAACCTCTTATATTTTTAAAATTAAAAGCTCTAAAAAGGAGATTGCTGTAACAGGTAGGTTCCGTCAGGTTGTCCAAATAAATAAGCTAGTGTATACAGAATGTTTAATTTTGAGAGACAATTGCTTAACTCGCACGATCACTGTTCTTTGTCAGTGATCCAGAAAGCTAAGCAAGTTGATATAATAAGTTTTATTTATTTACCCAACTTTTATAATGTTATCAAGACAATCTGGCCAGCATTGCTTTGATAACATGATAACAGTTCCAGCTGTCTCTCTTGCACATCTCACAGCACATTAAGTGTTGTTTACATTTATTTATCAACAAAACGAGGTTTCAAATTTTCCCAAACTGAACATTTTATATTTGATCATATAAGAAGTTGAGTATAAAAATGAAATAGTTTTGCTGTCGTATGAATAGCTATTTATTAACTAACCCTGCCGTAAAGAAGTATGGCATCGGGCATTTAGGCTTCCTTTGACCGGGTACTGTGGCCCAGCCTTGTCTAAACCTCTTATTCAAATAAGTATTTTGTCAGTTTTTAACTAGTTAATTATTATTATGGAGACTAAACTAATATACAGGGTTGGGCAATAGTGTAGCAAGTTGTAAAGAGCTGATGGATATGTGACTACAATGTAGGCTTCGGATAAATAAACTCAAATAATTAAAAGTTTTAAACCTTTTACCATGAGTAATTATTGCTATACAATATTTAACTAATAACTATACAAATCCTGCCGGTATCAATGAACCGACCTATCCCTACACGTGTCTTAAAAAATCCCAATCTCTAAAAATTAAATTTTGGCGAAAGGCTATAAAAGTTACGAACTGTTCGAGTTACATTCGAACCTATACAATTTGGACCAAATACATCAGCACGTAATTGTGCAGGCAACCTAAACCTAACTTGTAACTGATAACTGTCGTAGAGACGTTTAATGGCTAAGCGAGTCACACACATACTGAAAGCGAGATTGTTAGTAAGCTAACATAAACACTCACCAATACAGCTACACACCATACACAGCAACACTCCAACACCCCATCAAGGAAGGAGGATGTCCATCGGCACCACATGATACGCACAACCACTGACCACGACACGAATCACACTGACACTGAACTACTTGTAAGGTACCGATGAATCACAAAATCGATTTCCCAATATGACGGACTACAGATATATTTTTGCCAAAGGCAGAGCTTGCACTATTTATAGTTGAAGAAGTACAATATTACAACACTAAATAACGTGGCTAACCTAGAATAGTGCAAAAGAACTATTTTGCTTAAAACTCTTGGGAAATTAACAAATTATTCCTAGACGAAAACGAGAGGTTAATAATAATAGCCGGCTGGTTCTCACTGCTAATGTTGCTATGCGAAAAGAACAGCTGATCGGGACAATTGGAAATGAACCAGCCAACAAATTACTGACTTGATTTTTTAACTTGTATGTCATTGTACTGTATAAATAGGATTATTTATAATTGTCTTTTAGACTTTTGCACGATTATTGTTTAATTATGATTTACGTCCAAAAACAAAATAGGGTTTATCTGATAGCCAAAAGGTTGACGATAGTATACAAACGTAAGTAAAACTAACCATAATTAAAAACAAACTGGCTACATCTGTTTCTGAACCTTGCAAAGATTCAACATAACAACGATTCAATCTCTCGTATATAGTGTATTATTTTTGAAAAATCGCTTAGTTCGTAATGTAATTAGTTTAGAATCGGTGTGATTCATTTAATTTAACTTCCAATGCAATCCTTATGGTAACATTTCTGAAATGTTTGTTTTAAATAGGATTTATAAGTATACCAGCTTTTGTAAACAAGAATACTTCCGTTGGTCATGTTTATTTTTTGTCGAGTGTGATTTAGTATTGTAAGCAGTCCTCTCAAATCTGGGGGTGAAGGCCCTCTATCCTGCCTACTTCACTTTACCCTCACCAAAAGTAGGCATGCGCAGAGATAATGTTATGGTAAGTAGATTGCGTACAGATGCTGAAGTGCTGAGGGAGGAAAATCAACACAGTTCGGCAACCCAAACACAGATGGTGCTACTGACCCTGTGGGACAATGGTTATTGTCATAGGTTATTGTTAATTTTAAAACAATCGCTACTGTGAATCTTAATGAATTTTCAATTAAATCAGAACACATTTTCATTTGTTTATTTTAAATTATACGAAATTCTTTCATACACTATTCTCGCAGTCACCACTTACATTTGTAATATGACTATACGGTAACGATGGTAAAGGTCGATGTTGAGTGGTAGATAGGACTTTGTAGTCCTAACTTCACCTTGTTATCAAGACAAACCTTACCTTTTTACTTTCTGTATCCAAGGAAACATAGGCTAGTAAATTATATAGCGACTTAATTTCTACCCAGTGCTCTGAATGTCAAAGTGCAGAAATTCAGATTAAAAATTTAAACAGAAATTACTTTAAAACGGTAGGTTCTAGAGCAACGAGAGTGATTTTGATAGATTGATAGGGTGAAACTCATCTATACAGAGTAAAATTTGTGTTTGTTTATGGAATGACTAAAATTTTTTAGGGGAATGACTACAACAAAACTTTGGATGGTCATCATTTTAAAATATATGATCCGACCAAGCTGGTTAACGAACTTAACATTGAGATTTGCAAAAGGAACATTTGTACCAAACTTCGTGAGAGTAAGACTAAAAATTCCACCTGTAGAATGGTCACATCTGAGTTCAACATACGTTGAAGACTTATTATTAAAAATCGTGTAACTTTTGTAAATATTTGTTAGTTTTGAAAGGTGATTTTCAGTTTTGTGTTAGGCTATGAACAAGTTGCGTATCGAAATACAAGCTTATTCCGTAGACTTGTTATTGTTTTTAATATATTGTAAATCAAATGTATATATAAGTTTAGCCATGAGAAAAATGAATAGCTCTATTTTCAAAGAAAATTCGGTAACAAACATATCGTAAGTTTTCAAGTTTCTAGAGTGCTATAGAACAACTTGTCATGTCAAGATGGTTGAAAGTTTAAGCCTGATGGATGAGTCACATCATTCATCGAATTTGTTTACACTCGGATCCCACACTTCTTATTTTGATACTTTTCATCTTTTCATACTTTCATCTTTCCTACCTCAATAATGATTATTGGAGTTCCATATTTAACTTCGAGCGTAAGAGGCTTTCTAACCCTTAATGGTGATATTAAAAATACCCTCTCATGCTGGAGCACTTAGAAGAACCGTAAAAGCGTTTCATAACAATTCAACATTGCTTTGATTTGTATTTTAAACAGATGAAGATATGTTCGACTAACACTTTTTTCAAATTTAGATATGTTTCATAAGTGTTTTGTGTAATGTTTTTATGTAATGTTATGTGTAAATATTAAGTAGATAGTGCATATACTCGTAGAAGCCGAATGGCTGAGGCAAAATACTCACATAGTTGAGACGGCTCAAGCACAGAATGAGCTGAGAGTGAATTCTTTTCTGAGTGTCAAGTAGAACCACTAACGCACCTGCATGTTTCATCTACATAGAGTATTACCATTATGCGACCCCAATTTCTGTAGATGATACCTGAAGTGCCCATGTCCAGTTAAGATCTGATATCAGAGCGTTTTAATTTTAAGAAGCTACTGGAGAACCCCCTGCTATAAGGATGCTATATAGGCTAGTAAAATAGAGGGCCCTTTTAGAAGTAGGTTAGCGGTTGAGCTTCCTGTAAGGCTAGTCACATTTAAGTCACAGGCACTGGACAAACTCGAGCATTTAAAGCCGAGAAAGGATAATAAATAAATAGTGTATTGAAAAAACATATAAACATGTTATGCAATCGTCATTTTTTTTCTTCACTAATATTGTCTATGCATTCTGCCATCTAAGTCTCATTCAAACACCACATTATGTTAATTCACTCTCCCCCATTAATTCGAATTATTCCACTCTAGCCCTATTGAAAGTCGGTGTTTTCTGCGGTCTCCCAGTTATGAGCCATAAACTCGTCTGTACTGTAAAACGCCTTTGTGACCAAGATTTGTTTCAGACGAGCTATGAACGCCTTCGGCATCAGCGCACTTTTGATCGAATTTGGCAACCGGTTGACAATTGAACTCCTGCCTGAGAAGACAAACGTTCATGAACTATCCTTCTGTGTCTCACAGTTCGATAGTTCTCCCTGCCTTTTGTTTCGGCAGGAGAAAGAGATGGCAGTGGAGTGCTTAGCTATATTGATTTTCCTACCTCAGCCATCAATGCGCTTCTTACCATAAACTTATCCTTTGTGTAATATATAAATATGTTTAAAAATTAATGTTGTCTAAAAATTCTTACAAACTGCTTAAGTGCAAAGAAAGAATGAAAAATGAGGGTCAGGATCAATGCTCATTTTATGATCCCAGGTCTAAATCTCACCATGCCAACAGCACATATATCTTATTCTCCAAAACAAATAAGCTCGAAAGATGATCTTCTTAGACCGAAAAGGTGGTCAGCACTACATCTAGCTCTTCAGGATCTTCAGGCTTCAAAGAAGGTAATTTCCTCCAAAATAAATGTCTTAACATTTTTCTCTGTACTTCATTTTATACAGTGTGTAAAACTTTCAGCGACTAAGAATTGTTTCTCCAAACACGTTCAACCTAGCCATGAATCAGCTGTACATTAACAACTTACCTTGCAGCCGTTACAGAGGGTTAATAAACAGTCCTTGTTGTAACTCCGCCCCTCACGTGATTTGTGACCTTTCATTCTACTGCTTCCTAGTCCCGGTACTTCATTACTTCTTGTGATTTACCATTTTCTAATTGGAACGTTGGCTGAGAAAACACTGTTGAACAGTATGATTTAAAGGCCAATGACTTCAACGAGAGATTCAACAAAAGGGTTCTAAAGTTAATTGAATTTCAATTCTTCGAAATGAATCTTAGCATACTTCGTAGTTAAACTGAACTTAATATGCTTTTAAAATGTGCAAAAAGTTATACGCATATGTTTCGAGAAAGCGAATAACTTTGGAACATTATTTAGTGTAGTATGGAGTTATGCAATTAGTGGTTGACGGTAGCGATTGATTGTGTCTGAGATCAAGTGAAATTAAAATAACATCTTACGTTTCACATACTGGAGGCTTATGTATGTGTTTTTAGCAAATTTCATTTGAAAAGAAAATGAGATATTCATGCCGTCAGCATGGCAAGACCCTGCAGGCACGGGACCATAAAATGAGCACCGATCCTGACGCCCCTCCCCCGAAAACATTTGAGGATTTTCAAAACACATTTTAAGGTGTTTAGGTGTATAGGGCATATATACACATAAAAGAAGAAAAAGTTTAATAACATAGGTCCGAAAATGCTTATACCAAGTTTACAGGGTGAAAGCTCTCTACAGATCGAATTCAGTTCCCTGTCTGAAACTAAGCCCTTCGGGTATGAAATTTAGTGTACACATTTAGCGTCCTGTTGTTAAAATATTCTGAAAAATTGACTAAAACGTTTCCGACCTTAGCTACATAATTTTAACCCGTACTGCCGAAAATGCGAAACTTTTGGCCCCGGGAAAAACAAGTTCCTTGATCAAAAATGGGTTTACTATGTTAAATGTTCATAAAACAGTCAATTTTACATCCGAACTTGTTATAAAGTTTCTGCATTCAAGAGAAAGATGTAAAATAAGTTTGATAGTTTCCAACAATCCATCAAATATTATCATTAATTAAATCTATTACAGTTTCATGCGTTTTGTATGTAATAGGGGCCATTATTTTTTTAAGGTTGATTTTCTTGCTATAACAGAGGAATAATGTGATCCAATTTTAATGAAATTTGAAATACGTTTTCCTTTTACTATATGTAGTAAAAACTGCAGTCAATGGCTACATAAGTCTGAGGCTAAAGGCCGAAGCGAGGCTGTGAGCAGAACGAACAGCCTCGTAACTCTGTGGTAATAATTATATATATGAAAGGTCACATTTTCTCTGATTTTCTGATATTTGACACGAACGTCCCTTTGTAATCACTCAACCAATATTCGAGATCAGCCGACCAAGACTCCTTTAGTAAGGGAGCTATTTTAAGGCAAATATGTGGTGAAGGATGAGTGTGATGAGTTTGAAAAAGTAAATGAGTTATGCGAGGTATAGTCTAAATGTTACAAACTATGTAGGCCGACTCTTCCTTAGAATGGGTATCATCAATAAAGATTATGAGAGCTAGCCCAATGACCAATGGTTTCAAATACAAGGCTGCCAACAGATTAACGTGATTTCCGAATAGCGCAGGTGATGGTCTGATTTTGATGTATAAACGATGGTGGGAGTTGATGCGGGTATTAAATTTTCCTTAGATGATCACTGAGACTATCTGAGTCGTAAGTTTGAGACCAAACAGCCTCGTTTGTCCAATTGAGGACCTATATCATCCTCAACGAGTCCCAATCAGGTACTTTAGCGCTTAGCTGCCTGTCGGCCTGGCTTTTGAATATACCCAGGATTTTTGTTTGTTTAATAAAAACGATGCTCGATGACCAGAAATCGAGCATTAACTTCAAAAATGACGAATTCTAAGTTGCAGGATGTGAGTGTGAGACGAGTACAGCCAAGGTTTATCCTGTGGAACTCATGTATGTTAGATGAGAGGACAAAGTCTCTAGAGAGTCATTAACTATGTATCTCTGTCTCAGTGTAGAGAACATTGTTACACTCCATAGTTCCCACTCAGGAGACTATGTACATTGTGGGGGTTATTAACTCATGTTTGTTGGAGTTAGCTTAGCAAACCTATTAGATGTTGCAGATCAATAGAAAGACTATCAAAAAGGTGTAACGAGTCAATTTAACAGGGGGTAAAACTTTGCTTTACTGACCGCCAAAACCTAGCCTGCCTACTATCTAGGCCTAAGTAAGGTTAGTCCAGTATAAAGAATCAGTCTTAAAGCTAGACAGTAACAAAACTTTAAAAGACACTTTAAATAACGATAAACATTAATTTACCTGCATTCATAGCCTAGGCTTGCTTTTGATTATCGAAATTACACAGTCTAGGTCTTACGTTTATGTCTAGCCCAGACACTTTGTAGCCTGTTAGTAATGTAAAAAACACAAATATTTATTATCTGAATTATATTGAACACTAATTAAAATACATCCACAACGGTGAATACTAATGTTCACGGCAAATACCAGAATGTTGAACAAAGTACACAATGCCAATCGGCAAAACATAACCTCCACCAGGTTTTGTTTTGGCTAGTTGACAGTGACAGCTGTAGTTGGCGCATGCGCATACGGCGCTGTCCCACAGAGAAAAAGACCGGACTCCACAAACAGCTGAATTCAACGACGAGAAATATTCAGTCACCAGTGGGCAATTTAGTTCAAATCAGCTACTCGAATAACACAGTAACAAATTCATCATTAATTTTGATAAAAACCCCAATTGAAAACATAGACCCCTGGTGCTTGTCCCACGTCTCCGCGCTGAGCGATCTCGGCCCACAGCAAAGCGCTTCGGCTAGGTCTGGTCATTCGAAACTGGGCATATTTTCCCGCTCGGGGAAAAGCTGTCACAAAGGAAAACCACTAAACTATTCTAACATTCCATTGAAGATTGTGTTTGCTTGTGAATGGATGCCGAACGGTTGAGGCAGGAAAATCAACATAGTTAGGCAGCCCACGCAGAGAATGCGCCGCTAGGACATCCTTTTTAGTAGAGTCACTGTCGCACGCGCAAGTTCGTTCACTCTCGATAATCGCATAATGTTGTCTTATTTGACATCGGACAAACTTGAGCATGTGGAGCCGAGGGGGGAGAACGATAGTGGCAGACGGTAGCGCTCGGATCGCATTCTATGCGTGGGCTGCTGCAACTATGTTGATTTTCCTCCCTCAGCCACGCGGCTGCTACGCATTATCTACCTACTGCCACATTATAATACTAAATTTTATAAGAGAAATGCAAAAAAAGGTTACACATAACGACGGCACGAATACCTTCAGCTCTCTCCTTGTTGTCGTCCTAAATTTAGCTCCAAAAAAGCGATCGTGGTAAATGAAATCTCTTACTAAGCAAATAACTTAAGGATGCGGTTCGTATCCTGCACACAGCAGTATAGTCACTGACTACCGTACAAACAGCGTATTTACACTGCCGACCACTATGTATTTTAAGGCAAATGGGGTTGAGTGTGATGAAAATATTATGAGATGTAGTCTTGTTACAAACTAAAGTGAAATTAATAGCCCAATGAAATGGAATACAAGGACCAACCGCTTAACTTACAAATCACTAAAAGGGGAGTTGGTGCTTCAGATGATCAATGAGACCACGCCGACCTATAAATTGTTAAAAAGGGCTTGATCATCCCTCTCATGCTCTTCAAACATTACTCAAAAGACAACATTACATACAGTATATCTGTAATGTCTTAGTGAATCAAAACAAACGAATTTCACCCTAGTAATAAGTAAGTGTTTTTCTATGTATACAAATCGTTCTTGTTACTGTCTCCTTTTTTAAAACACATCAAGTAAAAAACATTACGATATTCATTAAGGCAATAATGGGTTTAAACACTAAATAATTTTAATTACCACGATTCCGTCCTGCTCACCTAATAAAGTACGTCTTAAAAGTATGGAAGAGAAAGAAATTTACGGAAAGGTTGTTCTGAATAATACAAAAGCTTTTACCTTGTGCTTGTTCCACCTTATTTCTTGCTTAAAATGGTGGCTTTTACACAACTTGAATACTTCATTGTTGGTCTACTTCCATGTATTCTCATTTTTAAACACTTGGCTTTCAAGACCTCAGCACTTAGGCTTCTTATTTATAAAGCAAAGTAAATATTCAAGAGAACTGTCTTCAATAAAACCTGTGCTGAGGTGAAGTTTTACTCTTGCCTTTACTCCATTCGTTTTCTTGTCAGTATATTCCCACTTTATCCTAAATACGGTGAAAATACAAAGAGCTCATACGAGTACATTATTTTAAACACATTTTGCGAAATAGAATGATTATTTGTGTCTTTCTTTGATCATACAGTTCAAAGAAAAACAATTTTGTGGAGTTACCATTTTTGAACCAAGTAGTTCACAAACCTTAAATTACTCAAAACAAACTTTAAATGGCCAGGTTCATTTTCCAGGGACCTTTTTCCTCGTACATTTTCTTTTGAAGGAATTGTGTACAACAGCTGAAGTCGATAAATATACTTTTTTAAACGATTCATTTATTGTTTCATACGATTCCTTTTTCTCTGGTTTTGAATTACTGTATTAACGATGTCTGCACCTGAATAGTCCTGAATTGAATATCATTGGATATAAATTTACATTTTAAACTTTGTTTGGAATGAACATGTTCTCTGAAAACCGTTTACTGTGAAAAACATATCACAACCATTTCGGCGTGATTTTAAATTCCGTATTAAGAAAGTTTATAGTGCAACTGTTACAACGCTATATTAAAATATGAGTGTTTGTGTGTGTGTTTACGGTGTTTGTCTGTCCTTTAACAAAATAGTACCAAACCACTGCTTTTGGATTTGTAAGTTAAAGAGGTAGGAAGGCCAAATAAATAGTGCTTGGATATAGAAAATGGGTTTGATACATACTTTCGAAACTTTTTGTACAAAGAAAAGAATCCCCAGGTAGAATTTAGTACCTTAAGCACCATACTGTATTGTCAAAAAATTCTATTATACTAGTAAATACCAACCTTGTTTTTACTGAAAAACAATAGCATGGTTCACTTCTTTGCCAGGAAAGGAATAATCAAACCAATCATGTAATGTAATGAAAATATTTTTATTTACAGTAATTCAAATGTAAATACAAAGAAATAACCTACAAATAAGTTGGTAACTTTTGTTCGTCGTATAGTTTCATAACAAACCCAATAAAAAACAACCTATAAGTAATAAACAGTCATGGAAGTTATTGGAATTGAAATCAATCGTTTTCTCTGATTTTGATGATTAAAAAATGCACAAGTATTAACAATAAATTTGTTATTTATTACAACTTTAACGTAGCTATGGATAAAAATGGATGTGTGAATAAGTTTAATAACAGTTTTGAATTGGTTAAAGCTATGGTTTCCTAGAAAGCGGTGACCGCTACATTACGGCCGTAATATGACGGTGAGTTTTGTTTTCAATACAATCAGATGAGAGTGGTTTCCTAGAAAACGGTGGACGTAAAGTTAGCGGTGAAAACTAGTTAAGGTGTAACTGGTTTTCCTCACCAGGTGACACATTTTGTTTTGTAAACAAAAGTCTAGCTTGTCAATTACTACATACGTAAATAAACTACAAAAAACAACATGTCAAAAGTTGTTTTTGTCTACATCTGTTTAAATCTTGTGTTACGTCCCCCGTCACCGTTACGGTTACGTTCACCACTACATTACGACCGTAATATAGCGGTGAACCTTTTCTAGGAAACCATAGCTTAGGGTTTCCAGGCCAAAATGTTCACAGCTGGTTTAAGTGTAGGCCAGAAACTATTTTGCACGTGTAGTATGTTTAAAACAAGTACAGCTTAAACATGTTGAACCACGGTGTTTTGACTTTAAAACTAGTGGATGTAAAAGAAATAATATGTTTTACTGTTCCAGCTGTATGCGGCTATAACCATAGGAATTTTGTTTTGTAGGACAATTTGGTCCATAAAATCAAATATTTAGCCAAATATTTTTTTTAGCTCTGAAATATTATTTTTATACTATATAAATTTAGTTTTAACAACAACATATTAAATGATATAATACTAATATAATAGTATAAAATCAGCAGTTTAATTTTGATACACGTAATTATAACAATCACAAATTACGACTAGATGAAGTAAAACAATTCATCGACCATACAATAATATTGATGAAAACCCTTACTTCTACATGATATAATAAATTACAATAAGATAATCCATTATAAGTCAAGAAAATTTAAAAACACCAAAAGCCTAGTGTATTGAAAACCCACAAGCATACCCTGTCTTTATAAAACAATGGAATATCGTATAATGAGTAAGAACAATGTATTAAACTCCACTACATATTAGTAATAAAATAGGATTTAGTATATAAACATTCTCAAGTCGAAATACAATCGCTATGTACAAAGCATGTTACATATATACAGGAAGAACGAACCGTTAATTGATCGAATACCTCTAGTTTTGAGCTCTCACTAGACAGCTACAATCTTTAATTTATTGTTCTTGAAAATATTAAACTTAATAACTCAGGAAAACTTTCTATTATATTACAAAAACGTTCCGGCATACACACCTGTTTAGCTTATACAGTTTTAGGCCAAGTAGGCTTGAACTAAATCGTCATTTGTCTTTTTCCACTAGAATTTTCCCCAAAGACCGTCGTTGTTGTGTGAAATAATGTCGATTGAAAACAACTACAGCTATTTTTGTTTAATTGATAATCACAGATATATGCTTAGTAATATTATCAGGCTGATGCTACAGCTGAGAACTACGATTCATTAATAATAATGAGAAAATAAAATACTGCATTAATCCGCACGCATTGTGTGATGGCCGCCGTAGTTCCAGACTTTCATCAACTGAAACATACAAATCTAAATTAAGAACATGATTTCATTGCGGTGGTCATGAAAATGTCTGCTTTAAGTTTAAGTTTATTTGTCAATATACAATATTTACAATTGTGTTGACAACAAATTAACTATATAGTATATAACAACAAAGAAAACACAAAATCTACTACTTTTTTTTACAACTGGGTAAGAAAAGATAGACTAATCAGCACCAAACATAGCTTTTACATCTTCCTATATGGTAAAAATATTAGTATGCAAATTAAAATTAAAGCCCATTTTCCATGAATTCTCCCATTGTAAAAAAGGAATTTGACAATAAAAAGTTCTTTGGTTCACACTAAAAAGTTTTAAAATTTTGAATTCGTCTGATGTTTTCTGGTAATTTGTTAAACATCTTTTTACAAGAGTTTATCGGCAATTTATTGAACATTTCCAAACGGTGGCTATTCAAATTGAAAATAGTTGCACTACGGGTATTATAAGTGTTAGTTATAGAGTGACTTGACTCTACCAATTGAAATTTGGAAAACAGAATATTAAAGTTTCTAATACGTAAAGTGACGTAACTGTCAGTATTCCGGTTGATTTGAAAGCATTTCGACAGGATTCTCTAGGTTTTAGTTTTGCGATTATTCTTACAGCCAATTTTTGAAGAATCAACAGTCTAGAAATTTGTGTGTTCCCCCAGTTCCCCCAGAAATTATACCATATAATATGTGGAAATGTATAAGACCAAAATAAACCATTCCCAAAACATCAGCGGTGCATTGAGAAGATAGTTCTCGCAATAAGAATATCCCAGAAGCCATTCTTTTACAAATTATATCAATTTGGTTATTCCAGGTTAATTTTTTGTCAACAAAAATACTAAAAAACTTGATGCTGTCTGTTGGGCTGATTTTGTGATTTGAACTCACTTTAGTGAGGGAGCTCAGTTTAAAATATGTAGGATCACGGTGATAAAATTTGCACGGTTGCTAAGTACCACCAAACAAATTTCATGAGTAAATGGAGGGGTACACTCGTACACGGTTCGTAATGTAATTTCGTTTTGTAAGTGTGTTAATTTTCCAACGACGCCATATGGCCGATAGGTCTGTCAGATCATCCAGATTATGGCACTTTAGTGCCGAAACCGTCAGATGAATATCTCCATAAAGAGACGAGGTGTCTATAATAAATTTAAGGGTACATCCGATGTTGCTTTCTCCTTGACCCTGTTGTTTGCCACCAGATACTAAATCGGGTTATCTCTATTACGAATTCATCAGTGCTCGTTTGAACATCACCTTGGAAAGTGATGCCATCTCCTACGTCTTATTATGTCAAGTTTGTGCGAACAACGATATGCGATTAAGTGTTACTTTTAAATACTTTTAAAGCAAATTTTTTGGGATGACTTAATGTTTCGTGCTTCCGGTTTTCAATGGAACAAAGGTTTAAAGGAGGGTAGAGAGGACCCTGAGCTGCAAAGAGGAGATGGTACTCCAGTTGTTGCTCTCACTGAAGAAACCATCAAATAATCAGCGGCAATGATCAAAACTAACCGACATCTGGCAGTCATCCAGGTTGATTACCTTTTGACATATCGGTGGGTAGTGCTCGCACAAATTTAAAATACCATCTTGACATTGTCTACCATGTGTGGGCTACTCGTTTACTCAAACCATAACAAAAACAGAAACAGAAAGTATGACAACAAGTTGTATTAATATCAAGATTTACTTCAGTTTGATCTATAGATGATACCTTTGGCCTTGGAGACAGGGAAGGTACTAGAGCTGCTTAAATCTCCAGTTCAGACTCAGCGATATCGTCAGCAAACTGAGCGTGCTGAGGGTAGTTCGCCTCAGCACTGCTGAGTTACTTACTGAAACAATAAAAAATATTTATTATAAATCAAATATCAATAAAATTGCCTGTATGCACGTAAGCCATTTATGTTAAAGAAGAGTTTTGCCACGCTTTCACTCAAAAATGATTTAACAAGTTTGAACACTGGTTAAGTACATAAAAAAAAAGTCTTAATGCTACGTTAAATGTTTAATCGACAATTTAAATGATGCAAATCTAGAGTAAATGTTCTAAGCAGTTTCATAAGAACACGCTAAGTTCTCGCTAAAACAAAACAGAACTAATTAAAATTAAAATTTACGCGTCAACATTTTTGATGACTCCTAATGTTAAGCATCGGAACATGTCCTTTGAGACCAGGGCTTTAATTAAGGTTTCTGAGTAGATCTCCGTTCGGTTATCTAACTTATTTCTTCATAATTACATTCGCTTGAACATATTTTTACAATATTTCTCGTGTCAGACTTGCTTTTCCAGTTTCTCAAAAACATAACTAATAAATATTTTGTAAGATCATATAACGGCCCGAAATTTTCTTTCAACCCTTTTTGTCTCTTAAAAAACTTCTGTCGTAGTATTTTGAAACATTGAATTAAGCCGTACTTCATAAAATTGCAAAACTAATATTGTGGCGTGTGCTCCACATCTAAAAGAATAAAAACTACGTTCTCCCCCTCTACCTTCCTCTAAGATATGTACCCGAGTAGACCTTCTAATTAAAACACTGTAGAGATCATCTACTTACCACTTGAGAGGCTTTCTACGCTCCCTGAAACAAGACAAGAAAAATGCAATTAAGTTGATTATTCAGCAAAACGTTTCAATCTATTTAGTCGATGCATCTACTTTGAGATATCTATCAAAGGACATCAAGCTAATTAATTATGCTTTAACGTAATCATATGATACAAAGCCCCCAGTACCAAAGCAAGTCATTCAGTAAACCCATACAATTTGTCGATAAGAAAGGCCTAGAAATACGTTTTCTTTTTGAGAAATATCAAAGATTCTTTTAAAAAACTATATGTATAAACTGAGTCATTATTATTTCAAGACAATAGTTTTGGGAGTCTAATGTTAAATTTGATGAATTTTAGACACACAAAATTAGTTCATAGAACGATTCTAGTAAAGTACTTTGTTAACATGCCTATTAAACGCCCTAACACAACCCTACCACTATGTTGTTACAAAGTCAGTGTTTTAATATTTTGTTATAAGAATAAAAAGTCTTCAAAACATCTTGAAACTCTTAAATATGCATAAAATTTAGCAAATTATTCAAGACAGAACGGACCACCCTCTCAGGTAAAAGGCATTCCAACCCTCACTGGCCCTAGGTAGTTCACGCTTAAAAAGGACCTCATTATTCTGAAAATCCCCCAGATCAAAATCCTGGATTTGAAACTGCCTCTGAAACTACGAGTAGTATCAGCACGCCTCAAAACTCACCAATTCGCAACACATTTTAGCACATTTTCAGGAAGGGGCACCCAGACCTCCTTCCGGATGGAAGGCATTCCAAACCTTTTAGACCCCCTCGGTGGTTCACTCTTAGGAGGACCTTCTGGTTCGGGAGACCCCTTCCCAACACCAGAATCCTTGCTACGCTACTTCCTATCCCTGCCAATGGTAACTATGTGATACCTGGATAGTAAGTGTAGGATTTTCTCTGTCTGTACGTGGTCTCCGGGATGTACAGATCACAGTAGAAGACAGTGGGAGTGTCCAAGTACTCGTCTTGAAGCGTTGTGGTGGCTTCTATGTCATAGTGATAGTCGCGAGGTATTGTCAACACTCTCGCCTTCAGTTCCACGCTGAAATCAACAAGAAGGATAAAAGTTAGTAAGTTAAATACCCGTTTGAAACCTAAGTTTTGTCAAATGATTTGTCTAGGATCGTATTAACAAAACTGTACTTCAGTCCTTTTTAATATGTTCTCGTACTCCTGTCTTAAAGCAAACCTGGGTACATGATCTTTCTCACTCACCTGTCTCCTGATATGATGTCCTCTCTGTACAGGATTATCTTGGGTTCTGGGAACACCCCACTCGCTCTACAGCTGATGTTCACTCTCTCCATCGCTGTTCTGGACTGTTCTATTTGCAGCTGTTTTACTGGAGCTAGAAACCAAATATTTGAAATAAGTGTATATTCAGAACACAACTGAATAGCAAAACACAAGAGTACTAAATATATTGTGAATCCATCTTGGAGTTTGTAGTTTGCAGCGTTTAAGACGACGCCATTTCGTCTTCACACTTAAAAACTACTAACTACGCATTTATACATTAATTCATAAAGAGTGTATAGTAATACATTCTAAATTGTACATTAGAACATTAAAACAGTAACTTCATATTAGCTTGTATGTAGACTTTGTGTGTTTTTGTGGTTTTAGGAGTCCGAAAATTTCTGCCTGAAGACGGAACATCCGTCACACTGTGAATACTTCTTGGCTGCAAGATGGAATACTTTTATGAGTTACTTGAAATACTGCAGACAGAACCACTTGGGTCTTACAACATGAAAACCTAAATCAATGGAGACAGTGAGTTAAATATTTGAGTGGACGAGTCAAAGTTAAGTAACGGTAATCTTGGTTGTACATTTGGAAACCGTCGTGTTTCTCTCAGAATCTTTGGCGTCGTTTAGAGTAAATCGTTAATTTATTTTCGAGACTGTTTTTGATATTTCAAGTTGTTAAAAGACAAAATTAATTTAACAAATAATTTCTTTTGAAAAACGATACCAAAAACTATTTTGTCCATAAGAACGAAGGCTTAAGCGACCGGAGTTACGAGCATCATCCAAAGCTTCCGGTACAGACCACGTCAATAAACTATTTCACTATTTATAATACCAAACGTTAAGCTCATTTTACAATCGATCACCCTCAGTGGACATGCTGTGTACCGGAAGGTTTATATGATCCAGTCTATGTCATCCATGATAGCCCTGAACAATTCATAGACTACAAGAAGATCACAAGAATCTTTCGCCCCTCCAAAGACAGATATAGAATAAAGTTAAAACTTGAGCTCACCAATAACAACCATCCTGCCAATCATGAAGTCCTCGTCAGTGAATGTAGACACTGAACATTTGTACTCTCCAGTCAGTTCTGTGGTAGGACTCAGGATGTAGAGAGCTCTGTGCATGGTGGACTCATGGTCTGACGCGCGGTAGTCCAGTCTCAGTCGACCCTGTGCATAAGAAACATGGAGGTTTGTAACATCTTCTTAACAACATAATGAAGTTAAAAGTACGTAGTGCTTGTCTTCTTGTGGTCTTGGTTTTGTTCCTTGAAAACAATGAAAAGTATGAACTTTTTTCTTTGGTGTTTATAAACCTCTATTGTTCTAAAAAAATAGACTAAGGTAACATTAACAACAACTAAGGTAAAGTATAGCTTAACCACCTTTGGTAATATCAGATGAATCGGTTAAATGGTTTTATCCACCATAATAAAGTGGCCACTGGTACTTCATATGGCTTGCATGGCAATTAAAAAAACACATACAATTTACAACTTATACCTTACGTTGGAACCTCAGCTGACATATTTTTCCTCCTGCCTAACCAACAACATTGATCACAGCAAACTAAGTTGATCACGAACACCGTGTTACTAATTTGTTTTCCAGACATGACTCATTTCTTTTAATAAAATTTAATGATTTCTTGTCTTCTAGTCTTGTAGAAGAGAACTATTAGTCTATGGATTGACTGTGAAACCCAGGAAGAGGAAGGTGTTGCATTGTGGCTCTACAGTCATGAATAGTGCGTCAAGTGGCCCTTTCAGACTGAAGAGGTAGCCTTCCTTCTCATCCTTCCTTACATACCAACGGTTATATTTTCTTTCTACGTGGTAGCTGTACAATGAGATGATATTCTTGACGGGCGTCCTTGTCCAGGGGCGTTAACGCCACTGGATAGTTAGTTGCGTATCTTTAACTTTCATATAACTAAGGTTAGGTAAGTCTTACCCCCAGTATTCTACCCATTTTTCATTATTTCAACTTCACAGCAAAGTGGTTATAAGATCCCAAAGAAAAAATGGCTTACAAAATATGGCAAACGAAACTACAACCCAACATATGACAAGTCGACAACACCAGTTACCTTGAGTATGCCCAGGTCCTGTGGCCGCTGGCCGGGGATCCACTGGTACACGGGGGCCGGGCCGTTGTTAAAGAACCACTTCACCACCAGGCCCGCAGTGCTCGTCAAGTCTGCAGGGGTGAGCGTGTACTCGCAGTCCAAGATGGTGGCTTCGCTCGTTCCATTCCACACTTCCTCAGGCACAAACAGCTGAGTGATCTGCACCCCTCGTACACCTGCGTTACAACAAACATTGTGTCATTGATCTCAGCTTCGATGTTTTTGTGTGAAAAATAGTCTCCAATAGCGAACACGACATCAAAAGTATTTACGATTAGAACCCTTCAAACACCTGACGTCATAGAATTTCAGTATAATACTCGTAGATATGGTCACACTTCCGTTCTTGTTAAAGTTTTCAAGTAATGTTTAGTAAAAATTACACATTTAACATAACAGCTTTGCAAAACATGTTTTGTTAAGTCACTATGTAAAGCTTCCAAACTAAGTATTTTGTCGATTCCCTTGCCCATTTTTAACTTTACAAGGTATCATTGGAAAACTCTGCAAAATCCTGTTCACTGTGTACTGAACTGCGCGACTCCGGAGCTGATCACTCCGCTGGCGCGGGTTCGATCCCCGCAGTCACCACTTACATTTGTAATGTGACCATAAGGTAACACTAGGTAAGGGTCGAGGTTGAGTGGTAGAGAGGACTTAGTAGTTCTAACCTCGCTTCATTAAACAAGACAAACCTGGACTATGTAGGGTACTAGTTAGTTCCACAAATCGAACAGGTGGCTTCTTAATTGTCAAAATGTGAAAGTAGGCTATTCCATTTCTAACCGTGGAAAAATGAGTGAACCAACCTAAATGGTATAAATAACATGATAATGTGATCATTTTGGGCATAAAATAATTTTAGTCAAAAATAATCTGTAGTGTAGTAGTATTTCGGGCCGTATTATAATATTAAGTTATACAGAGTGATTCGAAAATAGGGCGCCAAATTTCAGGGGTGGGTTTCTTATGCAAAAACAATGAAAAAAGTCCCTATAAACATGGGTCCTACAATTCTTCGTTACTCCGGTAGCCGCCATTTTGTATTTTTTACTTAAACATTTATATCTCCAGAACGGTTTGATTGATTGCATTCAAACTTGGTATGGTGTTTATGTTTCCCAAGGGCAATTTAAGACAAAATGCGTATGTCTTCAAACCATACAGAAACAAAATGGTGGCTATTTAAATTTTTCAAATTGAAATACCATTAAATTGCGCATAATACAAAAAGTTTACAAGAGTAAAAAGTTGTATTTTATAATTGTAAATTAAGATACAAACTCATTTTTCAAAATATTAAATTAATATTTTCAATTTTACGTCAATTACACAACTGGTACATACCAGTTTTTCATTGTTAATGATATCCACAAATTTTCATAGGTGTTTATGTGTCATTATAGAAAGATAACAAATGGTGGTTAAAGTTTTTCAATTAAATCCTGAAAATGGCGCATAATAAAAGTACATGTTGTATTTGATATTACCTTATTATTCAAATTTTACATTAATATTTTCATTTTACGAAAATATTAATGTAAAATTTGGAAAAATTAGTTTGGTCTTTATGTAAAGTTATAAATACAACTTTACTCGTACAATTTTGTATCATGCGCCATTTTCATGGTATTTCAATTTGAAAAATTTAAACAGCCGCCATTTTGTTTCTGCATTTTAATGAAATAATCTTTTTTCTTAAATTTTCCTTATAAAACATAAACATCCTACCAAGTTTGAATGCAATCGGTCAACGTGTTCTGGAGATATAAACTTTTAAGTAAAAATACAAAATAGTGGCTACTTGGGTTACGAAGAATTTTAGGACCCATGTTTATAGGAACTTTTTTCATTGTTTTTACATAAGGAACCCACCCCTGAAATTTGGCGCCCTATTTTTGAATCACCCTGTATAGAGTAGTATATTACCAACTCTGACCTTGCTCTATTTTAGAATTTTAACTATGGTGTAAAAGTCCAGGATAAAAATAGGTGAAATACAAAGCATATTCTCGCACTGCTGTCAACATTCCTTAACGTTTTTTATTTACTTGTGACTTTAAGAACAAACTTCAAAGTGTATGATTCTCATAAAGGTTTCTCATAACCTCAACGCTACAATATAAGCGACATAGAAGATGTTGTGTGTAGGTTCAGTGGAGGGTGAAGTGAAAAGTTACCGACACGTCTGTCGATATTTACCTGTAATTAATTACATCCTGAAGTGTAACACGATACGACAATATTAGCTTCCTGTGAGTTTACCTTTCATCAAGTTAATACCGATACAGTTAACGATCGATAATCATGTCGAGCAGGTCAAAGGCTTGTCTTTCAGCGTCATATCATCTCATCTCAGTGTTTACAATGTGTCAATGATGATGGTTTTCAAACATGACTAAGACTACTCAAAAACAAAAATAACTTTAACTTGAAACTTGAAATGGCATAAACAAGATATTACTAAGCCTCTCTATTGAAAAAGAGAAGTCAATCGTGTATTTATTGTCCACAAATAATACACGTATGATGCTGAAATCTTAGACTACATTCCATAATAAGAAATTATGATAGACCCTTTAAAAGGTGATGATGTTCTCATCGTTTTATATGTTTTATAAATCTACTTTTTGCCTTAACAAAATGTTAATAATTCCAAGGCATTGTTATTTGATAAATTACTCGATCTAAAGCTTCAAAGATACAAACTATTTAACACAAAGAAATTAAACAAAATTATAACACCTCACACAGCTTTTACAGCATTGAAGAATCTGTTAAGTCCACACTTTTGGTTCTTAATATCTCATCAGTTAAGTTTCTTAATGTTTTATTTTTATTTTAAATATATACTTAGACTGCGTGAATTGCATTAACGCTGGTCTGAAAATTAGGTTTTTTTTGTTCCATAATTTGCTTCATCCTTTTGGGGTATGTTTCTTTCATCAATCGAGGCTCCTTTTGTCCTTTTAGTAGCTCCCATCTGATCAAACTTTCAACCAATACTGTTTTGCATACATGTGTTTCCAACATAAACGTCCGTTTGTGTTATATACTTTTGCTTCTTTTAAAGCATTTTTAACTTTCGCGATAAACTCAATTGTTTCTATTTTTTCATTGTTGGTCTAGAAGATCTTGTCGAATTTCAAAAAAAATGGGATATTCAAGCCATCAGCATGGTAAAACCCAGGCCCGCAACCAGGAAATGAGCACTAATCCTGACCTCCAGAACAAGTTTTGAGAATTTTGTTTTACACTAAATATACATAGTGTATACTATGTGTGTACTCTCAACAGGTCGCATTTTTCCCGAATTTCATGAAATTCTGTACAAACGTTCTTTGGAATAGAACAACCGAATGCCAATACAAGGCTGTGAACGGAGCGAACAAGAGTTAAAAATTTCCAAAGGAAACTCGATTCACTCATGCAAGTGGCATTTTGGCTGTGTGTCGGCCTGGCTTATACTGCCTTAGAATTTTATACATTTACAAAGCAAACAGCGTAATATTTTAAACATTTACAACAACACTGCAATATCGACACGACACTTAGGCACTTACACATACAGCATCAAGTATGCAGAGTATTAAGCACACACTTGTCACAGAACGGGACAGGATATTACGAATTCATACGATGATAAATGGGGGCAATACATCATGGAGAGGCTTGGAGACAGTTCAGTGAATCTGCTACAATCTTCACGGTTCAACAATCTCTATCTACGTATTCTTGATAGTTTATACAGATGTTTAGTTACGAGTTGGTTGAAAATTGAGTTAAATCGGATCTAAATTAAAAAGGGATGGTTAAAAATGAAGATGATCATGCACTAAAGCGTGTGCAGTACGGCGTTACGAAATGTCGATGTAGTCTGACTGGTGTCTTTATTATGTTAACGGGTGTAAAAGATTTGTTTGGCTATAAACGACAAAACCACGCTTTAAATTTACACACACGCATTTTAGTAGCTTTTAAAGTTTGCAATAAAAATACTCTTTCATAACTGCAGATTGTGCATCATGATTTGTACTCGTATATGGTATTAAAAGGATTGCCTGTACAACGGATTAGAGGAAAATTATAGTCTTGTTCTTCCGGTTTACATCGCGCCAAAATATTATAACTCACTAAATATAATTCGGTCTCGCTGTGAAGTACTATCTTTAGTCACTGAACCTTTGAAACTCTATGCAAGTCATTGATTGAAGTTGGTGATACCGAAATATCTCAGGCTAAATTTGATGTTTTGACGCGGTGTGAAGTGAAATAATTCGATAGTAGTTGTGACACCGGATGCGATAATTTAAGAATTAGAGCTCAATAAGTACTGTTCATATTCATTCCCGTTCTTTAACGTAGAGTGTTTATCAAATATAAAATAAAATATATTGACATTTTATTTGAAATTTTTAAACTATAAGTAACATGATTAACAATTGCAGCGTTACTTGAACTGACACATCCCTCTCTATCGTCACTACTTTTTGTTTGTACTTCATTGGCTTAACGTAAAACTGATTATTTTGTTCAACCGATCATTTGTCCTGTGATTTAACGTATTCTGTTGATGGCTCTTCTTGAATCCTTATTGTCAACATTGTCAAATACCATTGGAAGCTGACTTGACTAGCTAGTCCTGAGATAACATAAGATATAACGTAAGATAACGTAGGAGATAACGTAGGATATAACGTAAGAGGTAACGTAAGATGTAACGTAAGATAACGTAAGAGACAACGTAAGATAACGTAAGATGTAACGTAAGATAACGTAATAGATAAGGTAAGAGATAACAAAAGATAACGTAAGACATAACGTAAGATAACGTAAGATGTAATGTAAGAGATAACGTGAGATAAGGTAAGAGATAACGTAAGATAAGGTAAGAGATAACGTAAGATGTAACATACCGCATACGACATCGTAAGAGACAACGTAAGATAATTTGAGGTAAACTAATCGTGAGATGCTTGATTGAAATTTCAAATGTTTACCATTAATTTTACTAACCAGTGCTTAAATTATTCTTTGGGCCTTTTCATAGAATCTAAGCCTATTGTTAGTTCACTAAGTTAGACTAGTTGGGGGTGTTGCTGAGAGTGGTTAAGTTCATAAAGAATGTACTTTTATTATTTGGTAGTGGATAGTTGGTCAACTTGCGCTTATAACCTTTAGACCAGCTCATTTTCTTGTGTTTTGCGTTCACTTGAAGACGGGATCAGGTGCCAAATCCCGAAACGTCGTGATCAATAAGAACTATAGAAAACATCCATAGTAACATTTCAACCTCATAAATATTGCTACACAACGCTTACAGTACATGGTGTTGTGTATTTAGATTAAATCCAGCACATGAATACCCACACACACACACACACACGCACACATAGTGCCTAGCTCTGCCACATTCCCCACATGTCACTGCCAGCTGTATGTTGCCTTGTGTTGACAGTTGTACTAATAGCTAGGCCTTTGTTCGCATGTCTTACATTGTAGACTTCGCCATTGTAACACTGTAAATGAGCAAATTGGAAAATCTCGTGTTTAAGAGGGTTTCTTGTCTGTGTAAGTTGCGTTGTTCAATGTAACGTTTGGTGGACGTGTTGATGTCAAAGTAATATTTATTTATGAAATTAACATGAACAATTTGTCAGAACAGAACATTTACATTAACTTTGAATTAATATGGGAAAATCATAAATCTATATTACAAAATCATCAATATTGCAATTCGCTAAACCTTGATAATCCCAGTTTATTGTCCCTGCTTGTTAACATTGTAAGTGTGATTATTGAAGACTGTACGAATCGAGACAGAGAGGCGTCATTATGTAACTTTTGACATAAACAATTCCCACAAACATTCTTCGGCCTCACCACAACGCAGCGTTCCTTTTGAGGCGTTTTTAACGAAGTTTTTTTAACGAGGAGCTCACCATGAGTCAAACCCAAATTTAAAACCGAATTTTGCTGAATTTTCGACCAAACTACCCAATACAACGTAAATTAGTGTTTCAAACTTCACCTTATATGGGATGATGTCTGCGCATGGTGAATATATAACCGAATATTTACGATCACTCTTAATCTTTCAGTAAATTCGCCTATCTCTTTGGAAAACTATACATTTTCTTTTATCAACAAACTTCCTTTGGATAAAGATATATTCACACCGTCAGCAGGATAAAACCCAGGTCCGGGATCATTAAATGAGCACCGCACCAATCCTGGACCCGAGAACACGTTTTAAGAATTTTTCCGAACTCTATATACCTATGCATTTTGTTATTTATTAGTCTGACAATTGCGAAGCCGAAATATTACCCAAATCCGAACATTTGCATCCGAGAGTTAACTATACTATTTACATAACGTTTTAGAAGCATTTAAAATTGATATACGTATACATTTGTGTACTCTCTACAGGTCTGGTCTTCACACACATTGGTACAAATGTCCTTTTTGTAAATATGTTGATAAAGTTCGTTAGCCTAAAAAAAATTGAACTATCAGAGGTCTCTTTTGGCATCCGAGCGGGAATTTCCACCAAAAGAGATTAAATGATTTAGTTAGAGTAAATTAAATCCGAATTTAATTTAATTTGTGTGTAAACTATGAAAATCCGTTGAGTCATTTCAAAATAACTTTCTAAAAAGTGGGCTTTTACTATTAATACCATAATGAGAAGTCCAACTTGAATATTTTTTTATAAATAGTCCTTTATCATATAAGGTTAACGAGAAGTAAAAGGTGGCGTACGTCTGTGACCGAATGACGAAGAAAGGCTATGAGTATAGTTGTCTAAAGTTACAATTGGCAAGTTAGAATGACAAATTCCAAAGGACATTCACTTTATTAACGCCTGCAGTGCTTTAGCACTTTGCTGCATGTTGTAACTTAACATTTAACCTCAAAGCAGAACGTAGAACTACATAATGCCCACAATACAATTGATGTAAAAAAGTGAAAAAGAGCTCTGATCTGGTCCTGTGTAGAGGAAGAGCACAAATGGCAGTGATTTGTAAGCGGACACGGATGTCAGTAATAGAGTCACATTAAAGGCCAAGTTATCCAGATCCTGCTATCCATCATTGTTACACTCTTAGCTACCCTTTCCTTCCTCTCAGCTGTACACAACTTCTGCACAATAATGTACTTGTATTTCAAGCATCACTAAGCAAGCGTCATAGCACCACTAGGTAATCTCCAGTTAATTCTTGTTCTGGTTTAGCATATTTGTGAGAAAATAATTAAACTAAAATCAACCAAAATGTGTATCATAAGCCAATTAAATATACTTGAGAGTGCGCAGTACTAGCTGTGACCTTGAATTTCGTCCCATAAGAGCATTTTTGTTCATTTGTGTCAAATGTTAATTTTTTGATGTTTTAATTCAAGTTATTTTTTTATTGCTGGAACCACACTACTGAAAATCCTGGTTAGTCAATTGCTCTTTATAAACGTGTAAAAACAATTTCGAGAAATAACCATTATTTATTCATTGTTTATTTATGTATATGGTATTTCATGGTCTTAAAAATAAAAAAATCAGCTTAGTGCACCCACTTAAAATGTAATACAAATTAAATCACTATTTGAGATGCCGACCACTCTCATGAGGGGAATTTTAAGGCAAATATGTGGTGAAGGATGAGTGTGATGAGTGGTAGTAATGAGTTATGAGGTGTAGTCTTGTTACAATCTACTCTTCCTTAGAATGGGTCATTAATTATTAGCCCAATGACCAATTAAAATAAAAGGACCAACGGCTCAACGTGACCTCCGAACCACGCAGGTGATGGTCTGATATGTCTAAACGATGGTGGGAGTTGGTGCGGGTATAATCTGATGATCACTGAGACTATCTGAGCCGCTTTAGACCTATATCATCCTCAAAACCAGACCTCTATGAAGCTGGATTACAGTACCACGCAACGAGTCCCAGTCGAATTAAAACAAAGTTAACTTCGTAAATATTCGATAAAACTGTAGGTGTGAGGTGTTCTAGGAAAATGGATGTTTTTACATTTTTCCTTCGGGATAAAGGACGAATTCAAGGTCACATCCAGTACTGCGCGTATATTTAATTAGTTTATCGTACATTTCAGTTATTCTATTTGAGTTTATCTTATTTCAGTCATTTTTTCACTTACATGCTTTCAACTGACAAAAGCAGAACAAGATAATGAAAACAACGTTTTTGCCCCTTGACAAAATACTTTTAGTCAGACAATTTTATACTTTTAGATTAGCTCGTATTTATATCACATATTGGACCAGGGATAAATCATTTAAGGCTTTATGAATTTCACTCAATGTTTCATGCATATAAAACTTCACATGAGTGCGAGTTAAAATATCATTACAATTTGAAATCGAGCACATTTTAAAGTGGGTAAGTCGTATAGTGATAATAAGAATCTAAATGTTAAAAAGAACTTTATACAGCAGGCTTATATAATAAACTTTATTTGAAGAAGTGCTTTCAATAGCTGGCTATCATCTTCAGGCTTGTCGCACAAAGAAATACAAAAAGTAATTACGTTTTGAAAAGCTTTACTGTTTTTATTTCTTTGTGCAACAAGCCTTAAGATTATAGCCTGTTGTTGAAAGCGCTTGTTCATATAACACTTATTATATTGGCCTCATATTTAAAATTATTTTCCTTCAAATGACAATACCTTCACAAACAATTAATCTTTAGCATTTACAATCTTTATTAAAAAAATACGTTATGGTAGTACATCATTTCAATTAAACCAACTTTAATTTAATCTTACGAAAACAACGGACCATTATTCTAGAATTTAATTTAAAAGTTTAAGTAAAGTTCAAATAAGTAAAATATTCAAATGCAATATGCAAAGCAAGAAGAAGTTTGCACTTGAATGGAAATCATTTCAATAACTCACAAGAGGGCCAGAACTCGTTGAAATCTCTTCAAACAGCGGAATATCTGCATGATTCTATCTCAAGTCGGCCGCATATTGAGATCTCTCACAGTTTTACTCTTTGTATAGACCAAGAGCAGGTTTTATGGTCATATACTGGCTACGTCCGTAGCTCAGTGGTAAGAGCCACGGTCTGCAAATCGCAAAGTCGCGGGTTCAATATTTTCATTTTTTACGTCAATTTACAACTAATAAATGTACCAGTTGTAAAAGGACGTAAAAAAGAAAATATTAATGTAAAATTTGGAAAAATGAGTTTATATCTTTATGTAAAATTATAAAATACAACTTTCTTTACTCTTGTAAAATTTTTGTATTATGCGCCATTTTCATGGTATTTTAATTTGAAAAATTAAAACAGCCGCCATTTTGTTTCAGTGGGTTTTAATGTAATAACCTTTTTTCCTAAATTTACCTTATGACACATAAACACCCTACCAAGTTTGAATGCAATCGAAAAAAGCGTTCTGGAGATATAAATTTTAACAATGAAAACTGGTTATTTACCAGTTGTAAATTGACGTAAAAAGTGAAAATATTAATTTAAGTTTTGGAAAAATGAGTTTGTATCTTAATGTAAAATTATAAAATACAACTTTTTTTACTCTTGTAAACTTTTTGTATTATACGCCAATTTAATGGTATTTCAATTTGAACAATTTAAACAGCCGCCATTTTGTTTCTGTATGGTTTGAAGACATAACTATTTTTCTTAAATTGCCCTTGGGACACATAAACACCATACTAAGTTTGAATGCAATCAGTCAAACCGTTCTGGAGATATAAGTTTTTAAGTAAAACTACAAAATGGCGGCTACCGGTGTAACGAAGAATTTTAGGACCCATGTTTATAGGGACTTTTTTCATTGCTTCTGCATAAGAAATTTGGCGCCCTATTTTGAATCACCTTGTATATATATTTTTAAATAGTGTTGACCGTCATGGTCTTCCGTACATAGACGGTCCTTGCCCCTCACACGGGCATCCTCAGGCTTCTTCTTACACGGAATATGTACGGAAAGACTGTGACGGAATTCAACACCAGGTATATAATTAAATACAGCAGTCAAAAAGGCTTAACATGAATCTAATATATTTTTAATTGAGCCTTATCCCACCTTTAATTATAGTTTGTTGAAGGCACTAGTGTGTTGATGGCATGATGTGTTTATGCTAATAAATGAGTGAAATCAAATCAAGTTTACTACAGGGTTGTTTCCGATAACTTTACTCTTGAATAAGTAAGTAGCCCTTCAAATGAATCTCTCCTAAGATTTTTTAAATTGCTAACAAGCATAGTTCAATATAGTAAAGTGTGGAAAATTAGGTTATCAATGTTTTCTATATGGTTTTATTTATTTCATTTTATAAGAACATTTTAAAAAGAATTAGGAAAGACAGTCTAGATATTTCCTTAATTTGTTCTTTAAAAAAACTGGATCATTTTTAAAGTATTAAGAATATTGCAAAGTCTTAAATAATATACTACCCTTTTTTAAAAACGTTAATTGGTCCAAACACAGGCTTTTCCTTTGACCTAACTGTTTTGTCGTTGACTTAAAACACGATTCGAAGTACTTTAAGTTATGCCAGTCTCATTTACGTAAAACACAAAAAGACATCCCCAAAGAAGAAATAATGGAATAAAGAAGAGTGCAAATGGTTCTCAAGACGGATTATTATGATGGAAATTTAGCTTTTGTTGTCACCTACAGATTCGTGAGAAGCAAAAGGAGACAAAGAGCTTTTGTATTATGCATCCTGAACTTTCTTTCATTCTCGAGACTAAAAGCTTTGGAAAAACTCACGTAAAGGCTTGGCTTTTCTTCTGCGGACAACTTAATCAACACATAATTCGTTTTGGTCTTAAATCTTTGAAAGGCTCATTATGAGCATTAACAACAAATTTATGTTTTCGTCAGCCTACACACAATGGCTAAACAAAATAATCTCCTGGAGTTTAGTTAAAATACAAGTGGCCATAAATACAATTATTGTGAAGGGCTGATCAGAAAAGACCACTCTAGCAGCTAACTTGTTAGAGAAATGTGCCCTTGATAATCCCTCACATGGTTCATCTCGCACTTCACTCATAACGGAAGCAAGACTCAGCTGGCAACAGATCACCACTGGTCCGGGCAGTGGATGGGTAAAGAGGTTGGGGTGGAATTCGGTTGGCTACGCTGCTTGGCAGTACTTTTACCCTCTTCTTCTTGAGTCAACAACCAACCTACCAATTCTCACTTTAACTGCTAGGAAGTAGTGGATTTTCTTCCTCTTGCACATTTTATATCACCGAACTGGGAGACACAGGACGGTAACTCATGACCGTTTGCCTTCTTAGGCAGGAGTTCTCTTGGTCAACAGACTTCAAAATTCGATTAAAGGTGCCACTATGCCAAAGGCATTTAAATCTCGTCCAAAACAAAACTACCTCAGGAAGTGTTTTACAGCACAGACGAGTACATGGCACATAACTGGGAGATCTCTTTAAACTGACAGACAATTGGGCTAGAGTGGGAATAATTCGAATGAACGAAATGAATGAATGAATACTTTGATACTTTGATCTCAGACACCGACCACCCTAGAGGGTATTTTAAGGTGAATATGGGATGAAGGGTGAGTGTAATGAGTGTTTTGATGGATGATGAGGTGTCTTGTTACAAACTAGGGCTGACTGTTCCTAGATTGGTCATTAATTAATAGCCCAACCAATGGCATGGACCAACGAATTAACGTGACTTTGAATCACGGGAATGGCCATCGTGAAAAGATCACTGCGCCCGGGAATCGAACCCGGGCTGATTTGGTGCGAAGCACGCACTGTACCACTGAGCTATGAAATACCTTGTATCTGAAAGATACTTTGATGTGAATGAATGGACAATTTTAGATAACCTAAATTACAGACGATTGCGATACAATGTATATTGTTTACGCAATAAAAACTTATTTATTATTTATTCATTTATTTTTGAAAATTTTATATTTATAGTCTAGTTGGTTAGTAACCTAACCACACTGATCTAGCTTATAAGTAATAACCTTATTAAAATGGGCTATACAATAGTTATTAGTATACATAAACTCGTTTAGTATATGGAAAAACGAATGTAGACAGTTTTCAAGTCAACCCTATACATTAATCATAGTTGTTAACCACAACACGGCAAGAAAGCTGTCGTATTGTACGACGCCTTCATAGTTTTAGCTACTAGTCCCGCAGTACAGCGGAGTAGACGGTTTGCCATCGGCGCCGTACAGTATACTGTACTGTACTAGTTTTAGTTAAACTGGGTTGACATTGAAGCGATGTTAGTCGTTCTAATGAAAGCTAAAAATTTTAATAGTAAAATTGCTTTTTCTGATTTGATTTTGATAATTCTAAACTAACTTATTTGTCCGTAGGTCCTTAGGATGTTTTTAAATAGAGAATATAAAGAAAAGGTTTAAATAAAGAAAAGACTTAGTGCTTTGAAACATTATGAATGCTTTTCGATAGGAAGAAGTGTACGTACCTCTACCACAGAGTTGTTTATCGAAATCTCTAAAAAAATGTAGATTGACTGTTCACGAAAATAACTTCTTTCACTCTCTACTGCCGTGTGAAAGAGTTGCGGCCTCCAGTGCGGAGGGTCACAGGTTCGATTCCTGGCGGAGAATGTAGGTTTGGATCTCATTCTGACAAAGGGTTTTCTTTGTTCTCACAATATTTAGTTGAATTTATGCTGGCATTGCTGGCACGTATAAAGGGAGATACAACTGATTATATTGCAAAATTCAACAGTGAATAAAAGTAGAACTTAAAACAACAAGAGTTATCTGAATATTTAATCAAACACATGTTTTTTCTTAAAAGGTAAGCTGAATTCAGGTCGGCGTGTGAAATAAGTTAAGTGTTAGACTCGAAGGGACCACTTGAGGCACTAACGTGTTGGGAAAATGCGCCCTTGATGGTCCTTTACATTTCCATGCTTCACCCAAAACTGTGCCTAGAGAACACCTTCAGTGTTTTGCCAAGCCAGCTCAGTACGTGAAAAAGTGTTCAGATTACCAGGAGAGGCCATTTTAGACGCACATGTACCTAGCGATCAATAGTCTAATATTTCACCTATTTACCTAATATTTCACCTTAAGGATATCGTCAGTGTTTTACATTAATACGGCAGTGGTATTTTCTGAACATAACGATTTTTGATATCGATTTTATTATGTCTACGTGTAGAATAAGTACGTGTTTATGTTTAAGATTGTATTGTTTTTACATTTAGATAATTTAAAATTTGCTTCACATGATCTATTAATAGTTTTTATTGCTCTGAGGCTTTTCAAATACAAAGTATTTATCTTCAGAAAGGCACCCAAACCCTGATGATAATTCAGGTTAAGTTTCACTTGACAACGAGAGGAAATTTCACACCTCTCAAAACGTTGTGTAGTTTTTAAACACAACAACTAATAGAAAAGTCCATTGATTTTTATGATAATTCCCAGCTTGTTTTCTGTTGAACAGTTCAAACAAATCTTAACTAAAAATAAATCAAACTTGTAGGTCAAAAGAAGATAATTTAACGCCGCATATGTTTCAGAGCTAAACTGTACACAAAGACCAGGAAGTAACAAAATGAGTGTCATGACTTTGTGTGATGAATATTTATTTTCCTTGTCACCTGCAGCTTTGTTAGTAGCTCTTTAGCAAACATACCAAAACTGTTTGTCCTTTGTTTGTAATGTTAAACTATAATTTGTTCGATACGTCAAATTTTATTTAGGTAACAAAACATGATGCAATTTGCGTCTTTAGACCAAAAGATTCATTAACCTTTTACACAGTCCTTAAAACAACTACCGCTTTTACTCTTTTAATTAATCTATGTTAACATACAACCATCGTCCACGGGACGACTTTTATTCTGTAGTTAAAATGCGACAGAAGCACTGTTTTAATTGAAGTCGGAAAATTAATTAAGATGAAAGCATTTTCACCTGGCAAAACACTCACCATACAAAACTTATAATTGCGTGATCTCATTTTCCTAATTAAAGCCCCTCGCCCTGGTCTGCGGGCTCGTGGTGTTGCAGCTCACTTGTTTGTTATTTAAACTCAGGTTTGAACTCAGGCGTAATAATTATCTTGTGAATTAAACGTTTATGGTGCTCGGAAATTAACAGTAGCTAATAACTAATTGTGGTGAACAACACTAGAAAGAAGTAGAATCGGAACAATTCATGTGAAGGAATATTTTACTACAAAGAAAACCTGGTAGGCCTATCATGTTCTAGTTTTGTAAAATCTGTAAAACAACTGTTATTCAAAAAGGTAAAAGATAAGTTATGTAGTGATTATTTTAATAAGTACTTAGTTGTCACAGCTGTTATTCGTGTTCATCAGAAATTAAGCTATATGTGTTCTGAATCATTATTGAATTTTTGTTGCTCATAAAATGTTCGAATCGAATTCAGGCAATATTTTGGCAGAGGAATCTCCTTTGTTCAGTAATACTGACGTGATAATACATTACAAGTTTGTTCCTTTCTCTAAAATAATAAACTGACGTGATCAAAGACTATTTTATGGCTAAAATACAGTTTTAGAATTAAGTAATATTTAAAGTTTACGGTGGTTGAGCATGAGTTGCCTTTTTTTAGCAGTAAAATAATGATTGTGTACTGCTGATTGTGTAGTACTGTATGCTTGTGTATTGAAAATAAATTTACGTTTATTGAAACGTCGTAGAACTGAGACTCCAACAGACTTATGTTCACGATGCAATGTTTGTTTTATTCAAATCTCGTGCTTCTGCGATCTTACGAAATGTTGTTACGTTGAATCCCTTTCTCTTCTCAGAGGTTAAATTTTACTTTTACCAACAAACGCGTATTATCAATTGAAATTTCAGTAATTTAATTCTAATAACTGTGTCTTTGTTGTGTTATTAACACCTAAACTGTTGTGTGTTACATTTAGGTAAGATATTACGAAAAGAACTTATCACTAGATCACTATTTGAGATGCCGACTACTCTCATAAAGGTATTTTAAGGCAAATGTGAGGTGAAAGATGAGTGTGATGAGTGGTAGTTATGAGTTATGAGGTGTAGTCTTGCTACAAACTAAGGCCGACTCTTCCTTAGAATGGGCCATTAATTAATAGCTCAATGACCAATGGAGATACAAGGACCAACGGCTTAACGTGACTTCCGATCCACGAAGGTGATGGTCTGATATGTCTTAACGATGGTGGGAGTTGATGCGGGTATCATCAGATGATCACTGAGACTATCTGAGCCGCTTTAGACCTATGTCATGCTCAAAACCTGACTTCCATGAAGCTGGATTACAGGACCACGCCACGAGTCCCAGTCTTAAATCTTTAAGGGAGTTTCACCGGCAAAATTAAATTCGTATTTGCCAAGTTAGAAGGTTTATTTGGAGAACAATATTATATTTCTACCGATTAAACTCCTGACTTCTTATGATCGTAAAGATGAAATCCTTTCAATTTTCAATCATAAGATTGATTATATTATTACCATACAAATAAAAGCTTGCATGGAAAAGTAACGTGAAAAATGTTAAACAACAAAAATATTGATACATTTCAACAACTAGAAATTGAGAGTTATTGTCAAATGTAGGTGATATACCTTCTCCAAAAAGTCTTCTAAAGAACAAAATGATTTTTCTCATAGATCAAGTAGTAGTAAGTATGAGAACTTGGAGTTGACCGAGAGCAGCATTTTCCCTCCCCGACCCAGGCCCTCTGCCAGCCAATGGGAAGGCCGGGATTGAATGGGCTCGTCTGTAGGCCACGCCCATCTGATAAGTGGGGATTGCTAATGCCGCCATCTTTGATTTCAAGTGACCTTGTGACGTAAGTGTGTTGACGTAGGAAGTTGGTAACTCTAAATGTTGCTTATGTGTAAGAATAAATATAAAGTTTACCCGATTCGAACCCGATCTTAGGATTACGAGTCAGAGCTGGTAACCACTAGACCAGCTTGACTTGATGAGGGGAACAGTGAATGGGTGATAGCTGAGACCTTGGAGCTGATTGGGAGAGTGAGAAGTACAAATGTTTGCTACTTGAGTGCCATGTGCTTTATCAATCCTTGAACCTAATTAACATCAAAATAGACAAAGGTTATCGCTTATCAGTATTGCGTCAATGTACCGCCACTGCGCTCGCAGTTCCGCCCTTAATTATAATTAAGTTGGTCAAAGGTTATCGCTTATCAGTATTGCGTCATAGTGCCGCCATTACGCTCAGAGTTCCGACCCTAATATCAAGTTGGTCAAAGGTTATTGCTTATCAGTATTGCGTCAATGTGCCGCCGCTAGGCTCGCAGTTTCGACCTTGATTGCCAAGTTGGGCAAAGGTTATCACTTATCAGTATTGTTTACTGCTTCCTTTCCTAGAACTCTTGTTCAAACATTCATGTCTGTACATGGAAACTATTGCATAAGGTAATTACGTCAATTCTATTTTGGACACTCGCCTATATAACCTCATTTGCACAACTAGCTGTGTTCACTCACTCTTCAGTCTTCGGTACGTATTTATCCTCTGTTCTGTTTAAGATATAGTGTTGATCTTGCGGTTTACAATTATTATTTGATTATAAATTATTCCAATGTACTTTGAATATTTAATTAAAGTTTGTATTGACTTTCAATTAGAGAGGTCGTGAAAAATCACGTGTTTGGTGTTGAAAATACATAAAAATAAATTAGTTTAAAATAGTTTAGCCTTTGCACATAGGGTTAGTATTTAAGGATCGGATTAGAATTTGACCATTACATAATTTTAGAGTTATTTAATTAAGCTTTGTACTCTGGTTGGGATAGGGTATACGTTAGGTTTATAGTGTATTGGGCAATTAGAGAATCTGTTTATCTTGCTGTGGCTAATCTATATCCTTTACTTCGAGTACTTTATAATCTTAGTTGCTCCCTAGTATTTACGGATTAGTTTTCCTGCTAAATACATAGATTTTCGAACCTTACTTTTTTTAATATACCGTTGCAGATAGTAATTTTAGAGTTATTTGATTAAGCTTTGTACTCTAGTTGGGATAGGGTATACGTTAGGTTTATAGTGTATTGGGCAATTAGAGAATCTGTTTATCTTTTATTTGCTGTGGCTAATCTATTTCCTTTACTTCGTGTACTTTATAATCTTAGTTGCTCCCTAGTATTTACGGATTAGTTTTCCTGCTAAATACATAGATTTTCGAACGTTATTTTTTTTAATTAAATATACCGTTGCAGATAACTGTAGCTCATATACAGAGTGACATTTAAGATCGCAGGATGGCTAGGAAAATACTTTTGGGCAAGTTCTTTGAAAGCCTCGCCATGAGCCCTATTAATGAGATAGGTACTAATGAAACCTATGTTAAAAGTTTAGGCTGTACGGTATGCGCACCACTTTTAAATTAATCGTCCACCCACAGGTGGAGGAAATGGACTGGTTGAGAAGAGGGTTTAGGCAGATCGTAGATAAGATGAGGTCTGGCACTGACGAAACGGACCAATTAGGGTTCACATTAAAAAGCTTAAACCTGAAACATAAAGAGCCTGGTTACATGTCATTTAGGCCGGCAAATGAAGTAACTGCCGAATTGATGTGGCAAATATTTGGGGGGATAATACAAAGTAATGCGGAGTCAATCACATCGAGTGACACTTTCCAAATACACTGTACTAAGATCAAGCTCCCTGTAGGATCTGGAAGAAGACGAGCTGGGCTCTATAACAGTTTCGACGAGGAAAGTAGGGCTAGGAAAGGTATCGTAGTAATCGAAAACGAAGATAACCTATGTCTTCCCAGGGCCTTGGTAGCTAAAGCAGATGTTAAAGCAAAGCAGGACAGCTCCAGAAAACTCCTTTACGTTGCTATCAGACAGAATAAAGCTAACAGACAGACAGTTAGAGCTGAGAAATTGATTGCGAAGGCTAGAGTACAGATACCTGAAGACGGGCGGGTATACCTGAACTAGAAAAATTCCAAGACCACTTGAAAAAATACAACATAGTAGTATATAACTATAATTCAAAAGGCAGAGATGTTTACTATTCAGGGGAAAACAAGGAGGCACAATTCAATTTGAACTTAATATTTAATGATGGCCACTTTAATGTGATAACTAATCTGACTGCCGCCTTTGCATGCGCTTACTTCTGTGAGTCTTGCAGAACACCATATGACCATAAAGGAAAACATAGATGTGATTTGACCTGTCAAGCCTGCCATACTACTTCACCCCCGTGTAGACAGGAGCGTGATGGCGTAATATGTCCCGACTGTAACCGTCACTTTAAAAATCAGCTATGTTTCATTGCCCATCAAGGAGAAGTCTGTTCTAATTTCAGAAAATGTGTAAATTGCCACAAAATCATAAGAGTAAAGGACAGAAAGTCCAAGCACGTGTGCGGAGAAGTATTCTGCGGTGTTTGCGCCGACTTCAAAGAGCCTAACCACCAATGTTACATGCGGCCTGACTCTGGGAAACCCAAAACTAAAGACTTTCTGTTCATTTTCTTTGACTTGGAGACAAGGCAGGATGACATGCAGCATGATGACTCATCAGTGCATGTCCACAAGGTAAACCTGTGTGTTATGAGACAGTTCTGCGCCAATTGTATGGAAACTGATTCTTGTGACAAATGTCCTCATCGAATGCGCATCTTCAAAGACAATCCAATTGAACAGTTTATGCAGTATGTCATGGAGGTCAGGAAGATTTACAAAGATGTGTGCATAATAGCGCATAATGGGTCAGGATTCGACTACCAGTTTGTGTACAAATATCTATTGAAAAGACTAAGTTCACCCCAGAGGTCATCCAGAGAGGGACAAAATTGATCCTGAAAGTTGACAATGTAAGGTTTGTAGATTCCCTATGCTACTTCCCTATGGCTCTATCTGCCCTGCCTAAAGCCTTTGACCTCCCACCTGAAAAGAAGAAAGGTTACTTCCCACACCTATTCAATACTATTGAGAACCAGAACTATGTGGGACCTTTGCCTGCTGAAAAATATTACTGCCCCGACTCAATGTTTGAGAAACAGAACAAAGATTTTAAAGATTGGCACAGGCAGCAGGTAGTTAACAACTCATGTGTTTGATTTCCAGAAAGTTAGTTGGTAGAATACTGTATCTCTGATGTGGATATCCTGGCTCAAGCCTGCATAAAATTTAGATCATTGTTCCTGGCAGAGTGTATGTTGGACCCGTTCAGAGAGTGGGCAAACTACAATAGCGAGCGCTGTAGTCCGCATTCTATAGGCATTTTATGTCCAGAGCAGCACGCTCAGCCGAAAATGTTCTCCAGCCAAGGCTGCTATTTCCATCGGTGAGACCCACTAAATGTTTCAAAAAGAGAAGCTACCTCACGAGGTCGTAGAGATGGGAGTGTCAATTTAGAAAGTTGAAGAGGGAACAAAATTGAATACTTGGAGAGACTCCCTATTCTCATACACTTCCACTGAACCCTCGTGACTCCTTTTGGTGGACGTACAGGTAACACAAAAAGTGTACCATAAATGCACAGATGATGAGGAAATACACTATATGGATGTCTGCTCACTGTACCCTTGGGTCTGTAAATATGGAAAATACCCTGTAGGCCACCCAAAGATCCATGTAGGTGATGAAGAATGTAAGAGCTTGGGAATGAAATGGCCTCCTGAAATGTAAAGTCCTACCCCCAACTAATCTATATCACCCTGTACTACCTATGAGAATGCATAGTAAACTTATGTTCCTTCTGTGTCGATCTTGTGGGGAAGATCTAATCGCTGAAGAATGCACCCACACAGAAGAGGAAAGATCTATAGCTGGTACTTGGACAATGGATGAGATTCGAAAGGCACTGGAAAAGGGGTACAAAATAATTGAAATGTACGAAATGTGGGAATATGAGGTGGCCACATATAACAAAGGGGGGTTGTTTACAGATTTTATAAACAAATTCCTGAAGATAAAACAGGAAGCATCAGGCTTCCCATCATGGGTGAAAACTGATGTAGACAAAGACAAGTACATAAAAGATTATTTTGAAAATGAGGGTGTACTCCTAGAAAAAGGAAAGATTGGCAAGAATGAGGGCCTCCGCTCATTAGCAAAGCTAATGTTAAATAGTTTTTGGGGGAAGATGGGCCAAAAAGAAAATATGCCAAAGAACTTGGTCGCTAGAGAGCCCAAGGAATTGTTCAAACTGTTGATCAACCCAAGTATACAGGTAAATAGTGTCCAAGAAGTCAATGATGAAGTTGTATTAGTAAACTGGCAATACTTGGAAGAGGTGAGTGAGTGTCTGAGAACCGTTAATGTGGTCCTAGCAGCTTACACTACTGCTCAAGCTCGCCTAAAACTCTATGAACACCTTGAAAAACTAGACAGGCAGGTATTGTATTACGATACTGACTCTGTCCTTTACAGATACTCTGAAGGAATGTACAGAATTGAGCCTGGAGACTATCTTGGCCAGATGACTGACGAACTTGAAAAGGACTATGGTGTAGGATCCTACATCACTGAATTTGTGTCAGGTGGTCCCAAAACCTATGCCTACCTGGCACACTCAACAAAAGAAAACAAATCGAAACACCTATGCAAAATCAAAGGACTAACTCTGAATCTGAAAACATCCGATACATTAAATTTCCAAAAGCTTAAGGAAATGGTTCTCTCACACAGTGAACCCACAAGCATAACCGAATCACGAATCAGACGAACAAAAGAAAAAGAAATAGTTACAGTCCAAGAAACAAAGCTATTCAAAATCACTGGGCCAAAACGAAAACGCGAAGGCGAGTTTGATTCCCTTCCTTATGGGTTTAAAAAGCAAAGAACGTAAGCATACACAATATCTCCATCGTCCAAGTAAAGGGGTGGGAAGGCTTGTGCGAGGGTGAGAGTTTTGCCATAACGACTTGAACGGACACTCCCAAATAACAAGGTATCATAAAACATTTAATAGCAACAGAAGATTGAACAGGAGAGTGCACCAAGTAAAGAAGAGGGAAGGCAAACACGAAGGTGAGGGCTTTCCCAGCTTGAACGGGCTCTCACAATTGGACAGTTTTAGAGGTTGGGTAATGCTCGGTAAAACCGAAAGGTTATCCGCTAAAATGAAAATCTCCCAGAGCTTCAACAAAGAGAGAGAGAGAGAGTGAGATAGTCTTGGTTGAACTTGACCTAAGTTATCCCGGAAGGGGAACTGGGAGATGTCCACTTGAATTTAGGGACAATCTTTGACATCTAATAATAAATACCTATTGATCCTTTTCCTGGAGATATTGTCTATGATTACGTTTAATTGGTCCTTTGTTAAGTCGTAAATCGGGTTGTATGCGTGTTAAATGGAAATTCCCATGTCTTATCAGATATGGAAGGGAGACGAGACCGTCTTGCTCGTCATGGCATACAGCGTAGGTGGGGGCTGTATGGGTATTACCGGGAAGTAACACGATAATACCAGGGGATTGTGGGGACATGAACTAGATTCGTTTGAGAGCATGTCACACTTTCCGCAGCGGAGGGGCTGCGGAATCAGGGTTAAATACTAAAGTATTTAGAAATTAGTATCATTTCAGCCATGGATTCAAGGCGAGCAATAGCTGAAGAGTTACACAAACCAGCTAAGCGTAACTATACTAGACGTAAGGTTACTCTCAAGGGGTTGAACGATCTATACCAAGCTGATCTCGTCGATATGATAGCGTTTACAAAGGTAAATAAAGGTATGAAATACATTCTGACGATGATAAACTGCTTTTCTAAATTTGCGTTTGCTGTACCGTTGAGAAACAAGTCAGGGCCCGAGGTGGCTAAAGCATTAGAACCTATCTTTAGAGCAAACAAAATGAAACATTTTCAAACTGATCAAGGTAAAGAGTTTTTCAATAGCCATGTGCAGAACTTAATGAAAAAATACAGAATTAATCACTACAATACCCACTCTGAGTTGAAAGCAAGTATCGTGGAACGTCTTAACCGTACATTGAAGGGACGTATGTGGAAGTTATTTACTAGTCAGGGTTCCTATGAGTGGTTAACTATACTTCAGAAAATAGTCAAAGACTACAACTCATCTTACCACAGAACCATCGGTATGAAGCCTAGAGATGTGAGGAGAAAACACGTGACAATGATCTTGAGTAGATTAAAGAGTAGTAGTGAAAGAAAACCACCGAAATTCGTTGTAAACGATAAGGTTAGGATAAGCAAGTATAAACGTGAGTTCAGTAAGGTACCTACCAAACTGGACCAACGAGGTGTTCACTATCGCCGCTGTGAAACCGACAAGGCCAGTCACATATATCTTACAAGACAGTAATGGCGAAATCCTAAAGGAGGCTTTTACGAGCAGGAGCTTGCTAGATCCAGGACAGGAGATGTGTATCTGGTAGAGAAGGTATTGAGGCGGAAGGGTAAAAAGTTCTAGTGAGATGGATGGGATACGACAAAAGCAGCGACACATGGGTCGACAAAAGACATCCTTTAAAAAGCCACACGTGTGCCCTAGATGCTCAGTTTCAGACAACATGCGAATCGTTAAACAACCGATGGAATTTCCTGTGCGTAATTTCGACCAGTTTACTGGTGGGGGAGTTGCGCAAAAACGGAAACACGGCCCTCTCCTCCCATATTCTATCCGTTGTATCATTGCTGGGCCATCAAACAGTGGTAAAACCAATGCTTTATTTAACCTCATTTTTGACCCAAATGGTTTGGTCTTTGAAAACATTTACGTATTCTCAAAATCGCTTTACCAACCAAAATATCAGTTTTTGTCCAAGGTAATTCCTAAGGAGGTAGGATACTTTCCAGCTGACGATAGCTCCCAGATAGTTAATCCATACCAGGCTAAACCCAATTCAGTGATGATATTTGATGACATCGCGTGTGAAAAGCATGATGAAATTCGGTCATATTTCGCAATGGGTAGGCACAATAATATTGACGTCTTTTATCTTGGTCAGACGTATAGCCGTATACCCAAACAAATCATTAGGGATAATGCCAATTTCGTGATTCTTTTCAAGCAAGATGATTTAAATTTACGCCACGTGTACACTGACCACGTAAACACTGACATGACTTACGATCAGTTTAAAAAGATTTGCAGTGAGGCGTGGAATAACAGCCACGAATTTCTTGTTATAGACAAGGATAGTGAAATGTATAAAGGCAGATATCGCATAACACTAGACAGTTTCATCGAATCACTATGAGGGTAAGGGTATAAAGGTACTATCACGTCTAAGAACGACATTAGAAGACATAAGACACAAACATTATTTTTTCAGCAAGAGGAACTACCATGAAGAAGGTTCGATTTAACAGTAAGGTACAGGTTTACCCTGTACCTAAATATGACGAGTGTCGTTTTAATGAGTGGGTTAGAAGAAAAATAGACTTTGAACGTAGAGTGGTTCGACTGGAAAGTTTACTTGGACCGATACTGTTGTCTCACTGTCTTTCTAACCAATCACCTAGTGATAGTAGTGAAGATAGTGACTTTGAAATAGTGTTTGAATAAAAGACACCTTCACACGAGACATTATTTAGTCGTTGAAATGAACAGGCAAGAGCAACATCGTCTGACGGATCAGATCGTTGAACTAAAGAAGGCCATTAAGAAAAAATATTTAAACTTTAAGCAAGGTAGGGTTGAATCAGATTTACTACTAGAGAAACAGTACAGACCGTTAATTAAAGAATTACGTGAATCTGGTAGAACGCATTATGATATCAAAAAAGAGGAACCAAAAGAGGAGGAGGGGGATGGGGAGTTACCAAAAGAGGAGGCTGGAGAACCTGTAGAGCCGCACTTCTTTAAGCCTCAAACGTTCTCTTCACCGAGACAAACTGGTAACTTTGACGAAGTATTTGAATCTCCACGGCAAGATGTACTATCTGTGTTATCAACATCAGAGGGTCAACTTAATGCCTCGCAATATGTCGAATCAATGTTCAATGCTCCTTTGACTAAGAAATACATGATGAAACTGATGAAAGATTTAGGCGGCGCAAAACGTCAAATCGATAACCAATTCGGACCACGTTATGACCAAGAAACCTTGATGGTTGGGAATAAATCTCTCAATTTCAAAGATGATGGTAGTATAGTAGTAGGAGATGTCTCGTACAGACCGACAAAGGGGCTATATGAGTTATTGTTTGAAAGAATACCTGACGATGAAGTATATGATACGAATGATTTAATCGCATATAAAGACATACTATTAAAGTCAGATGCACATAAGCGTGGTTATAGGCATGATGCAGGTGTCAACCGTGACAACTCACTTAAGTATAGAGCTGTTATATCAAATATTTTCCCCAAAACACTCTACAGTGGCAAGGGTCTAACCAAATCTTACGGTCGAGACATTCGGTACTGGGATAATCCGAATGAATTAGTCGATAGACTAAGACTATTGGTGATTTCAGCGGAAACGGGTAATACAAATCATAAGAATGAGATAATAAATATAGTGGAAGAGCTTAAAGAAGGCCATTACATATCAGGAAGTGGTAACGCAAGATTTATGTCCTTGTTAGAGGGAGTCAGGTTTGGGCGTCATTAAAAGGAGCTAATCGTTAAAAGTGAGTTGCGAATTCTAAGGAGTAAATTTGATGAGCGCTTGAATGCAAGAGCATTGCACAAATACCCTTAAAAGCAGTCGTCCCCAGATAAAACAAACAGTTTCAATATGAGTGTAGACAAGTTTGGTCATAGGAAGCGGTCTAAAGCCGTTCCCGGACCTAAAGGTGTGGGTTTTAAACTAACGCGTGAAGGTAATTATGATATGCAAGATAAGCTATTGGTTAATCTAGCGGATCCTACTCAAGATAGGGATGCTGTCAACAAACAGTCGGTGATCTCAATCTTTAATAACTCTATGCGAGTGAATAAAGAAGGGATGTTTAATGCTCATTCAAAAAGAATCGTTAATTTAAAAGACCCGATGGCTGCCAATGATGCATCCAACAAGAAATATGTCGATTCGAGAGTACCTGAACAAGGAAAGGAGGCATGGGCGTTTAAACGTAAAAGACTTAGTCATGTAGCAGATCCCAAGTATGACGGCGAAGCCGTGACTCTTGGGTTTCTAAAGACTAATACTTTGATCAAAGGTACTAGCGGGTATAGTGCAAACAATGCAAATATTACCAATTTAGGTCCCCCAGTCAACGATGGTGACGCAATAAATAAATCATATTTTGATAACAATTCATTCTCACTCACAAGTAGCGTTCCGAGACGATTGAGCAACATTGATCGTCCTGATAAACCCAATGATGCTGTAAATTTAGACTATTTAAATGGTAATGCTTTGGTTAAAGCTGTACCCGATCAACTGGATTGGGATGCGAGGTGGGGTAAAATTAAATATCTGTCCAACCCGGCTGGCCCCAACGATGCTGTGAATAAGGCTTATCTCAATGCGTGTTTGTCTGACATGTCATACGCCGTATACAGTGAATTGATGACTATGAAAAATAGTTTCAACCTTAGAGTTGAGTATTCGGCCTGGATGGCCAAAGCACCGAAAGCCTCATGGGGTGACATGTTCAAAATGCATAAATAGACTTTGCACTGAAACATTGAATCAGTTATAAAATGGCAAGGCGTAAGAAAGTGTCAATCAGTGGTAAACGAGCTGTAGTAGGAGCAGGTGGTTTCTTATCAAATGTTATCAACAAAGCAGTTGATTTACTTCCTTTTGAGGCCCATCTTCCAGGATATAATTATTGTGGCCCCGGCACTAACCTTGGGAAGAGATTAGCTCGCGGTGACAAAGGTATTAACGGTCTAGACGAAGCGTGTAAATTACACGACATTGCTTACTCAAAGTATACCGATCCAGAACACCGGAGACAGGCAGACAAAGAGCTAGCCGATCGCGCTTGGGTACGATTTAAGGCCCCTGACTCATCTCTGGGAGAGAAAACTGCCTCCTGGGCCGTAACGACTGCCATGAAGGCCAAGAGTGCGATTGGAAGCGGATGTCGACGCCGGCGACGTCAAACTAAAAGAAAATTCCGGCAAAGGGAAGGGGTCTCTATTTACGACCATATGCACGTGGTGCTGGGACAAAGAAATCAAAGAAGCAGCGGACTAAAAAAAAAAAACGTTAATTCCTATCGGGCCTCTGACAAACTACGATCTCCTCTATTACGCCAAGATACTCGAAATTACAAACTTCAGAGGAGTTTACATGCGCGATGCTTTGCCAAGTCGTCCACGTGAATATGAATCAGCTATCGTAAATTTAGACTCTGTGCGTGGAACTGGCACTCATTGGGTCTGCTACAGAAAGAGGCGGAATAATGTATTTTACTTTGATAGTTTTGGCAACCTGCCACCTCCCGCAGAGCTTGTTGACTATTTCGGACCCTTTGTTACTATTCAGTATAATTATGATAGACAACAAGGATTTAATTCAGTCATCTGCGGACACTTGTGTTTGAAGTTTCTAACGCAATGTTTTGCCTCAGCGGAATTGGTTCGTCTCTGAGTTGCGACATATTCCCACCTTACGATGTCAAAGACGGTGACGTCATTGGGTTAGTTGATCTTTCCACCTTCAATTCAATTCCCAACATCGAAATAGGTGTAAACAATAAATTCTACTACGGTGAGGATAAAATAATTGAGTTTGATGAGGGTTCGTACGAAGTAGAAGATATCGAAAAATTCATATTAAATCGGTTACCCGAGGGTGTTGAATTCAAACTTAAGGCGAACAACAATACACTTAAAACAGAAATTCGATGTAATCAAAAAATAAATTTCACAAAAGAAGGGACGATTGCTTCGATATTAGGATTCAGTTCAAAGGTCTTGGAAGCTAACACTAATCATACGTCAGACCTACCAGTTAATATCCTCAAAGTTCACAGTATTAGAGTGGAGTGTAATATTGTGCGGGGCTCATTTGACAATGGTTCAGAGGGTCATGTGATTCATGAATTCTACCCAACAGTTGGTCCAGGGTATAAAATAGTCGAGTCACCCAGTACAATCATTTACTTGCCTGTCAACGTTCACAAGGTGTACAACATAACGGTGCAGCTAAAGGATCAGACCGGTGCTTTGATAAATCTTAGAGGGGAGACTCTATCAGTTAGACTTCATATTAAGAATGGGGCTAGTATTTAAAGAGGTCCATGCTGGGATTCCAATTAGTAGAGGTCAGTCGACAGAGGAGTTAACAACAGCTAACGTCAAATTCTTACAGTCACTCGGTTACAATGTTAGACATCGAAAGCCCAGCCGAGTACAGCGAGGTGGTGACCGGTATGGAGTTTCATACCCATCGGCCGTACGCTTCAACTTCGTATAATAATAATGACGAGGTTCGTATTCCAATCAGTCAGCAGGATATCATAACAGCTCCGTTTCAAAGTACATTACACGTGACCGGTACGGTTAGTGGCAAGAAAGGGGCGAATGCTGTGGAGGTAAAGTTAGTTAACAACGCCATAGCCTTCCTATTCGATGACATTCGTTACGAGCTAGGAGGTATCGAAATAGATAGGTCTAAAAATCTCGGTATAACCAGTACTTTGAAAAATCTTGTATCGATTCGTAATGAAGAGAAAGGTAACTTGGCTAACGCATGTTGGTTTGGGCCCGGTGAATCCCAAGAGATCAAAACATTTTCATTCTCAATACCAATTTGGTTATTGCTCGGGGTTGCCGAGGATTACAAGAAAATAGTTGTGAATGTTAAACAAGAGTTGATTTTGCTGCGCTCAGCCACAGACCTTAACGCCCTTCTTTGCACTGAAGATGGTGCCACGTGTGAGCTAAAAATAACCAACATTTACTGGCGTGTGCCTCACATTACAGTTTCCGATTCGATGCGGTTGAAATTGCTTCGTATGATTGAAAAAGACACTCCCGTTCATATTCCCTTCCGCTCGTGGGAGCTCCATGAATTCCCTGAATTACCCAAAACATCACTCCAGTCGTGGACTATCAAGACCAGTACTCAATTAGAGAAACCCCGTTACGTAATCCTTGCCTTTCAAACTAACCGTAAAAATCAACTGAAGAAGGACATGTCTTGCTTTGACGCTTGTGGTATTAGAAACATAAAACTGTATCTAAACTCTCAGTACTACCCGTATGATAAGCAAAATGGTGATATGACGATCTTTTACGAAATGTTCAATAGGTTTCAAAGCTCTTACTATGGACAGAGTACGCGTTGGCCCGCTGTAACCTTGAGTGAATTCAAATCAAAGTCACCTATCTATATAATCGATTGCTCGTGTCAAAACGATTCGATCAAGTCTGGTTCCTTAGATGTCCGGGTCGAATTTGAGACCTCTGCAGACTTTGCGGAAAAAACGTCCGCATACTGCCTTTTGTTGCATGACTCACACTTTGTATACACCCTGCTAACCGGATCTGTCAGAAAGATGATGTAAACCCTCGAACCATCTGATTTCAATCAGTCGTGATCATGGAGTCTCTTAGTACGGATGTGAGTGTGCCTATGGATATACCGGTAAAGAGACGAGGGAGACAACCTGCGCCAAACTTAGTTTCAGGAGCGTTTTTAAAGTCAATTTTCTTTTTAAATTCCGACTGTACAAAGTACGTAATTATAGGTGTATTTGCAGACCGTGGAAACAGTGTGGGAATTTTGATTAAAGGTAAAAGAGGGTTCGTGTTCTATACACCGGAAGTATTTAGCCAACTATTGGTTTTAGCGAATCAAGTGACTGAAGCGCTGGATACTGATTGTGTCCGACGATTCAGCATTGACAGTGGGGAGGATATTGTGGTAAAGAAAGTTTTGGAAATACATGTGCGACTCTTTTTGACGGGGAACGTACTTTATCCCTGACTCAGGTCGAGTGGGTTCAGTTCACAAATAGTTTTCTTTGTTTAAACCGACAGATTACCGAGCTCTTTCTGTGCGAGGATCTGCTTAAATTGTACATCATTGACGTGTTGGCCAGTGACGAGTACGTAATCACACCCGATGGTCTTCCTGTGCATTTGCGTGATAAGCTTTTTTACGAGGTCACCAACTTTAAGCAACATGGATGTAGTTGAGTTTCACTCCTTTAAAAAATCTGATGATCTGACGCCAAAGTAAAAAAAAAATGAAAAAAATTAATAAAAGTTAAATGTCTAGACAAAGAAAAAAAACAGTAGTTCTAGGATAGGTATAGCTAGAGTAGACATGTAGCACTGTTACCGTGAAGGCGGGAGCAATGGGGACTCGAAAGAGCATGTAGCTTGGCTCAATTAGACATGTAGTGCGATTACCACGAAGGTGGGAATTTCACTGACTCGAAAGAGCGTGTAAATAGGCTCGAATAGACATGTAGTGCGATTACCACGAAGGTGGGAATTTCACTGACTCGAAAGAGTGTGTAAATAGGCTCGAATAGACATGTAGTGTGATAACCACGAATGTGGGTATTTCACTGACTCGAAAGAGCAAAAGGAGGTAGCAAATTTGTTATGGAGTGGCTACCACTTGGAAGAGCGATGGATGGGGCTCTTTCTTTCCTATGTTTTCCTTATCCCTTTCCTTCCTTAGGCCTCTGTGGCGGAGGTCAAAATTGAGCCACACCTCAGTCTTACAGACTGCCGTTTAACGGGGTGAGATTAGGCCTATTGGGGAAACTCACCTAAATAAAAAACGCGCCTAGAATCCTACCTCTTGGGTGGTGTGGAAAAGGATTCAGTGAGATTAGGGCTCCTGGCGATACTCACTATAATCAAAAGCGCGCCAATACTCGTACCTCTTGGGTAGTGGGGAAACCGAGTTGATCCAGAGACGCCCTCCTCACTGCATAAGGGTATCTCATAGTTTCGAGGACACGTCGAGGGACAGAGCAACAAGATGAGCGGTGTGGATAGTGCAGTGCCTCGCCTGCAAAGATAGCCTCACAACCATCGTGTTATCACCATGTCGACGTCTCCTGTGTCCTGTCTGCGTCCCTGTGGTCCACTTCACATACCCACAATGCAGATGTTCATAAAGTCAAAGAAACCTCTATCCGTATAAACTTCTAAGTCCTAATTTATTTTTAACCAGAATAAAATAGGATGTTGCAATCTGTCCAATCATTCACCCTGTGTTTATCCTAGGTAAATTGAGATCTCATAATGTTAAGAGGTATTTAAGTTGTTAAGAGATTAGATGTTAACACCACTCTAACAAAGGTTTAAACACTATTCCCCAGGTAAAATTGATACTAGGCAATGACCTTTGTCCACTGTTTTCATGTACAGACATGAACGTTTTTTTTAGAGAAGTAAACATGAAAATAAAGTACTAAATTTGTTCCCAAGTTCCAAGAAAGGATGCAATAAACATCACCATCGATGGACAATAATCATTACCGATGCCTGGATGTTATTAAGACCAGAGTTACATTAATTAGGGTCAAAGATTTATAAAGCACATAATCGGCTAATGTGCGCATACGCTGGCGCTACTAGAGCGATACTATTGCACTGCCCAGTACGTGGCGCTCCAAGTAGCGAACATTTGTACTACTCACTCTCCCAATCAGCTCCAAGGTATAGGAAAGGAAGCAGTAAACAATACTGATAAGCGATAACCTTCACTCAACTTGGCACTAATCAAGGTCGGAGCTGCGAGCCTAGCGGCGGCACAATGACGCAATACTGATAAGCGATAACCTTTGACCAACTTAATAATAATTAAGGTCGGAACTGCGAGCGCAGTGGCGGCACATTGACGCAATACTGATAAGCGATAACCTTTGTCTATTTTGATGTTAATTAGGTTCATGGATTGATAAAGCACATGGCGCTCCAAGTAGCAAACATTTGTACTTCTCACTCTCCCAATCAGCTCCAAGGTCTCAGCTATCACCCATTCACTGTTCCCCTCATCAAGTCAAGCCGGTCTAGTGGTTACCAGCTCTGACTCGTAATCCTAAGATCCCGGGTTCGAATCCCGGGTAAACTTTTATATTTATTCTTACACATAAGCAACATTTAGAGTTATCAACGTCCTACGTCAACACACTTACGTCACAAGGTCACTTGAAATCAAAGATGGCGGCATTAGCAATCCCCACTTACCAGATGGGCGTGGCCTACAGACGAGCCCATTCAATCCCTGCCTTCCCATTGGCTGGCAGAGGATCTTGGGTCAGGGGGAGGGGGGAAAATGCTGCTCTCTGATTGGCGCTCCAAGTTCTCGCCCTTACTACTGACATGTAACAATGTAAAGAAATTTTTATGACACAAAATATTATACCACTTGAAAGAAAACTAAATTTACCATAAAATAAATACTTTTTAAAAAACATAACGTCCTTTTTTACTCTACGTTAAATGACTTTAAAGTTAAACAATGTTTTTACTTATGTAATTCTTCAATTTTCAAAGCGTAATTAAACTAGTTATGTATACCTTTTGTATTGTGATGTATAGTTACACCAAAAACTGCCGTGTTTTTTATCTTTAAAATGGTGTAAGAATATGTAAAGGTCATTAAGGGAAAAAATTCTAAAATTTCGTAAAAATGTTGCAAAGGTACACAACACAATTAAAACAAATTAGTTAAAACACCAAACTAATAACTGAGCCTGTAATATGTCTTTACAAGTTGAATCTGTTGACTACATCAGCTGGTTGGAAGTTAAAACGATATAATCAGCTGATTTCAACTGGTTGTATTGTTGAACCGTACCATACAACCCCATAACAAGACACTCCCCATAATAGTTCTGCCGCTTGATCCAGCAGTATGATCGTCGCAATGTTTTTCATTATGAACAACGAGCATTGCTATAATGTAGAAAACCCTCACCTGGTACATTAATCTTCTAATCAAACAAGAACAAAGTAAATGTCTAAATTGGTTTAATTGGAAACAGGTTTGTAGGACCTTACATTGAAAAATTTCAAAAATGTCATAAGCATATTTTTAAGGTACATAAACAAAACACATTAATAAAAGACATAAATTAGACTTTGTAGCTTGTTTGTAGCTTGTTGTTGATGATGCCCGATGGTACGGTTTCTGAGGTTGAAGTATTACGGGTTAATATTAGGTTATTTGACGTCCATCGTTATACATATTTGCGCTATAGGCTAGGTTTTATCAAATCGAATAAGCTTTATGGTAAAAATTAACATCATTCGGTGGTGGGTGACTGGTCGGCTTGCGCTGATTGCTTTTAGGCTATCCCATTTCCTAATGTTGGTGGTTATGTTCTAAGTTAATTTTCACCTGGGAGGGATACCATTTCAAATCACAAAACGTTGGGGTTTTTGTTCACTCAATAACGATGGATAACGTCCGTAATATAATTTCAACACCAAACTAACTAGGCCTACTGACTGTGTTATATTTCTTTACCAGATACAACTAGTGACTAAGTTAGCTAATTAATTGGAAAAATTATACGATAATTGGTTGATTTTGTTTCTATTAAACTAATCAAAATTCATTTAGTAAGAAAAACTCAATGAGGTCAGAAAAACCGTGGAGGCCAAACGATTGTTCCTTTTCGTTATGTATATTAAAACGACATCACGACTCAAGTGGATTCATCAGTACCTACTCCAAACGGTCTTAAAGAAATCGCATCGATCATACTGTTAGATCAAGCGGCAGAACTCTTATGGGAGTCTCTTGTTATGGGATTGTATGATGTCCCAACACCGAATGATGTTAATTTTACCCTAAAACTTATTCGATTTGATAAAACTAGCCTATGACGCAAATATGTATAACGATGGACGTCAAATAACCTAATATTAACCCGTAATACTTCAACCTCAGAAACTGTACCATCGGGCATCATCAACAACAAGCTACAAACAAAGAATAAGTACTAGTAGTGAAACCCAGTGTAGGACCAAAGTTCAATTATTAATTACCTTGTATTAGGCCTGAAGATCCTACCGTTGTTGTAACTGTGGATGCGCATTTCGCCCCGCTTGTGGGGCATCGTCGGCACACTTATTGTCCTTAACTAAAACATGTACGTACACTTTTTACATTAAATTATTGTCTTATACACAGGGGGGAACGCGAACGCGGTGACGCACTACGCGGGTTTTTCGTCCGGTGGCCGTCTACGAAACATCGCGCACTGGGGGATGAATGGACTACTGGCGGCAGGTTGGTGGTGAGTTGTGGTGCGGGGGCTGGCCTGGGAAGCCCCGGTTGCGGGGGCTGTCGGGGGCCGGTTTCTCTGCTTTGTGTTGTCCGTGGCGACCTACTTTCTAGCTGGCGCGCGAATTTAAAAATTACCGTGTTCTTCATATCTTCTTTTTTGTTTAGTAGTGAGTTGGATCCGTGGGTGTCTATGTGTTTAAAAATGGCATAACTTTCGTGAGATTTTGCTAAGTTCTTGTTATTGATTCGTTTGATGACTTTTAGTGATTGGGGGAACTGAATATTATGTGATTGATTGTTTTTTAAATGCATGGCTACTAGAGATGTGGGCTTTTGGTGATGTTTGGCTGCGTGTTCCTTAAATCGGGTTGAAAATTCTCTATTGGTGTAACCTATATATTGCTTATAACACCGGGGGTTGTCGCTTGAACAGGTAATTTTGTAGACGCCTTTTTGAGTTGCTGGATCAGATTGGTTTTTGAAATTGCTATACGTTGCTATTGGTTCTCTGTTATCTTTGTATGCCGGATGGTATCCTGCTTTTTTGAAGATTTTTCCTATGGTTTCTGTGTTTCTGTCTACGTAGAAAAGTGGTATGTGTTGATTTCCTGGGTTGGTGTTTGAACTGGATTATCTGGTTGTATTTCTTTCGATTGTTTTGTCATTCTTCTAATTAAGTCATGGATGAGTTTTGGTTTATAGTCGTTGCTCAAGGCTATTTGTAGGATGGTATTCTTTTCTTTTTCGTATTCTTCTTTATTTAAATAGCAAAACATAGCAAAATAGCAAAACATCTGAGCAAACTACTGAAATATAATCTGGAATACAGCAAATACGCTTGCAAGAATACCAAACAATTTCTTAAGAAACTCAATCAAACCACAATCGAACCAAGAGAATTAATGATTTCTTTAGATATAGACAACATGTATTCTAGCATACCAAAACAAGAAGTATTAGCCGTTCTAAACACCAAATTAATGCAATGCCAAAAATTCACACAACATGAAATAGAGGACATAATAAAAATAACAAAAATAATCACCGACCAGAGTTATTTTACTTACAATGGCAAAATTTACTACGACCCCGAAGGGTTACCCATGGGAGGGCCCCTCTCCGCAATTTTAGCTGAAATATATGTAAGGAACTTTGAAGAAGAGACCATTATGGCGGAAACCAACCCTTACCATCAAAAAATAAAACTGTACGCAAGATACGTAGACGACACGTTCATTATCTTCAAAGGAAATAAAAGACAAGCCCAAATAACACTAAACCACTTAAACAGCCTTCACCCCAAAATTAAATTTAAAATGGAAGTAGAAAACAACGCAAAAATTAATTTCCTTGATATTACAATAACCAAAACTAATTCAAATACTCCATCTATATCTATTTACAGAAAACCCACACAAACCGACCTTGTCATCCCAGCCAAATCAAACCACCCGTACAAATACAAAATAGCTGCCTTCAGATCTCTAGTTTACCGACTGATAAATTACAATTTAAATAAAGAAGAATACGAAAAAGAAAAGAATACCATCCTACAAATAGCCTTGAGCAACGACTATAAACCAAAACTCATCCATGACTTAATTAGAAGAATGACAAAACAATCGAAAGAAATACAACCAAACACTAACCCAGGAAATCAAATACATACCACTTTTCTACGTAGACAGAAACACAGAAACCATAGGAAAAATCTTCAAAAAAGCAGGATACCATCCGGCATACAAAGTTAACAGAGAACCAATAGCAACGTATAGCAATTTCAAAACCAATCTGATCCAGCAACTCAAAAGGCGTCTACAAAATTACCTGTTCAAACGACAACCCCGGTGTGATAAGCAATATATAGGTTACACCAATAGACAATTTTCAACCCGATTTAAGGAACACGCAGCCAAACATCACCAAAGACCACATCTCTAGTAGCCATGCATTTAAAAACAATCAATCACATAATATTCAGTTCCCCCAATCACTAGAAGTCATCAAACGAATCAATAACAAAAACTTAGCAAAATCTCACCAAAGTTATGCCATTTTTAAACACATAGACACCCACGGATCCAACTCACTACTAAACAAAAAAGAAGATATGAAGAACACGGTAATTTTTAAATTCGCGCGCCAGCTAGAAAGTAGGTCGCCACGGACAGCACAAAGCAGAGAAACCGGCCCCCGGCAGCCCCCGCAACCGGGGCTTCCCAGGCCAGCCCCCGCACCCCAGCTCACCACCAACCTGCCTGCCGCCAGTAGTCCATTCATCCCCCAGTGCGCGATGTTTCGTAGACGGCCACCGGACGAAAAACCCGCGTAGTGCGTCACCGCGTTCGCGTCCCCCCCCCCCCCTGTGTATAAGACAATAATTTAATGTAAAAAGTGTACGTACATGTTTTAGTTAAGGACAATAAGTGTGCCGACGATGCCCCACAAGCGGGGCGAAATGCGCATCCACAGTTACAACAACGGTAGGATCTTCAGGCCTAATACAAGGTAATTAATAAAGAATAATGTTTTCAATTAAATCAATTTAGACATTTACTTTGTTCTTGTTTGATTAGAAGATTAATGTACCAGGTGAGGGTTTTCTACATTATAGCAATGCTCGTTGTTCATGATTAAAAACATTGCGACGATCATACTGCTGTATCAAGCGGCAGAACTATTATGGGGAGTGTCTTGTTATGGGGTTGTATGGTACGGTTCAACAATACAACCAGTTGAAATCAGCTGATCATATCGTTTTAACTTCTAACCAGCTGATGTAGTCAACAGATTCAACTTGTAAAGAAATATTACAGGCTCAGTTATTAGTTTGTTGTTTTTAACTAATTTGTTTTAATTGTGTTGTGTACCTTTGCAACATTTTTACGATATGTTAGATTTGTTTCCCTTAATGACCCCTACATATTCTTACACCATTTTAAAGATGAAGAAACACGGCAGTTTTTGGTGTAACTATACATTACAACACAAAAAGTATAACTAGTTTAATTACGCCTTGAAAATTGAAGAATCAAATATGTAAAAACATTGTTTAACTTTAGTCATTTTACGTAGAGTAAAAAAGACGTATTGTTTTTAAAAAGTATTTATTTTATAGTAAGTTTAGTTTTCTTTCAAGTAGTATCACCTTTTTGTCATTAACAGAATACTTTGGGCTTTACTGTCACATTAACAGTTCAAAGTCGTGTAGTTCAAAAAAATCACAAAATACGCCATTACAGCTAAACGGTTGAAGTTAGGTATAGGCATATGGGTACCTTTTTGGTCCATTTCAACGTGTAGAATCCACTGTTAAAATTAATGCACTCAGTAGTGACTCACCCTGTATACAGGGTAATTTTAAAGTAGGGGTGAGTTCCTTATGCAAAAACAATGAACAAAGTTCCTATAAACATGGGTCCTAAAATTGTTCGTTACCCCGGTAGCCGCCATTTTGTATTTTTTACTTAAAAATTTATATCTCCAGAACGGTTTGACCGATTGCATTCAAACTTGGTATGGTGTTTATATGTTACAAGGGCAATTAAGAAAGTGGTTAAGAAAAAATAATTATTTGACAAAACCTTACACAAACAAAATGGCGGCTGTTTAAACTTTTCAAATTAAAATACCATGAAAATGGTGCATAATACAAAAGAATTACAAGAATAAAAAAAAGTTGTATTTTTTAAATTTACATGAAGATACAAACTAATGTTTCCGAATTTTACATTAATACTTTAAATACATTAAAGTAAAATTCAGGAAAATGAGTTTGTATCTTTATGTAAAATTAAAAAATACAACTTCCTTATAATTTTTTTGTATTATGCGCCATTTTCATGGTATTTTAATTTGAAAAATTTAAACAGCCACCATTTTGTTTCTGTAAGGTTTTATGAAATAACTATTTTTACTTAAATTAACCTTGTGACACATAAACACTATACCAAGTTTGAATGCAATCGGTCCAATCGTTCTGGAGATATAAATTTTTAAGTAAAAAATACAAAATGGTGGCTACCGCAGTAACGAAGAATTTTAGAACCCATGTTTATAGGAACTTTTTTAATTGTTTTTGCATAAAGAACCTACTACTGAAATTTGGCGCCCTATTTTAGAATCACCCTGTACAGGAAATCGTCCACTCAGGGCTACTAATGTTATTAACAAAGACAAGAAAAACATAGCAGTACCCTTTCTTATATTTTAATTGAAGCACGACCGGTTTCGGGAGCTAAGCCCATCGTCTCGGTGCTGTACATGAAATTTGTCTAACCTATTTGACAAAACTAATAATACAAAACAAAACAATAGTCCATCAGGTGTTTACAAATTAAAATAGAAGTCTTGATCATAGAATTTAGTGTTTTTGTTTTTAATTTTGATATGTATTCAAAGATCGGATTCATAAATTTGTTGGGTCCGAATTCTGATTGATGTAAATGTGGAAATTTTCCTTGCAATTTAAATTGTCATCTTTTTTGGCAAAATTGTCATGTTACTTTCGATGCTTGTATACGAATGGTTACTTTCTAGGAGGTGTTCCGCAAAGGTTGATTTCATGGACGTTGTATTGTTAGATTTTAAGGCCTGGATATGTTCTCTGAGCCTTGATTTAAACGTACGCCCAGTTTGTCCAATATAAAAACTATAACAATCGTTGCAATTGATTTTATACACTCAGATCTATTAAATTTGTCTTGTTGAACTTTGGGTTTGGAAATCATTTTATTTATGGTCTGAAAGGCGTTGTTTTTTTTTCGAAAGTTCAATTTAAAGTTTGAATTGTTGAACGTTTTTCTCATAGCTTTTTCAAGTGTTTTGTTGTATGGTGCGCAGATAAATTTCCTATCATTTAGAGGCAGGTTTGAGATTTGGTTCTTCTTTTTGGAAAGCTTCCTTTTTATAATATTTTCTATTGTTTTTGAGTCGTGTCCATTTTTATTGCAATTGTTTTAATAAAACTCTTTTCTTTTTCAAAATCTTGTTTATCCATCGGTATATTAATTAATCTTTCAATCATGTAGTGAAATCCGGCCATTTTTTGCGACCAGGGGTGATTAGAATTTTTTGGTATAACAATTTCAGATTGAGTTTGCTTTCTGTATATTTTAAATTTATGTTTTTGTCAGACTTTGAAATAGTTGTATCTAAAAAATTTATTTCGTTTATTATGTTTTTTTTTCTTTCAAAACCGGTCGTGTTTCAATAAAAATATAAAAAAGGGTACTACTCTGTTTTTCTTGTCTTTGTTAATATACTTAATACACTTTAACCATTTAATTTTGTGTTGTATACTATCCTGTATACTGAGTAAGGGACACATGTATAGTTTAAACCACGTTAATCCACAAAATACATTAATTTAGTCATAAATGTATGAGGTTTCCGATGTTTGGGCTTTGGTCATATATATATATATATATATATATATATACAGGGTGAGTCTCTACTGAGTGCATTAATTTTAACAGTGGATTCTACTCGTTAAAAAGGATCAAAAAAATACCTATATGCCTATACCTAACTTCAACCGTTTAGCTGTAATGGCGTATTTTGTGATATTTTTTAACTACTCGACTTTCTACTGTAAATGTGAAGTTAAGCCCACAGTAATGTGTTAATCATAATAATGATAGTACCATCTGAAAGAACGTTAAATTTCCTACAAAATAAATACTTTATCAAACACATTACGTCTTTTTTACCTCATGTAAAATGGCTTTAAAGTTAAAAAATGTGTTTACATATTTGTTTCTTCAGTTTTCAAGGCTTGATTAAATTAGTTATACTTTTTGTATTGTCATGTCCAATTACACCAAAACTCCCATATTTCTTCATCTTTAAAATGGTATAAGAATATGTAGGGGTCATTAGGGGAAGAAATCGAATAATTCGTAATAATGTTACCAAAGTACAGATTTTTAAAAAAATAGTTAAAAACATCAAACTAATAACTGAGCATGTAATATGTCTTTACCAGCTGAATCTGTTGACTACATCAGCTGATTGGAATTTAAAACGATATAATCAGCTGACTTCAACTTGTTGTATTGCACCATACAACCCCATAACAAGAGACTCCCCATAAGAGTTCTGCCGCTTGATCCAGCAGTTCGATCGTCGCGATTCTTCAATACCATTCAATGATGAATCCACTTTAGTCGTGATGGCGTTTTTAATATACATAACGAAAAGAAGGAACAATCGTTTGGCATCCATGGTCCCCTGACTACATTCCTTGACAATATATTTGTGGTGGTTGGGGAATCTTAAACACCAGGTTTATCGCAGACATTAACAGTTTCTGAACTACAACATGGTGAACTTACTTGAAAGCAACTGCAAGAACATTCAGAAAGGACTTCAGACGTGTCACAGGGCAAATGCTGGACATTTTAAACATAGTTTAAAGTGATGTATCAGGTTGGTAGCCATAAAATATTATTTTCGTGTGATATGTAGACGAAATATGTCAAACATTTTGTTTATTTTCTTAGTGTTTACTGCTGTAATCAAACTAGTGATTATGCAAACCCTTAATTTTCCCTATAATTGCGTTCTCTGAGTGTTTGTATTAACCAAATGTTGCTAAATTTAATACACAAAATCAACCGATCATAGTTTGTGTTCCAATTAGTATCAAATCAGCTAATTCAGTCACTAGTTGTATCTGGTAAAGAAATATTACTTATTCAGTAATTAGTTTGGCGTTATCCAGACGTTATCCACCGCTTTTCAGTGACAAAAAACCAAAGTTTCGGGATTTGAAATAGTTTCGTACCCTCAGGTGAAAATTAACCTTAAACATAACCAACAACATTAAAAATGAGAGTCTAAAAGTAATCAGCGCAAGCGGATCAGTCAACTGCCACCAAATTATGTTAATTCTTTCCCCTGAAACTTATTCGATTTGATAACAACTAGCCTAGACAACTATTTATAACGATGGAAAACGTCAAATAACCTAATATCAACCCGTTATACTTCAACCTCAGAAATTAAACTATCGTCAACAACAGGCTTCAAACAAAGAATAAGTTTAATGTGCTGTACTAATATGTTTTGATTCTGTACCTTAAAAAATGCTTATGACATTTTGATTTTTTTTGAGGTAATTGGTCCTGTAAGCCTGTTTCCAATGAGTCCAGTCCAGACATTTATTTTGTGCTTATTTGATTAAAACATTAATGTACCAGGTGAAGGTTCTCTGCATCATAGCAGAAGAAATCGCGACGATCATACTGCAGGATCAAGCGGCAGAACTTATGGGGAGTCTCTTGTTATGGGGTTGTATGGTGCAGTTCAACAATACAAGTTGAAGTCAGCTGATTATATCGTTTTAAATTCCAATCAGCTGATGTAGTCAACAGATTCAGCTGGTAAAGACATATTACATGCTCAGTTATTAGTTTGATGTTTTTACCTATTTTTTTTAAATCTGTACTTTGGCAACATTTTTACGAATTATTCGATTTTTTCCCCTAATGACCCCTACATATTCTTATACCATTTTAAAGATAAAGAAATAAGGCAGTTTTTGGTGTAATTGGACATGACAATACAAAAAGTATAACTAATTTAATCAAGCCTTAAAAACTAAAGAAACAAATATGTAAACACATTTTTTAAATTTAAAGCCATTTTACATGAGGTAAAAAAGACGTAATGTTTTTGATAAAGTATTTATTTTGTAGGAAATTTAACGTTCTTTCAGATGGTATTATCATTATTATGATTAACACATTACTGTGGGCTTTACTTTACATTTACAGTAGAAAGTCGAGTAGTTCAAAAAATTCACAAAATACGCCATTACAGCTAAATGGTTGAAGTTAGGTATAGGGATATGGGTATTTTTTTGATCCATTTTAACGAGTCAAATCCACTGTTAAAATTAATGCACTCAGTAGAGACTCACCCTGTATATATATATGACTAAATTAATGTATTTTGTGGATTAACGTGGTTTAAACTATACATGTGTCCCTTATTAAGTATACAGGATAGTATACAACACAAAATTAAATGGTTAAAGTGTTGATACGGGGGGAGTGTTGATTTAATTATTCGGAAATGGCTATCACATAGTTAAAAAACATATAAAGTATAAGATAGTGATTATTCTTATGTAATTTAAGGTACATAGAAGACAATGTGCAAAAAACAGGAATGGCTATAGAGACTCAATCTTTTACTGTTGTTGCTAGTGGGAGGAAAAGGGAAACTCTCATGGTAAGTATCGAGGTATGCTTTTAGTCTTAACAAAAATTTGGTGTTATAAGTTTGAAATGTTATAAGGCTGTAAATTTAGTCGCGGCGCTCGAGCTTGTGACGTCAGCTGGGCCCGATGTGCAGAACGGACCTAAACTCGTCCACCTGAGTAGCACACCTGTATTCTTACACCATGGTAAAACCCTACCGAGCACACTCGAAAGTTAATGGGGCGGTCGCCAAGCACTACAGACTGGCTAACCCAGAAACGCATCGGTATTACAGCACATAACACTTTTGAGGATTATACAGCAATTTTCAATGTAAGGAAAAGGCTGATAATTGGCGGGAATTTCGTCCATAAACCGGAAAAGTTTGAGAAGAAAGGTTGCAAAATTTTGGGTTTTTGTGCAGGCGCTAACGGGAGTCTGTTGGTAAATACAGTAAATAAACTATTTTACATTAACATGTTACATGTTATGCAATTGTTAATTATTCAAATTTAAAAAACTACAATTATCCCATTTAAAACGGGAGAACTGGAGAACTTTGTTCAAATTTGTCAACCAGTAGATGAATTGAATTTCTACTTGAGAAGGTTAACGTTCATGAGTTGCCGTTCTGTGTCTCTCAGTTCAGCAGTTTTCCATGCCTCCAGTTTCGTAAGAGTGAAAGTCACCTTTTCACTAGAGCTCATTTTGATTTGAAACAAATGTAGACATATGTATATGAGTTTATTGAGCTTCTTATTGTATGAGTCTATACTAGCTGTGTACCGTGCTTCGCCACGGATAACATTTTATAGTCTTGTGACTTTAAAGACTTTTCGCACCAAGGCAGGCTGTTGCTCGGGTACTGGCATCAAACTATCGATCCTTACACCTGTTCCTTTATGTTTAAAGTGGGCTTAAAGTTTCCTAGCTGACGTACCTGTTCTTCGCACAATTGTCTTTAATGTTATATTGTAGCGATAGAGTATAATAATATATTTGCCTGTTAGTTACCTACGCCAACCGTGAAGTACCGTGGACAAAAGACAACTATCCAGCCTCACCACGGGGGGTCGGCAAACAAAGAAGCCATATTAAAAACGGCAATTTGCCACTTGCAATTTATTTTTTAGATAGCTAAAGACACACTGCGTAACGGGATAAACTAAGTTTCACTGCCATAGCCTCAGCCGACATTGAGTAAAACTCTTCCAATATCCTTTGAAAACGTGTTCAGGGCCCACTGGATTAAAAGTGTTACCGTCAGACAGACATAGAGGAATTGTCTTAACGTTAAGATTTGGTCTTTGCAATGTCTAAAAAACGTAATAACAAAAAAACGATTGATTCATTTCAATTTACAGACAAACGGAAACCAAACAAGTGTTTATCGGTGTTTGGTTACCTTGTGAGAGTCGTAGTAAACCCGCCATTCCGGCGTTTTCAGAGTCCAGTTTGGTCCCTCGCCATTTATTTTGTGGATGTTGTATGGATACAAAATATAGCTTAAGACACACTGCGTAATGGGCTCAATCCTTAAACGAAGTTTCACCACCATAGCTTTAGCCGATATTGAGTTATAAGCGGTCCAAGATGCCTTAAAAACGTTACAGACTGACAGGCAGACAGACAGACAGACCGCCAGACAGACAGACAGGAATTTTTTAACGCCAGTTTTGGTCTTTGCAAAGTATATAAACACCAAATAACCGAACACCGATGGATTCATTGCGATGTACAGACAAAAGTCTTATTTTATTTATATAGATTGAGTGTTGAGATAGGTAGATATAGAGTGTTGTTTTATTTATATAGATTGTGTTGTTGGGTGATTGAGTATTTATTTTATTTAAATGAATATAGTGGAATATGGGTCAGTAGGTGGTGCTTGCATAGTATTGGTTTGTCGTTGCAGCCAATGTGAGAGCTGCATCCGTGCGTAGGTTGAGTGGAGATGCGCATGCGCCAGTCCCGGGCTCCGGGTCCCTGGATTCCAGAGCCTGAACAAATTAAGTGTCATTATATTGTACACGTTTGTTGTAAGTTCAACTAACAAACCGAAATGCTACTGAACATTTTGTTGAAATGAAATCTAAAAGTTTATATTTGTTTGGTTCTGACTCTGAGTGATTTGGTTTTAAAATATTGAAACTTGTTGCAAAATTTAAAATAAAATGCCAAATTAACAATCAAAGGTTGTATATCAACAACATTATTTTGTTAAGTATACTCGCATTTGTATGCAGAAAAGATACCAGTTTGTAAATTGTCAGACACTTGGTGTACAGGGTTACCAAATAAAATTTGTGATTAAAGACTTACCTAATTTACAATAAATAAATAATTTATTGCATAATTACATTATACATGTATCGCAATCGTCAGTTATTAGTAGCTAAAATTTTCCACTCACATACATCTAGATCTCTTTCAGACATAAAGCATTTCCAATCACACGATTCATTCATTTGAATTTTCCCCACTTTAGCCCCGTGGTTAAATTAGTCGTGTTCTAATGTGTTCTCCCAGTCGTGTGCCATAAACTCGTCGGTGCTATAAAATGCTTTTGCGATCAAAACTTTTAAGAAACGAGTTTTAAATGCCTTTGGCATTGGGGCACTTTTAATCCAATTTGGCAACTTGTTGACGAGTTGAACTCCTGCCTGAGAAGGCAAACGTTCATTAACTACCGTTCTGTGTCTCCTAGTTCGGTAGTTCTCCCTACCTCTAGTTTCGTAAGAGTGTACAGTATATCTATATCTCTTACGAGATCGCATTTACTTTTGAAAAAAATACAGGGTTTCCAAAATGAAAAGGCAGGGTAGTGTCAACATTTTTAAGTTTTTGAATGCTGGTCTGCACGACTCTCTCCATTGTAGCCTTGCAATTGTTCGAACTGCTTGTTTTTGCAGAATGAACAGCCTAGAAAATTTTACATTTGTGCAACCCCCTTCTCCCACAACGCCAGTCCGTAGGACAAGTGTGGGTAGATTAGTCCATAATATGCCGTCATCAGTACCTGAGTCGGGCAATATTTGGCTAGTTGTCTCAAGCCAGAAGTATTTTGCTCAATGATTTAGACTTATTTGGATTTATTTTGGACAAAGATCGATAGTATTTAATCAAAATGAGTCAGATTGTAGTTGACTGTAGTTGACGGTGTTTTTGAGATGGAATGCGTGGAATTTTTAATTTTTTCTTTGTTTTTCACGTATTGCTAAACAACTCGAAAGCCTTGAAAATTATACGTACTTAATTAAATAGCAAGTGATTGTGAGTAATTAATCAAATGAAATGCATACTATGAAATGCAATGCAATGTAACCGGAGGGGTTTTAAAAGATAGTTTCTTAACACGTAGCGCTGCCACCAACAAGAGCACAACCCTCTTGCACCCTCAAGGATTAAAGCCGAAACACAAAGTCTCACGTGATCACTCTGAAGCTAAATTTATTGTATAACTGTAATATCTAAACTAACACATTTGGTTGTAAAAATAAATACTTTATCTATATAAATAAAAAAAGAATTTTGTCTGAATGTCAATGTTCTGAATGTTCTGTCTGCACAGAATTCAACGGTTTTTGGTTCTTTGGTGTTTATATACTTTGCAAAGACCGAAACTGACGTCAAAAAATTCCTTTCTGTCTGTAACGTTTTTAAGGCATCTTGGACCGCTTATAACTCAAAATCGGCTGGAACTATGACGGTGAAACTTAATTTAAGGGTTCAGCCTATTACACAGTGTGTCTTTAGCTATAATTTATACCCATACAACATCTACAAAATAAATGGCGAAGGACCAAAGTGGGCATTGAACACATTTTTAAGGCGTATTGGACCGTTTATAACTGAAAATCGGCTAAAGCTACGGTAGTGAAACTTCGTTTAAGGGTTTACAACCCATTACGCAGTGTGTTTTTAGCTATACTTTGTTTCCATACAACGTCCACAAAATAAATGGAGAGAACCAAAGTGGGCACAGAACACGTTTTTACGGCATATTGGACCGGTTATAACTGAAAATCTGCTGAAGTTATGGTAGTGAAACTTTATTTAAGGATCGAACCTATAAAAGATTGATAAAAATCAAGTAAAACTTAAAGATGAATGGATTTATGTTTAACAGAAAAGTTATTATAAAGTTATTGAAGTGAAACTAACTGACAAGGCTGAATGATTTATTCATTTGTCAATTAACAATAATTATTGTGTTCACAACAAGATGAAGATGATACAAAAAGTGGTGAAATGAATGAATGAATTACAGGATGGTGATTAATGTTTTATGGTTATTAACCACTGATAAGGAAGCGAGGGTTCTAGTTTATTAAAATAATGTTACAAAAAAGATATATAGCTGATAAATGAAATTTAAACTCCTTCAGTAAATTCGGCTACAGAGTAAGGAGCCATAGCCAGCAAGTGGGTTTTAAGTTTATTTTTGAAAAGAGCCAGATTTGACAGTGTAGCTTTAACTTCTAGAGGAAGTTTGTTCAATAATTTTACCTTTAGCTTGCATAGGTAATTTGTTATGTATATTTAATTGGTGGCTAATTTGCCTGTACACTTCACTAGATCGAGTATTGTGTGAATGTACATCTTGACCCTGCAATAACTTACATTTTGAAACACAAAATACAATTGTCTCATAAATGTATAATGCCGGCAATGCCAGAATTTTCAAACTCTTAAAATAGTTTCTACATGACACGCCAGAGAGTAATTTGCAAATGATACAAACGGCTGTTTTTTGGAGAACAAATGCTCTTAGTAATTTAGTTTCAGCACAGCTACCCCAGAATATTATGCCATAGGAGAGATGAGACTGTATTAATCCAAAATAGATTATTTTAGAAGAATTTGTAGAACATAAACCTTTTAGTTTTCTTAGTAAAAAAATTCCTGAAGATACCTTTTTACATACGTGGTCGACATGATTATCCCAGCATTAAGATTTATCTATGTACATTCCTAAAAGCTTTGAGCAATCAATCTCATTGGTAAGTTGGTCTCCTAACATTACTTACTGATGCTTTTTCTTCGGTTGTAAAATGACTGAGACTGAAGTTTATGTACGACGTTTTTCTCAAATCGGTTTTAAGATTTCGATTGTCAAAATACTGAACACACGAGTTTAAGTTTTCATAAGCTGATACCTCCAAGCTTTCAATAGTTTGAGAGCTAAAGGTCAAGGTAGTGTCGTCAGCATATTGGACTATATCTACACTATTTTGAAGGGAGTATTTACAGTTATTGATATAAACATTAAACAAATATTTAGGTCTTTAGACCAGACCGGGTATGAAAATGAAAAAAGAATTATTAAGCAGCTAGCTTTGAAAAACGGTTATAAAGAAAATATGATTGATAATATGATTAAGAAAAGATCTAAGAAGAAGCACACCAAAAACCAAAGAAACGAAAATGTCACTAAAGAATACATATGTGCCCCATTCAACAAATCAATTCAGAACGCTGTACGAAAAACTTTTCAAGGTACAAACTTCAATGTCGGCTTCAGAACCAAGAACAACGTGTTTTCAATGATAAATAGATTCCCTCAAAAAGACTCAAACAACGGAACAACGACAAGTACATGCAATCTGGAATTTACAAATTATGTTGCAATGATTGTAACAAATACTACATAGGGCAAACGGGAAGGTCATTTGAATGCAGATTTCGGGAACACATCCAGGCCCTAAGATCAAACAACAGCACGACCATGAAATCTTCCTTCGCTGAACACCTTTTAGACTCGAACCATTCTTACACAAATATGGAACACAATATGGAAATAGTCGAGCAAGGAGAGAAGATGGATTGTAAGGAAGATCTGCATATATAAATATATATATGAGTAAAAATAAGAGATGAATGGGGATTATTGAACAACACGCATTACAACTACAAGAATCCTATTTTTGACTACATCTACAAAATGAAACAAGTTTAGTCATATTATAGTATTAACATCAAGAAATTTTTCAAAATAGTCTTCCACATTGATTTTAACCATATGGTTTATTAATTTTACTAATAATTTGATTTTTAGTTTTTGTTGACAAACAATTTTAAGGCTTCATTGTTTGTACGCACACCCGAAGATCTCCGAGCTCGAGATCTCTGCGAGTGTGAATAAAATGTTAAACAAAGGGTACATAGTTTTCACTTTTTTCACTTTAAAATATTAAACAATATAGGTCCCAGAATAGAACCTTGAGGTACACGTAATTTGAGTTCTTTAGGATCTGAGATTATATTTAAAGCTGATACGGCCTGTCTCCTATTGGATAGATAGCTTTCAATCCATTTTAGTGGAGTCCCTCTCACTCCTATATCATTAAGTGTTGTTAGTAAAAATTTGTGATGGACACAATCAAATGCCTTTGATAGGTCTAAAAATAAACTCATTGTCTTCATTTTTCTATCCATGCCCTTAACAACAAATTCTTTAAATTTATTTATGGCATCTGAAGTGCATTTACCTTTTTGAAATCCAAATTGGGTGTTAGTAATGCTATAAATAAATAAATATCTTTATTGGCCAAAAACAGATAATACATCCAACAAGGCTTCGTCAAAACTAATTACAGTTTGTTATATACAATATATACATAAGCACGTTAAATATGAAAGCACAGAATACAAATTAAATATGAAAGCCTAAAATACAAATTAAGGTAAAAAAAACAATATAAACTTAAGATATAAATTAAATAATTTTAAAACATTGTGAATTGTTAACTAGGTTAGTTAAGATTAACATGGCAAAAATTTAGGATCTTTTATAACTTGCACATAGTTTGTTAAAATCTGTATAATTGTAAACAACTGAAGACAGTAAAAATAACTTTAAATTATGACTAAATCGGGAGTACGAAGGTACTTCTTTCAACTCAGCCGGCAGCATGTTGTAGTATTTGAGGCCGGAGTAATGAACCCCTTTTTCATAAACTGTAAGTCTATGTTTAGGCACTCTAAAAGCATGGCTATTTCTAGTTTCGTAGTTGTGAACATAATTATTTTGAATGTACTTATCTTGGTTTTTCTTAAATAGTCTAATGATTTCGTAAATATACAAAGAAAACAAAGGTAAAATTTTGAATTCTGAAAAAAAGTGTCTACATGATTCATAGTTAGCCGAATGTTTCATTATTCTTAAGGCTCGCTTTTGAATATTGAAAACTTTATAGCAGTCAGATGAGTTTCCCCAAAAGACAATACCATAATTCAGATGGGATTGAAAATAAGAATTGTCATTAAATTCAAGAAAAGAACTCAGCCTATTATAATAAACCTTTTCAAACACTTTGCCTAAAACTGGGAGTAGTGCAGTCGGTATGTAATTTCCCATATTAGAAGAAGATCATTTTTATAAATAGGAACAACTGATGCTTTTTTAATGAGAGCAAGGTCCAAAGACCCCCACCCTCACCTATATAGATACCCATCATCTCACACGTTGGTCTCTCGCCATTTACTTTGTCGATGTTGCATGGATATGAAATATAGCTAAAGAAACACTGCGTGATACGCTTAACCCTTAAGCATAGTTTCACTGCTATAGTTTCAGCCAATTTTGACTTGTAAGCGGTCCAAAACTGCTAAAAAAATGTTCAGAGCCCACTTTGGTCCCTTGCCATTTACTTTGTGGATGTTGTATTGATACAAAACATAGATAAAGACCCACTGTGTAATGGGCTAAACCCTTAAACGAAGTTTCACCGCCATAACCTCAGCCGATTGCGAGTAGCCTAATAAGCGCTCCATTGTGCCTTAAAACGTTACAAACAGACAGACAGGAATTTGTTGACACCAGCTGCCACCAGTTCCTACTTTGGTCTCTTGCCATTTTGTGTGTGGATGTAGTATGGATATAAAATATAGCTAAAGAAACACTGGGTAATAAACCAAACCCTTAAACAAAGTTTCATCGCTATAGCCTCAGCCAATTTTGAGTAAAATTGTTCCAATATTCTTTAAAAAACTTGTTCAGTGCCCACTGGCTTAACAGTGTTTCAGACAGACAGGACTTTTCTTAACGCCAGTTTTGGTCTTTACAAACTGTAAGAGAAGGTAATAACCAAAAACCCATGGATTCATTTTAATGTACAGACAAACGGAAACCAAATAAGTGTTTATCGATGTTTAGCTACCTTGAGAGAGTCATAGTTATCCCGCCATACCAGCGCCCGGTTTGGCCCCCTCACCATTTATTTTGTGCATGTTGTATGTATACAAAATATAGCTAAAGACACACTGGGTCATTACCCATTGGTTAAACCCTTAAACGAAGTTTCACTACCATAACTTCAGCCGATTTTCAGTTATAAACTGTCCAACATGCCTTGATAACGTGTTCAGTGCCCACTTTGGTCCCTCGCCATTTATTTTGTGGATGTTGAATGGGTATGAAATATAGCTAAAGACACACTGCGTAATGGTCTTAACCCTTAAACGAAGTTTCATCGCTATAGCTTCAGTCCATTGTGAGTTATAAGCGGTCCAAGATGCCTTAAAAACGTTACAGACAGACAGACAGACAGAAATTTTTTTGATACCTGCTTCGGTCTTTGCAAAGTAGGCTATATAAACACCAAATAACCAAAAACGGATGGATTCATTGCAATGTACAGACAAAAGTATTATTTTATTTATATAGATAAAAAGACACATAAGCAATGCCGCATGACCGGCAAACATGAGTTTTGTTTGTCACAAAGTATTACTAGCCTACTAGTCGTGACTACTTAACATCTCCGTGTTCAATCATTTGTGTGACTACTATCCCTTCCTAACAACAGCTGGTGGCTATGACACGTTTTCCTTGTGGGATTTTACCTTGTCGGGGAGGGATTATTTCGAGGGACAAGTGGGGCGAATTACCTGTTGCATCGCCCCTACGTTTCCACCCGCTAGCACCCAACACTTCCCACTCCACACCCATAGTCTGGTGAGGTGAGCCGCGAGCAGAGGGACGTTTTCACATACCTGAAATAAACATTACACTTTTAGTTGTATCACAGGTAAAAAGTCATTTAATCGTCATTGTTCGACTGGTTTTAACTCATTTCAAATGCTACAAACTGAAATGGCTATATCACTACAGCTGCTCTAGCTTTGCACCTGGGATTTGTTTATCATGGTTTGTAAACAAATTTTTAACTGCGATTTGTAACGTTTCTATCGAGCCACCTCAAAATAAAATTTAAAGCTTGGCAGAATAAAGCGTGAATGTAATTTTTTTGTCGTATGATGTCATTTCTATATTTTCTGGCAATAAACTATTTGATTTTACCTATTCTGACAGGTTTAGCAGTGCAAAAACAGTTCATAAATACATTTTTTTAAATATTTAACGCTTAAACGTGATTAATATAACTGTGTACGGTTAATAATTAACGATTATTTACGCATTTTCTTCATAATTTTATCTAGACATGTATATTATTTCCGAATTTTTTTATAACATAAGTAGACATACTGCAGTAGACTAACAAATCATGTAACTTTTCGGAAAGTTTAGGAACGAGGGATGGGAATAGACTGAAGGCACTAACCGGCGCGTCTATGTCTACTGCCGCGACTTTTGCTGGCAAAAGAATGTTTTCCTGCCTAAAAATTGTGAACAACTAAAGAGCACAACGATTGTGTCATAATTGTTTCATAAAATTGTGTACTTTGAAGGACAGAAACTAAATACCTCGGTGGTTTCGTGCATAGAATCCTAAATTGCCGCCGAGCTAGATTACAACGCTATCACAGAGGACTTTCCGAAAAGTGTTTGAATTAAGCCAGTTTTTAGTTTTGCAATCATAATTCCCTCTTACCTTGGAAAGGGCAGGAAATATTGATTGCCAAGTGGGGACATGAAGCTAAATTTGGAAATGATTGTCAAGGCTAGGTGCAAAGTTATAGCAGCTCTAATATATCCAAACCAATACCGATGTTTTTCTATACAGATACACCACTACTGTTAGGTCTACACCTATATTTACTCGTCCAATACAGAAAAATTACACTACTTGAAATCCCTCCTATCACAACAAAACACAGTAAAACAACACAACTACGGAAGTATGGGTGTGGAGGGGGAAGGGTTGGGTGCTAGCGCGACAGTTTTGTGCCAGATTCTCAATGGAACGAAATGGAAGCTATGTAGAAGAGAAGCGATGTATGGCCTAACCTTAACAATCTAGGCTACCCAAACTTGGCAAGGGCAGAATTAAAAAAATAAATAAATAAGATAAATTAAATAAGTTGTGTTTATCATATTGTAACTTGTAACTTGTTAAAAAGGTTTATGATGTAAAGAATAAACTGTTACCCATATATTGTATCAAATCAGTAGGGACAAAATTTCATTGTGTCACTAGAGGCGAGCACGCCTACCAACCCCAAGTTACATTAAAAATGAAAGTGGTGACTGCGGGGATCAAACCCGCGCCACCACTTGGAGTGATGAGTTCCGGAGTCACGTTCGATACCAATCCGCCACGGATCTGCTACATTTTTTTACTGTGATACTTTGCTTTGAGACACCGATCACTCTTAGAGAGTATTTTAAGGTGAATATGGGATGATGATTAGTGTGATATGTGTTTTTAATGGATGGTGAGATGTAGTTTTGTTACAAACTAGGGCCGACTGTTCCCCAGATTGGGTCATTAATTAATAGTCCAATGACCAATGGAATGGACCAACGGCTTAACCTGACTTTCGAACCGAGGGGATTGGCCATCGTGAAAAGTTATCACTGCGCCTGGGAATCGAACCCGGGCCGATTTGGTGCAAAGTATGCACTATACCACTGTCTACTACAATCCTTCCACTGTTGAAATAGTTGCTTGTGAAGGAAAATTTTGAAATGGACTTTTTTTGTTTCTTGGGAATGATAGAACAACATACGGATATGAGTAGTAACATTCCAATAACAAAACTTCATTTTTTAGGGCCCAGCCACAGTTTTTCTCTTTCCTCATCTGAAGCCTCTAGAAAAAATCGAAGGTATGTAAAGGTATTAACTAGATTTTAATTATTAGATAGTTCTAATGTGTTCATATTATTTGAGTAGACAAAAGAAAGCAAAACACAAATAATAAATAGATACTTTTTATTGGAGAACCTGATAGAACATTAAATGTATTACAATCGTCAAGTTTTATTTAATAAAAAATAAGTTCTCATCGCAAATATACATTGTTTACAAAGTTGATATAACAAAATTGTCAATTTCATATAACAGTTCTAATGTTCTCAATATGTCTGACGGTGATGAAATATTGGATATTTTGTAAATAAGAACGTTTGTAAAGTTAACGGAACAAAAAAAAACTAGAAATATCAACATACACACATATTGGATACTTCATTCATAAATGAAATAAAATAAATCAATTAATTAATAATAATTAATAATAAAAAAATCTGGATTCACAGAGGTGATAATTTTTTTTACAATTAATCGATTCATCTAACCAACATCAAAAAAATATATTGCCTGCAAAAACTTAAAATTATGAATTCATGTACACTTAAGTTCAAAACTAATATTATAGTTATTATCAGATCAAACAAATTAACTACTGACCACTTGGTTTTACCTGCATCTATTCATATTTGTTCTTATACAAAACATGGGCGTCCATTCTCGGGGGCAGGGTGGTGACGTGGCCCCACCTGACTTTAAGTAAAATATATTTTTAATATTTCAAAATAAAGCAAACTTTGTATAAAAGTTGGTTTTTACAACAAAATAATAGCCTTTTTGGGACAATTTAATTACTGTATTTGTTATGTCAAGTAAATTCATTTTTTGTACTGTCTTTGGAATGGGGGTTGGTTGAGTCCAAATAGTAGTGCCTCTGCCTTATTAAAAGTGATTATTCTGAATTTTGTATTCAAACCGTATTAAAAGAAATCACATGAATACAAATAACACAGTTGGAACTGAAATACATCAGTATGATTGATTTTATCAGTATGTTCTTGACAAGAGAAAGGTTTACATGGGAAATTGTGGCCTTCAGGGATAGGAAATTTGTCTTCTAGAACGCTCAAGTGATTGTTTCATGGGTTATAGTTCTTTTATTTTTCCCGGGGGAGACCCCCCAGCCCCCCTTTTCCCAGGAGTACCCCTCGGACCACTCCTTATGTTAGCCCTTCGCCAGAAGATACCTATAGGCCCTCTTGATACAAACCATCAATATTATTTAATATTTGAATGTTCTCCGAGGGTGATGTAGTGACTTTCCTCAATGTGTTCCAGGGGTCGTAGATTACCTGAGCTCTGAAATCTCAACGTCAAAGAAGCGTCAATTCTCGATGGTGACGTTTATCGACTCTCCCGGTCTAGTCGATGGTGGAATGGAGTATCCATTTGATGTGAATGATGCTATTTTGTTTCTAGGTAATTTTCTGAAAATTTTAGAAGTGTGTGCATCATCTTTCAGATAAAAATTCTTTATTTGTATTTTGCACAGTGGTACTATAAATAGTGTCACATACCTCGTGTGTGGCAAAGGTACAAAAGATATTTAACAATTTGATAGATGCATAATAACTAAAAACTAATAAAATCATTTATTGAATTTAATTAAATATATGTTAACAGTATCAGTGTTTATAGTTAAAGCACTAATCTAATTTGTAATATTCAAAATATAAAAGAAGAAAAGCAATTTTTTTAAATTATAACTTCAACTATTGTCAACAGCTTATTAAGAGATTTGTAAAAGGTCTGTTAGAAAATATGGAGCCAATTTCACCAGGTATTCCTTTAAATCATTTTTAAATTGGCTTGGACTATGTTCCATGAGAAAATACCTTGGGAGATGGTACGTTGAGGAAATACATTGAGATTGAACAAAATATTGTCAATTAGTTGGCAGATAAAATATTTTTTTTGACTAGGGCAGTCTAATGGACTCTTTAATAATAATTCTTAATTTTAACTGTTCCTCTATCTTTAATAATTTTAATTATTGAATAAGAATGATTTATTTCCATTTGTTTACATGAAATGCAAAACATAACTTGTCAGGCTGCCAAAAATATTAAACTAAAACAAAATATACTATTATTGCCTAAAAGGCTAAATCTTATAAGGAAATTTAGATCCTCCAAGGAAAATACCTGATAGGAGGTTCCTTAAACTTAAGAAATTTCCAAAATCAGCAGCGTTCGGACTTTTGTACATAAGTGAAAAGGTTGGTTGTATGCCCTTATATTGATTCTAAAATCATTAAAGATAGTCCTATAATGCAACACATCCACACAACATTCATCCCGTTTACAAACAAAACTAAGGTTTGGAACTCCCAAACCGCGTACAACACTGAACCATCAGGCGTCTCTGGCATAAAAAAACCCGTTAATGTATCAAATTTAAAAGAAAAAAGGCTGTCATAGATCTATGCATAAGCATATGCTTAGTCCCTGCATGGCTCAGCTATCATGTACATCTCTTTGTATTTCCTCATTCAGATCTGGATGGTTTAGTAATCAAAATAATAAATACTGCAGTAAAAAATGTACAAGGTAGCAATATAATCTCCAACAAATCTAGCTTAATTAAAAGACCAATTAAACTTGACTTACCTGATACAAAAATTAAGGAGCTTCAAATTAAGTTAGCTACTTATGACTGGCAAAGTGTAATGATTTATTTAGAAAATAGGAAATCAGAATTAATGTTTGAGAATTTTTTAAATATTTTGGTAAATAAAATTGATTATTTTAAAATTGTAAAACTACCTCACATAATGGCATGTTAAATAAAATAAAACATAATAATGATTGGTATACAAGAGATCTGGCCAATAAGAAAGAAAGATTATTGTTCCTACATAAGATACTAAAATGTGGCAATAACACTAAAGACCATGCTTATCTCACACGTATTAAGGTTGAGTATAATTTATTGAAACGGTCTTATTCAGATTCTGTTAAGAATGCCAAAATGATGAATAATGTAAGGTGTATAGAGACTAGCAGTAACCAATGCAGGGCTGCATGGAATATTATTAAGCAAAATACTGTCAAAAAACCATGTGCAGATATTGATCCTAATAGTTTTAATACATATTTTGTTGAATCTGTAAATGATATTAAGCTTAAAATTAATAATAACGCTCACCCTGGTACTGATGTGAGTTTCAATTTTTATATGAATATGTTAGACAATAGATTTGATAATAATAATTTTACTTGGAAAAATGTAACTACTAACAATATTATTACTTCAGTTAAAAAGCTTAGCAATTCGAAGAGTCCTGATATTTTTGGTATGTCAAATGATCTTTTAAAAATATAATTCCAAGTGTAGCCTATCCTCTAGCAAAATGTGTAAATTCTTTGTTTAAAAAAGGAATTTTTCCTGATGCTTTAAAAATTTCCTGTGTCAGCCCTATTTATAAAAAGGGCCCTAAAGAACTACCTCAAAGCTACCGCCCAATATCTCTAGTCCCAGTCTTGGGAAAATTAATAGAGATCATGGTAAATGACCAACTTGTTAAATATTTTGATTCTAATAATATTTTTAGTGAATTCCAATATGGATTTAGAAGAGGAAGGTCCACCATTGATGCTATGGATTATTTGGTTAGACAGATCCTTCAATCTTTCGATGATAAAGCCTATGCTCAGGCTACCTTCTGTGACCTGAGCAAGGCTTTTGACTGTGTAGATGGAAGTAAATTGATAACAAAACTAGGATACTATTGTTTTCAGGGTCCCCCTTTACAGTTTATCAAATCATATTTAAGTAATAGACGACAAATAGTCTCAGTGAATGGTTGCTGTTCAGATGAGGCTTTAGTAGAGTAGGGTGTTCCACAGGGTTCTGTCCTGGGACCACTTCTTTTCCTAATAAATATAAATGATCTACCATTAGCTGTCAAATCAAAAATTGTTCTTTATGCCGATGACACTACATTCCTTAACATATGTCCAAACTTAGAACATCTTAACAAACTGGTTAGTAATACTCTTGAAGGGGCTTCAACATGGTTTTCTGCCAACGGTTTTTTGCTTAATCAAGATAAAACACAAAACTTGGTCTTTAGTTTAAAGCGTACAGCACACTCTCTACTAACAACTATATCAATTCAACAAAGGTTTTAGGTCAGCATGTTGACACTGAACTGACGTGGTCAAGTCACATAGATTACGTCAGTTCAAGACTGTCTAGAGTAGTATTTCTGATGAATCGTCTAATACATTTAGTTCCAAAACAATATGTAAGAACATCATATTTAGCCTATTTTGAGTCAATATTTAGATATTGGTTAATTTTGTGGGGTAATAATAGAAGGGTTGAGGAAATTTTAATTTTTCAAAAAAAAATATTTAGAGCAATGGCCCAGGCAGAGTTCTTGGAACACTGTAAACCACTCTTTACAAATCTGTAAATTCAAACCATTATAAATTTATACATATATGATCTTTATTTGTATTCTCAAAAACATGAGGAGTTACTTTAATTCAATTACAATGTCCATACCTACAATACCCGTAATAAAAATAATGCTGTAGTTAAACCTTGTCGCCTCAGTAAATCTCTAAATACAGTAGCCATACAGTCATGTCTATTAAATTGTATAATAAACTAAAACCAATGATGGACCTTTATTCACTTGAAAAATTTAAAAATTTATTTTTTATTAATTATTGCAAAACATATTTTATACCATAGAGGAGTTTTTTGACAGTAAAATATTGATTTAAATCAGGTTTACTCTGTATTTTCTAGCTCTTTACTGTATAATAAAAACATTAAGCAAATTAGTTATTTATTTATTTAAAATATATGGTTAACTACTTAGTATTGACTCTGGCTTATAGCCATGTATATGTACCATGACATTGTCAATAATTGTAAGATTCATATGACAAATGAAGATATTATTATTATTATTACGCCCTTAACTGATACACATTCAAACCATTCATTCACATATTAAAACTAAGTTGTCAATATTATCTAACTGCAATAAGCAATTTTTCAACTTCTTACTAAAAATCTCTATTGAACTTGAATCTTTTAGATGAATTGGTAATTTGTTAAACATTCTAGGTGCAATAAAGCTATAACATCTTTTAATTTCTAAGTTTTGATCTGTATGAAGAGACTACCTGTGTTATACTTTTAGCCTCTGGGTAAAACATCTTAAGCACTTTAAAAACAAATAAATAATTTAGTGGGAAAATTCACAGTTCTTTAAATAGTGGTTTTGAATGGTCAAACTTATTTTTATTTAACATTATTCTCAGAAACATTTTTTGTTGTTGGTTTAATACTTTCAAATGTGTTTTGAAAGTGTTGCCCCATAAAATTACACCATACTCCAGACGACTTTGGACCAATGCAAAATACAAAGCTCTCATGACTTGAGCACCACACAGCGTCCTCAGAAAGTAAAAATATCTTACGATGCCATTAATTTTTCCTCTTAGTTTCATTATATGTGATTTCCAACTGATTTCACTATCCAAAAATACCCCTAAATACTTTAATTCATTCACTAATTTAATGTCACTACACTTACTACTTAGACATTGGATATCATTTTCAAGGCAATCATCACAAGTATATTTGACTTTGTTAAACTCAATACCATTAGCATTATTTTTTAATATAAAATTCATAAACTGTGTTTTTCAGCACTCAGCATCATATGATTTTTAGTGAACCACCATTGAAGTTCTTTGAGGTCCATAATCATTTCCTTTTTGATTAATTCCCAACTTTCTTTTTTGTAGCACAAAGCTGTATCATCAGCCAGCGCAGTAAAGTTTCCATTCAGTCTAGCATCACATAAATCATTTACATAAATAATAAATAATATTGCCCCCAAAACAGATCCCTGTGGTACACCAGTTCTTATTATGCCTGTTTCACTAACCACAGAAAGATAAGATAAGATTTCTATTATGTATATATAGGTTAGGTAAGAGAGGACTTGTTAGTCCTAACTTCACCTAATAAAGTCATTTTTCATTTCATTTCATTTCACAGAATTAATTTTGACACATTCGTTGATTGAATTCTAATTTGACTTTTAATTTAAATTGAATTCGTCGTTTGACAAATTCTAAACCATTCGTTGATTGAACCTCTTATACCACAATATGTAGCTTTTCTAGCAATAGCTCATAATTTACTTTATCAAAAGCCTTTTTTATGTCCAAGAATAGACCACTTACACATTGTCCTGAATTTATACCATTATTTACATCATTCATAAAGTTTAATAACGCATTTTCGGTATTTCTTCCTGATCTAAAGCCAAATTGCTTATTACTAAAAAATAGTTTTTTTTTCTAAAAATGCCAACAGTTTGTTTTTTATTATTTTCTTAAATATTTTAGAAAATGTAGATAGTAGAGATATTGGTCTATAATTGTTGCAATGTAGCTTAGAACCACTTTTAAATATGGGTATTACAACAGCTTTTTTTAGTTTTGACGGAAAAATTCCACTCTGAAAGCTAAGGTTAATGATATGTGTCAAGATATTAACTATTTGTTTGCAGTTTCTTTGACTAAATTCGAGCTGATGTTATCTATGCCTGGTGATGTTTTGTTTTTTAAAGATTTGATAGTTAAAGAACTTCTTCGGGCAATACTGTTTCCATGAATATTGATTTGCCTTGCAGTTTTGTTGAAAAGTAATTTTTATAGTGTAAATTCAAGAAATTATTAGGTACATTACTCTGTATATTCAAATTTCCTATTATATTCAAAAAGAAATCATTGAACTCATTAGCTATCATTAATGGGTCACTAATCAAGGTATTGTTTTTTTCCAATTTAAACTGTTTATCTTTATTTTTAGTCTGCCCAGTAAGTGTTTTTATGAGGTTCCAAGTGGCCCTTGTATTATTGTTACACAATTCGAATTTCTATCTGTAGTAATTTTCTTTCAGTAGTTTTAATGTTTTATGTCTCTGTGCAATTTATTTCTAAATTGTCTATAGTACTCTTTTAAATTCGCGCTATTTGGATGTTGTAGTACTAATTTAAAAATTTGATTCCTTTTTTTAATTTTTATACATATATGTATATTCATTTGTCCATGACTTGAGTGAGCTTCTTTAATTTACTATTGTGTCTCTTTATCACAACTTGACTTTTCAACATGGCTCTCTGGAATAATTCAATAAACAAATCAAAAGCAGTCGAGGCATTTGCCTGAACGTAGACAGGGGACCAGTCTGTGTTATCCAACAGCTGATTTAGGGCCGGTTTCCCCAAAGTCAGTTAACTGAGATCGGCCGTTTAAACCGCGTTTTATCTCGAAGAGGTGTTTCTCCAAAATTTGTACCGTCGATTTGGCCGGAACAAACTAACTGGCCTAGGCAGGTGGTTTAAACGGCTGATCCAAAGTTATACTAGTCGAAGTAAACAAAAACCTAACCTCAAACCTGTAAATCAAAAACTAGCCTTCGCACCATAATATTAAGTTCACTAATTCCTAGCCTATTACTTTTATAAATCTTCGTATCTATATTTTATTATTTTTAAATGCACAAGCAGTTAAATGGAATAATTCATTCAACTGTTGGAAATATTATGGAAATTAATAATATTGGAATGAATAACTCCTCAAATTTGGAAATCAAAGCCTAGCCATAATATTAAGTTTACAAATACTTAGCCAGTAGCCTACTTTTAATAGTATTCTTTTGTTTAGTTTTAAGTGCAGTACATAATTCTTTAGTCAAATGGATGAACTGTTGAAAATATTAGAAGTTGAGGAAGAGAATTACGAGAATCAGGGAAAGACTGATAGTTAATAATTTCGGGAGATGGGAAGAAGGAAAAGTTTTTGAAAGATTTCGAATGAGGAAGGAAACTGCAATATTACTGCTTAATTTTATTAGTGATTCTTAATTTGAGATCCACAAGTAACAAAAATCGAGCCTTGTCACCTGCGGATACATTTTAGTGCGCATTGAGTTTCTATGCCTCCAGTTCTTTTTTATCGACGTAGGGGAGTTGGGCAGAATGCACAAGTCCTCCATTACCAAAACCATTAAGCAAGTGTCTGATGCTCTAGCCCGTTTGTGTCCACGTTTCATACTTTCATACCAATGGAGAAAAGTAAACGGGAATAAGATAGAAATTGCGATCAAACAAAATAGGCCTATCTTCTTTACATTGATGGGAGTCAGTAAACATAACCTCAACTCTGATCGAACACACCTTTTTTGTCTGTTTCTACCGAAATCAAACAGAAAACAGACATGCGAGGTTTAATCTATGCTGTGCCAGTCAAAAAGTTGGGGAAACGCCTCGGAGTTTAAACCCGAGGTATACATTTTTGATCGGTACAAAGTAAACCGGGATAACGAGAATTTGGGGAAACCGGCCCTTAAGGAGCTTCAAGTCAGTGCGGTAGCGTGGGGGTGAGAGGGGTCGAGCAGCCGACTCGCTCCTCCCCCCTCCCCAACAAGCTAGGCACACGTGCACCTGTATCATAGCATGAACCGTGATCCCTACATGTAACACACTCGCATTAATTGTGATCATACTCTTGTCTGCCACTCTGACAAAAACGTGATCTATGCTGTATCACAAACAAATTAAAGCTGTATCACAAACAATCTTTTTATAAAAATAGTTCCTTCCATTATGTTTTTTGATACAAAGTGGGCATAACAGTCTGGAAAGTCATGTCCTTCCGGTTTGAAGTTGCTTTTTAGGTTTGGCCTTATCATTATTTAAAAAAAAAAGCTTGCTGTTATGTTTCAGGTGGTGTTGCAGACCTCATTTTTGTATTCTTTGATCCAATCGGTTTGGCTCTTTGCAAAAGAACTATGGTTGCAGTAGAGAGAATAAACTCTCTTTACCCCGAGAAACTTCACTTCTATCTGTCCAAATCAGATGAAATCAGAAAACAAACGGATAAACAAAAGTAAGTTACAGTTTAATTTTAAGGACATAAAAATAAAAAAATAGTAGTTTGTAGAAATTAGTCTGTTTAGATTTTTCTGTTGAGTATTTCAGTAGGCTATAACATGCTTGAACATGGATTTACACAGCCTGTAAAATACAAAGCTATTGTACAAGCAGTGGCTAGATCCATCGTTTTGAAAACTGCTTTGTCTATTTTCGACCGTTTTTCTTTCTTCTTTGCTTTTCTTTTAGTTTTTACTTTTGTTTTCGCTTCTGTTTTTGTTTCCGTTTCTATTCCGTTTCTATTCCATGTGTTATTGCAGAATCATGATGCAGATCACACAAGAAGTGTGCAGACACTCCGGACTGAACCGATCAGGGTTCAACATGCCTAGCATCTACCTACCGACCCTGGCTCGCAACTCATCCGCTGCACCCACTTGCCAGGTAGTATCGGAAACCCCACCTCCCAGGGGCGTAGCCAAGTATCGGAAACCCCACCTCCCAGGGGCGTAGCCAAGTATCGGAAACTCCACCTCCCAGGGGCGTAGCCAAGTATCGGAAACCCCACCTCCCAGGGGCGTAGCCAAGTATCGGAAACCCCACCTCCCAGGGGCGTAGCCAAGTATCGGAAACCCCACCTCCCAGGGGCGTAGCCAAGTATCGGAAACCCCACCTCCCAGGGGTGTAGCCAAGTATCGGAAACCCCACCTCCCAGGGCGTAGCCAAGTATCGGAAACCCCACCTCCCAGGGGCGTAGCCAAGTATCGGAAACCCCACCTCCCAGGGGCGTAGCCAAGTATCGGAAACCCCACCTCCCAGGGGCGTAGCCAAGTATCGGAAACCCCACCTCCCAGGGGCGTAGCCAAGTATCGGAAACCCCACCTCCCAGGGCGTAGCCAAGTATCGGAAACCCCACCTCCCAGGGGCGTAGCCAGGTATCGGAAACCCCACCTCCCAGGGGCGTAGCCAGTATCGGAAACCCCACCTCCCAGGGGCGTAGCCAAGTATCGGAAACCCCACCTCCCAGGGGCGTAGCCAGTATCGGAAACCCCACCTCCCAGGGGCGTAGCCAAGTATCGGAAACCCCACCTCCCAGGGGCGTAGCCAAGTATCGGAAACCCCACCTCCCAGGGGCGTAGCCAAGTATCGGAAACCCCACCTCCCAGGGGCGTAGCCAAGTATCGGAAACCCCACCTCCCAGGGGCGTAGCCAAGTATCGGAAACCCCACCTCCCAGGGGCGTAGCCAAGTATCGGAAACCCCACCTCCCAGGGGCGTAGCCAGTATCGGAAACCCCACCTCCCAGGGGCGTAGCCAAGTATCGGAAACCCCACCTCCCAGGGGCGTAGCCAAGTATCGGAAACCCCACCTCCCAGGGGCGTAGCCAAGTATCGGAAACCCCACTCCCAGGGGCGTAGCCAAGTATCGGAAACCCCACTCCCAGGGGCGTAGCCAGTATCGGAAACCCCACCTCCCAGGGGCGTAGCCAGTATCGGAAACCCCACCTCCCAGGGCGTAGCCAAGTATCGGAAACCCCACCTCCCAGGGCGTAGCCAAGTATCGGAAACCCCACCTCCCAGGGGCGTAGCCAAGTATCGGAAACCCCACCTCCCAGGGGCGTAGCCAAGTATCGGAAACCCCACCTCCCAGGGGCGTAGCCAGTATCGGAAACCCCACCTCCCAGGGGCGTAGCCAAGTATCGGAAACCCCACCTCCCAGGGGCGTAGCCAAGTATCGGAAACCCCACCTCCCAGGGGCGTAGCCAAGTATCGGAAACCCCACCTCCCAGGGGCGTAGCCAGGTATCGGAAACCCCACCTCCCAGGGGCGTAGCCAGTATCGGAAACCCCACCTCCCAGGGGCGTAGCCAAGTATCGGAAACCCCACCTCCCAGGGGCGTAGCCAAGTATCGGAAACCCCACCTCCCAGGGGCGTAGCCAAGTATCGGAAACCCCACCTCCCAGGGGCGTAGCCAAGCATCGGAAACCCCACCTCCCAGGGGCGTAGCCAAGTATCGGAAACCCCACCTCCCAGGGGCGTAGCCAAGTATCGGAAACCCCACCTCCCAGGGGCGTAGCCAAGTATCGGAAACCCCACCTCCCAGGGGCGTAGCCAGTATCGGAAACCCCACCTCCCAGGGGCGTAGCCAAGTATCGGAAACCCCACCTCCCAGGGGCGTAGCCAAGTATCGGAAACCCCACCTCCCAGGGGCGTAGCCAAGTATCGGAAACCCCACCTCCCAGGGGCGTAGCCAAGTATCGGAAACCCCACCTCCCAGGGGCGTAGCCAGTATCGGAAACCCCACTCCCAGGGGCGTAGCCAAGTATCGGAAACCCCACCTCCCAGGGGCGTAGCCAAGTATCGGAAACCCCACCTCCCAGGGGCGTAGCCAAGTATCGGAAACCCCACCTCCCAGGGGCGTAGCCAGTATCGGAAACCCCACCTCCCAGGGCGTAGCCAAGTATCGGAAACCCCACCTCCCAGGGCGTAGCCAGTATCGGAAACCCCACCTCCCAGGGGCGTAGCCAAGTATCGGAAACCCCACCTCCCAGGGGCGTAGCCAAGTATCGGAAACCCCACCTCCCAGGGGCGTAGCCAAGTATCGGAAACCCCACCTCCCAGGGGCGTAGCCAAGTATCGGAAACCCCACTCCCAGGGGCGTAGCCAAGTATCGGAAACCCCACTCCCAGGGGCGTAGCCAGTATCGGAAACCCCACTTCCCAGGGGCGTAGCCAAGTATCGGAAACCCCACCTCCCAGGGGCGTAGCCAAGTATCGGAAACCCCACTCCCAGGGGCGTAGCCAAGTATCGGAAACCCCACCTCCCAGGGGCGTAGCCAAGTATCGGAAACCCCACTCCCAGGGGCGTAGCCAAGTATCGGAAACCCCACCTCCCAGGGGCGTAGCCAAGTATCGGAAACCCCACCTCCCAGGGGCGTAGCCAAGTATCGGAAACCCCACTTCCCAGGGCGTAGCCAAGTATCGGAAACCCCACTTCCCAGGGCGTAGCGTAGCCAAGTATCGGAAACCCCACCTCCCAGGGGCGTAGCCAAGTATCGGAAACCCCACCTCCCAGGGGCGTAGCCAAGTATCGGAAACCCCACTTCCCAGGGGCGTAGCCAAGTATCGGAAACCCCACTTCCCAGGGGCGTAGCCAAGTATCGGAAACCCCACTTCCCAGGGGCGTAGCCAGTATCGGAAACCCCACCTCCCAGGGGCGTAGCCAAGTATCGGAAACCCCACTTCCCAGGGGCGTAGCCAAGTATCGGAAACCCCACTCCCAGGGGCGTAGCCAAGTATCGGAAACCCCACCTCCCAGGGGCGTAGCCAAGTATCGGAAACCCCACTTCCCAGGGGCGTAGCCAAGTATCGGAAACCCCACCTCCCAGGGGCGTAGCCAAGTATCGGAAACCCCACTTCCCAGGGGCGTAGCCAAGTATCGGAAACCCCACTTCCCAGGGGCGTAGCCAAGTATCGGAAACCCCACTTCCCAGGGGCGTAGCCAGTATCGAAACCCCACCTCCCAGGGCGTAGCCAAGTATCGGAAACCCCACCTCCCAGGGGCGTAGCCAAGTATCGGAAACCCCACCTCCCAGGGGCGTAGCCAAGTATCGGAAACCCCACCTCCCAGGGGCGTAGCCAAGTATCGGAAACCCCACCTCCCAGGGGCGTAGCCAAGTATCGGAAACCCCACCTCCCAGGGGCGTAGCCAAGTATCGGAAACCCCACCTCCCAGCTCTCCAGACCCTTGATAAAGGCCCCAAAATTACCAATATGAAATATAATGTATACAGTGGAATTTACTTAGTGAAAGTTTTATTCAACTGTAATGCAAATAATACAATCCCCAAATCAAAAAACTATACTATTAATATTATTTTGGAATAATAATCACTATAAGTAGTAAAATTAATATAAAAGATTTCCGCACAATGCTCAGATTAGCAACATTAACTATGACTCTCGCCAGGAAGCCGAACAAAGAAAAGCACCAATCTGGTTTGTTTCTGTAAATTTGGTGGCCATTAATCCCATTTTGGCCAATGATTTAGTTTTCGGGTGTCCATCTAAAGTCTATAGGTTACATTCTAACAATGTATAACAATATAGTATTTTGTATTATAAACGTCAGTATTAAACAGGGTGTCCCGCTTCCACTATGAAAGATTTTACCAGGTTATTCGGGAGGTCAAAGCAAGCAAAAAATGTAACATAACATGTGTCCTATCTCGAACCGTTTTCCGTCTGTCGGTCTGTATGTGTTTTTTCTAAAAACCTCAACATCTCAAAAACTGTTCAAGATAAAATAATGAAAATTAGTACACATGTTTAACTATGTAAGATTAAAGTTTTCTCATAAATTGAGTTTTATACAATTTTCCGTTTCAAAATGGCGGCACTTTGAAATTTTCAATATTAAATATTGCAAAAACTGAAAATAAAATGAAAACAATACAAGACACAAAATATTTAGGAAATTAAAATCCACATCTAACGGTGTATTAAGTTTTAAAATCGGACCATGGATAACTGAGGAAATGCAAAAGTTATGGTTAAGGGTAAAACTTATTTTAATGCTAAAGGCAAGTTAAACGCACAAGTAAGTAGGAAATTAAATCTAGCAGATGTTTGGTCAAACAGCTGATTAGTCTAAATTACCAAAACATGATTTAATAATTAAAACACTATTAATAATACCATTGAACAGTAATTAAAACAATGTAATTATAAGGTTGGTTTTTTATTTATTGGCCTTTGTAAGTGTTAAGTATGAAAACTCAGTAAACAGCCAATGTTAAGGATCAAATCAGCTGTTTTGTATTAAACAGCTGATACTGTATTGTAAGAAACAACAAATAGGGCCATTGTTGCTAGAATTGTCGAAGCTGCTGCAAGAATTAACGAGAGCATCAATTTTGGATTAGTCCGTGAGAATGCCTTGCGACGTTTCAGGATATGTAACGAAGTTGAAGGACGCCACTTCGAACAGAAACTAAAACAGTTTAATTGATTTAATATGTTTGTTGTTTAATACCGTAGGCCTACTCATAGCTCATGTCCAATGTTATACCTATTATTAAACAAATTTAAAATAACGTATTCATTGCTTATAATTATTGTAAATTATGCTGATTACATCAGTAGAATTTGGTTTTTTTACTACGAAGTACTAAGATAAAAAACCTTAGTTAAATACCTTAAGTACTAAATCATGTTTTTGTTATTTAGACTAATCAGCTGTTTGACCAAACATCTGCTAGATTTAATTTCCTACGTACTTGTGCATTTAACTTGCCTTTAGCATTAAAATAAGTTTTACCCTTAACCAAAACTTTTGCATTTCCTCAGTTATCCATGGTCCGATTTTAAAACTTAATACACCGTTAGATGTGGATTTTAATTTCCTAAATATTTTGTGTCTTGTATTGTTTTCATTTTATTTTCAGTTTTTGCAATATTTAATATTGAAAATTTCAAAGTGCCGCCATTTTGAAACGGAAAATTGTATAAAACTCAATTTATGAGAAAACTTTAATCTTACATAGTTAAACATGTGTACCAATTTTCATTATTTAATCTTGAACAGTTTTTGAGATGATGAGGTTTTTAGAAAAAACACATACAGACCGACAGACGGAAAACGGTTCGAGATAGGACACATGTTATATTACATTTTTTGCTTGCTTTGACCTCCCGAATAACCTGGTAAAATCTTTCATAGTGGAAGCGGGACACCCTGTATATTAAAATGGTGTATTACCGTATAAATAAATAAAACCAGTTCAAAAGTATTTGGCAATTTAAAAATGTTACAAATGGAATGGATATCACAATATTGCATTTTGAAACTGTATCCTATTTAATAGCAAGTCGAACGTGTATTCTCAGCTCTAAAACCTGTTTCAGCACAAGTATATTGTCATTACAAAAAATACTGAACATATTTTATATAATCCAAATGCTATGTACTGTGTAGATTTTCTAGACAGCTTATAAAATGCTGGTGTGTTGTTACAAAATCAGCGTAATATATCGTTTGATTTTAGACAATAGACAATATTCTTTATTTATATATTCACGGAGAACAGTACATGCGTTACAATTTTTTTAAGAAAAAGGAAGCTATACAATGCAATATTGCAATATGTATTCATCATTTGGATTGCTGTTCAGGTTGCACTATGTAGTTCTGTATGTCAGGAATTCTTTCTCAAAGTAGAAGGGTCTCTCTTGAAGCCACAAGGTCAGTTTTCTCTTAAGGTGTTGCGGGTCTTGGGCTTTCAGATGTTTTGGAAGGTGGTCAAAGAAAAGAGTTCCTTTGTAGGATGGTTTCATTTTGTTTTGAAGAGGCTAAGATGGTGAGGTGGCAGGGAGAAGTCTGTAGCGAATCTACTGCCTAGTGTTGTGCTGGTGTAAATTGAGGGTGTCTTGGTTGCTGGGTGCTGATTGCATGCATGATAGTTTCACAGATGTACAATGAAACCACTATCAAAATTTTTAAGTCCTTGAAATGTTCTAAGGATAAAAATATCCCCAAAATCTCACCATTTTAGCTATTAAAATGCCATTCAATTTATTATATAAATAAAATAAAAAATAGGGTGAGGGTAAACTGCTGAAATGAAGATGGAAATGGCTCCAAGATATTTTAGTTGATGTATAAAAATTTGAACTTTTGTTTCAGCCTTCGGAAAGCTACAATGAAATAGAAGAGGTATGCAAACAGATAGAACTGACCATTAGCAGGACTTTACAGATCGCACTTCATAATTTCGATAAAGATATTCAATCTGTTCTTGAAACTATCACTAGAAAACTCGTCAGTAACAAGGAAGTATCGGATAAGAACTGGACAATTTTCATGTTTTGTAAGTAGTATTTCATCAAAAATGTGATAAAATGTACTGTTTCACTATGATTAGCACACAGATACATAGTGATTGTGGTGAGAACAACAGCTGCATTTAAAGAATTTTTAAAGAAAGAAAGGAAGGGTTTTATAAACTAATATCGGTGTTTTCAGGCTTTGCATTGCTTTCAACATAAAACCAACCAGTATTATAAAATATAAATAGTACATCATATGAAAGAGCAACCCAACCCGTTTCTTTTACAATGAGTACCTACCTACCTTTGATGTAAGAGTGTATTATACGAGTAAGCACATTACTTGCCAAATAACTAAAAACAAGTGAACATAGTAAGTTTCTGGAGAAATTTTTGCATAAAACACCTCACAACTATTTATTTTAGTCAAGTAGGCCTAGAACGACTGAAAGCACTGAGCATGAAATCACATAGGCACATGAACCAGGAGACAGCACAAAAGCCTTGATATTCAAACTCCCAATGCCAGTCAAGAAACACGGATGTACGGAGGGGATGTGTTACTGGCCCTCTACAACGGACGACTGATCGGGTTTAGTAAGTTGTTCTTAAGTCTTGTTGGGAAGGAGTTCATCATTCCAGCATTAGTCGATCCTTTACTTTTAACTCATTTATTTATTTATTTATCTTCCAACGGCAATACACCAATTTACAACAATACAAGTTTGAAAACTAACACAGTAGATATTTGTGCTTAAACTAAGTTGACATAATAAATAATGAATGACTACATAGTTGATATAACATGCAATAGGTTTAACAAATGACTTGCGATGTTGAACTACTAATAATTGAAACTGAATACTATAACACATACACTAACAATAAATTAATTAAAACAAGATAACAGTGCGATAAAGATCTGAACAGCAATGACTTAACAATAATGAAAATAAATATTTGAAGCAATACGACAATAAATCACACACAACAATAACATGCAATTGGTTTAACAAATGACTTGCGATGTTGAACTACTAATAATTGAAACTGAATACTATGACACATACACTAACAATAAATTAATTAAAACAAGATAACAGTGCGATAAAGATCTGAACAGCAATGACTTAACAATAATAACTCATAAACATATTGTGAGATTAATGATGAGTGCAGGCAGGCTAGGAAATTTGTTTCTATTGTTTGAACATTTAAGAGTATTTCCGATATGACACCTATTTATTTTCAGAGAACTAAGAATTTTTATATTAAATCTGGGCATCTGTTAGGAAATCAACAAGTTTATTCTCATAGACTGAGATCTAGGAACTTTGTCATTACTTTTCTCCTCCAAGTTTTGAGTTGTTTAAACAATTTTACAGCTATCTTACCCCCAAACTATTAAACATCTCCCCAGTGATATTTGTCGTTGTGATTTGCTCAAATCTATCTGCATAAACGGGGCTTTTTATTTTTTCTGATGTAGAGATGTTTTTGTCTTAGTATATAATGAGTATAATTTCTCCATGTTGTGCAGCGTACTTAAATCATATATTATTTCTCTATTCTTAATGACCTGTGGAATGTCGTTTATTGTACTTTATTATTGAGTTTATTTTGCATGTGTGACTAATTTTTCCATATTTATCATTATTTTTCCTATTATAATTAAATTGTATAAAATTTCATTGTTTAACAGTATGTCGTTTAGTTTCTGATGGTACCCCAACACGTTAAAATGAGGTACCTAACTATTCACTCGTTTTTATTTTAGCTATGCGATTTTGCTTTAGTCAAGAATGTTTATGTTTAAAGTATTATGTAATTTGTATTGTAATGTTTTTCACGGGTACGAATAATAAGGCGTCAGTCTTTGTTAACTCACTATTTATTTACAGTCTAATTGTTACACTAAAATTAAACGCAATTAATTATTAACTTAATGGCTACAAACTATTACACTTTGTACAGTTTCTTATTACACTATTTGCACTTCACAGTCAGTTTTGCACTCCGGCGCGAAGTCCGTTCACTCACGTGTCCTTGTAGCACTCTTCAGTCGGAATCCAACGATGGGTGACGATCCCTCGAAGATCACTCCCAGCCGATGTTCACAGCGGGCACAATGAAGATCACTGACACTGAGAATTTACACTGACACTGTTCTCGCACTAGGGATGTGACCCTGTATGTTCACACAGCACTTACACTTTCACGAGGGTACGCGGCCCCTATTACACACTTGCTCTGGACTGAACTGAACTGAACTGAACTGAACTGCTGGGGGCTTTTAAGCGCAGGTTTATATATCCTCGTAGAACATTCCGGGCCCATCTCGAAACGAGTAGAAGATCACGTGACTAGGCTCTCAGCCAATAGGATTGAAGTCTAGATCTTTCGACGGTAATGGCGCGTGCATTCAACCGTAACTAACGTTGAAGGCAATATATCTGTCAGTCAATCGGGTCTCCGAGTTTACGCAGGTTCATTGTAGCGGCCGGCCTATTGTCTCGAGGGTAGGCCCCGGCGCCCGCCACATTATCCCCTCCTTAAGACTGTTCTGTCCCAGAACAGGGAGGTCTCCGGGGTGTCGAGATTCTGGTTAATCGGATGCAGGGACATCTTCCTTCCTCTTGAAGTCTCTGGGGTCAAATATACACACTAGGATCTCCATGGGCATGTTCCTGAAGATGTTTTCAATCATTCTTCTGACTCTCCACCACTCAAGTCCATCGAGACCACATGCCAGCTTTGGTATGGCAAGTTTTCGGATGCCCAATCGAATCAAGTTTTGGCGCAGATCCATCAGACTCCTCTCCACCGACTCGTATGTTGGCTTCCCATGCGACCATCTCTTCGTCACCAGGTAGAACAAATGTGGCTCGCCATTCCTTAAATGCAGAGTCTTTCCTACAGCTGGGTCCTGGGACTGTAGTTCTTCCACACGCCCGAACTGGCTCCTGAATACTCGGGCAATTCCTCCCGACATGCTCAAATCCTGAGCTTCACAGTGGGCGAGCGCATAGTCCTCTGGAGCTTTGAAGAGTTCTTGGTAAACGATCCTGCTTACTCCAAGATGTTGCCCATTTCCCGGAGCTTCCTCGTCCTTGTTGGCCGATGCTTCTTCAGGTATACAGGCGCGGACCGTCTGCTCCTCTTGAACCTCGTTGTCCCCTTTGTAGGGCGCCAGCCGATTTGTGTGGACGATCCGAGGTTTTCCATGCGGCGGCTTTTTAATCCTGTATATCATAAATAAATAAATAAATAAATCATTTATTGCATAATTACATTATACATGTATCGCAATCGTCAGTTATTAGAAGCTAAAATTTTCCACTCACACACATCTAGATCTCTTTCAGACATACAGAATTTTCAATCACACGATTCATTCATTCGAATTTTACCCACTTTAGCCCCGTGGTTAAATTAGTCGTTTTCTAATATGTTCTCCCAGTCGTGTGCCTTAAACTCGTCGGTGCTATAAAATGCTTTTGCGATCAAAACTTTTTTGAGACGAGCTTTAAATGCCTTTGGCATTGGGGCACTTTTAATCGAATTTGGCAACTTGTTGACGAGTTGAACTCCTGCCTGAGAAGGCAAACGTTCATGAACTACCGTTCTGTGTCTCCCAGTTCGGTAGTTCTCCCTGCCTCTAGTTTCGTAAGAGTGTATATCTATACCTCTTACGAGATCGCATTTAGTTTTGAAAAAAAGACATGTTTCCAAAATGTAAAGGCAGGGTAGTGTCAACATTTTTAAGTTTTTGAATGCTGGTCTGCACGACTCTCTCCATTGTAGCTTTGCAATTATTCGAACTGCTTGTTTTTGCAGAATGAACAGCCTAGAAAAGTTTACATTTGTGCAACCCCCCCACAACGCTAGTCCGTAGGACAAGTGTGGGTAGATTAGTCCATAATATGCCGTCATCAGTACCTGAGTCGGGCAATATTTGGCTAGTTGTCTCAGAACATAAATGCCTGAGGCTAATTTTGAACAGACACTGTCTACGTGACAATCCCACGTCAACCCTCTGTCTAGGTGTATTCCGAGGAATTTTGTCGAGTAGACTTCTTCAATCTCAGTCTCATCCAACATAACTATTGGACTACAATCTGAGACTGTCTGTCGAAGGCAAAAATGAATGAAAGAAGATTTTTTTGGATTGGTTTTGAGGTTGAGATCACTGAAATGTTGAATTGAACTGTTGAGCTCAGTGAAAACTGTTGTTTCCAGTTCCTTGATTGATTTTGAACCGAAACAGAGAGTCGTGTCATCTGCGTACTGGACGAGTCGCCCGTGTTGTACCGATGAGCCAACGTCGTTGACGTAGATCAAAAATAGTAAAGGACTAAGTATGGAACCCTGGGGTACTCCATAGCTCAACCCCCTCTCAGTTGATCTGACGTCTGAAATTCCTACAAATTGTTTCCTATTACTAAGATATGATTCAAGCCAGTTGTGTGGCACTCCTCTTATCCCGTAATATTCCAGTTTGCGAAGCAGGGTGCCGTGATCCACACAGTCGAAAGCTTTTGAGCTTTATCGAAAGCTTTCAGATCATTTATCCGAGTGACAACTTCATAAGGCCCGTCCCACGTTCGCTGAAGCTTCGGAGAGTAGCCTTGACGTCTTCTGGGATTGTACAACCATACAAGGTCTCCAGCGTCGTAAACGCCCTTTTTCGCTCTGACGTCGTAGCGTTCCTTCATCCTATCGCTGGCATGTTGCATGCTAGTCCTGACACGCTCGTGGATGTCGTTCATACGCCTTCGAAGTCATGACACATAATCCTCTCCTGCCAAATCTTCATCAGGCTTTCTTCCAAACTGCAGGTCACATGGCAGCCGAAGTTCTCGTCCGAAGACTATGCTTGCTGGTGTCTGCCCGGCCGTTTCATGGATAGAACTTCGGTAGGCGAGTGAAAATAAGTGAATGTACTGGTCCCAATCACGTTGGTGGTCGGAGACAATCTTGGACAAGTACTTCCCCATAGTCCTGTTCATTCGCTCTACCATTCCATCCGACTGGGGATGTAAAGTTGTGGTCCTGGTCTTCCTCTTGGTTTGGAATGGCGTAAGCCTCAACCCACTTACTAAAATAATCCATTGCCACTAGTATATATTTATTTCCTCCCTCAGTCGTGAGGAATGGTCCAGCTACATCAATCGCGATCCTTTCGAAGGGAGCCCCTACGTTGTACTGACGCTTTGGGCCACTCTACGCTTTTGTGGCCCGTTCGCCGAAGCACACGTAGTACATTTCCTGCACCACTCCTTAACGTCTTTCCGTAAGTTGACCCAGTAGAATCGCTCCCGGAACTTCTCCAGCGTCTTGTGCACCCCGAAATGTCCACCAGACACACCGTCGTGAAGCTGTCTGAGTACCTCTGGAACTCTCTTCTTCGGGACTAGTAGCTGTAGTCTCTTCTCCGTCCCATCCACCGACTCCAAGACTCTCCTAAGTATCCCATCCTCCAACGTGATCGACTCCCACTGCGCCCAGTACGTCTTCAGATTGGGGGAAAGGTGGGAAACCTCGTTCCAGGTAGGCCTTTGGCCGGCCCGCTTCCATTCCAACACTTTACCCAAGTCGTCGTCATCCTCTTGGTCTTTCCGCAGTTCTTCTTCCTGCCAGTGGTCCTTCGCACAGACGCATCTTTCTTTTCCACTCTTGAACAATGTTTACAGTCGTCTGGGCAGGGTCTCCATGACAGGGCGTCAGCATTCCTATGTTTTGCACCAGATCGATGTTCAGAAGTGAAGTCATACTCTTGGAGCCGCTCGATCCATCTGGCAACCTGTCCTTCCGGGTTTTTAAACCGCAAAAGCCATATTAATGCCGCATGATCTGTTCTTAGGAGAAACTTTCTTCCGTACAAATATTTATGGAAATGCTCCACAGACTTCACGACAGCTAACAGATCCTTTCTGGTTACACAGTAGTTCCGTTCTGGCTTCGATAAAACTTTACTGAAGTACCCGATCACCCGTTCGTGTCCATCCTGTACTTGAGAGAGGACGCCACCAATACCGACGTTACTAGCATCCGTGTCGAGTATGAACTCCTCAGCTGGCCGGGGGTAACTCAATATGGGAGCACTGCTTAAAGCGGATTTTAGCTCCTCAAACGCTTGCTGACAATCCGAGTCCCATACAAAGCTCCTCTTATCCTCGGTCAACTTTGTTAAGAGCTTGGCTATGTTGGCGAACCCCAGGACGTATCGACGGTAATACGTGCATAGCCCCAAGAAGCTCCTCACTTCGTGTTTGTGTTTAGGTGTAGGCCACTTCTGGATTGCAGTTACCTTCTCCGGGTCCACTGAAACTCCTTCACTGGAAACCACATGACCGAGGAACCTTACTTTCCTTCTAAAAAGGCTACACTTCTTAGGGTTGAGCTTCAGGTTAGCCTCTCGAAGTCGCTGGAAAACCTGCTCCAGATTTTTCAGATGGTCCTTCATGGATTTCCCAAGGACAATGACGTCATCCAAGTAGACTAAACACGTTTCCCAGGAAATACCTCGAAGGACAGTCTCCATCAGTCCTTCGAATGTTGCTGGCGCGTTACAGAGGCCAAAAGGCATAACTGTAAACTGCCAAAGCCCCGATCCAATGGAAAATGCAGTCTTCTCACGGTCGTCACGGGCAAGATCCACCTGCCAATACCCGCTCTTGAGGTCAAGAGTAGAGAAGAGTTCGCAACCTACCAAAGTGTCTAGCGTGTCGTCAATCCGAGGTAGGGGATAACTATCCTTTTTCGTCACGTTGTTGAGCAGCCGGTAATCCACACAAAAGCGGGAGGTCCCATCCTTCTTCTTCACAAGCACAACGGGCGAGATCCAAGGGCTTTTCGACCGCTCGATTACACCATCGCGCTCCATATCCTTCACGATTTTCTCAGCCTCCTCTCGTTTCGCCAAGGGCAGCCTCCTTGGGACCTGGCGTATAGGTCTAGCGTCCCCTGTATCTATCCGGTGCTCCACTACGTTAGTTCTTCCTCTCGTGCCATCTCCAGTTTCAAATACATCTTGGTAACTGGCGATTCAACGCTTAACTTCTTCTTTGTAATCCGGAGGCAAATCTTTACACGCATCCTGGACGAACGGCTTTAAGGATTCCGGGAGCACTGTTGTCGCCGAGACTAGATTTCTCGCTCGATGCACAATGGAAGAAACCACCGAACAACTACCGAGTATTCTGCCCTTCTTCAGTGTTATGGGGTAGCCGTTGACGTTCATTATGCGTACCGGAACATCTTTCCCGATCACAAACAGTGTCCTGGCGACGAGCAACCCACGTCCCGGCTTCCCATCATCCGTAGCTGGCTCCAGCAGAACGGCCTGTCCCTCGGCAACATCCTTGTCCAATCGAGCCCTCGCTACAGTCTGGCTGTTGTCTGGGAGAGTTGTGTCTTCGGCCAGAACTACACAAGCGGTCAGTTCTTCCCCATGTCGTAGCGCAACTTCTTCCTCCCCGATGGCGATGATTCCCCTCCTTAAGTCCAAAGTGATCCCGAGCTTAGTCATCACGTCCATTCCCAAGATAACGTCTTCATCAATATTGGCCACAAGCACACGATGTCGAGAGCTGGTGCTTCCTATGAGGAAGGTGGCAACCGTCTCCCCGTAAACTTCTGCGCGCTCTCCGGTGGCTGTCTTCAGTGACCATGATGTTGGCTGCACCGTTGCTCCACCTGCTACTGCACTCCGACTCAGGATGGTCATCGTAGCACCGGTGTCTAGCAGTAGGCTCCTGAGCTCTCCGTTAACCATACCGTCTACGTAGAAACTGCTCGTCTTTCCAGCCAGCGATGCCACGGTCACACTTCGTCTTGGGGCCTCCTTGGTACGGGTTGACAGCTGCCCCCTCCCATCAACCCTTTTTAGTTTTCCTGCGGCGACTGAGACTGCGGTGTAGCTCCCTTGGACTTACACCTGCTCCTTGGGTGGCCCAGCTCGCCGCAACTCCAACAACACAACTCTTTACTCTTCGTTTTTAAAGCTTCGACAACCTTCGCTACCAATTCTTCCAGGGTCCATTGCGGCTCTATCCCCTCTACGTTGGCGTACCTTACTCTCGCTTGCCCCCTTATCGACAGTTTATAGCCTCGAACTCGAGAGCCTGTGTGAGGGCTTCGCTCAAAGTTTTCGGGCGGGCGAGTTTTACTGCCTGTTGTGTCTCAGACTCCCGTAGACCATCTAAGAATTTGTCAATTGACAAGCTCTCACATACCTCGTCCGGTACTATGGGGTAGGCGCTCCTCACTAGTCGAGCAATATCCGCCTCAAATTCTTGCAGGGTTTCGTTCGGCTTCTGATGGCGGCCTCTCAACTGGGAGCGATAAACCTGCTCCATGTGCCGATGTCCGAACCGCATCTCCAGTCTTCTGATAAGCTCGTCATAGTTCAGGCGTTCCACAACTGGGATCGAATGAAGGACGCCTAAAGCGTCACCCCGTAGCGATAGGCTCAACACAGACGCCTTAGCCGCAGCCGTCCACTGGTGTACCCGTGCCGCTGTTTCGAACAGAGTAAAATACTCCCAAGGCGTCTTCCCGTCAAAAGGCGGCAAGCTTGTGTGGCCAGGAATTGAAGGCGCACACTTGATCGGCTCGTTGATCTCTGCTGAATATCCTGTAATCTGGCTTGTTAGCAATTTAGGTACAGTCTCCTCAGCATCTCTCGTACCCGATTCTAAAAACTCAATACGCTTCGTAGCTTCTTCTATTTTTTTTTTCTAATTCGGTTTTGACTTGTTCAACATCCTGTTTAAATTTTGCCTCCAAGCTTTTAGATCTCTCTTTAAGTTCATCCAAAAATTTATTTTCCAACGTTTTTGTGTTCTCTCTAAGCTCCTCTAATATTTTTGAATTTTCATTAAATTTGTCTTCCAAAGCTTTGGAGTTTTCACCGAATTTTACTTCTAAAGTCTTTGAGATTTCTAATAATTTTTCTTCTAATGTTTTTGAATTTTCAAATAGTTTTTCTTTAAACGTTTTTGAGTTTTCACTAAATTTCTCTTCCAATAGTTTTTGTGAATTTTCTAACAATTTATCTTCTAAAGTTTTTGAATTTTCCTTGAGTTTTTCTTCTAGTAACTTACCGAGATCAGCCGAGCCGCGGGATATTTCGAAGAGTGGGCTGTCTGGATCGCCCCCTTCCTCTAAGACCGCCGCTCTTAATCTCTCCTGTAGCTGTGTCTTATTTCCTGAAGTATCCAGTTCGCGCTCTTCAAGTTCACTTTTAAGTTCCACTACTTTGAGTTCACTTAATTTCACAAACTTAGTTGTAGCCATTTTGTTTTATGTAAATAAGCAAGGTTTTACTAACTGAATCGCCTTATCCCACTTCTGACACCAAATGTAATGTTTTTCACGGGTACGAATAATAAGGCGTCAGTCTTTGTTAACTCACTATTTATTTACAGTCTAATTGTTACACTAATATTAAACGCAATTAATTATTAACTTAATGGCTACAAACTATTACACTTTGTACAGTTTCTTATTACACTATTTGCACTTCAAAGTCATTTTTGCACTCCGGCGCGAAGTCCGTTCACTCACGTGTCCTTGTAGCACTCTTCAGTCGGAATCCAACGATGGGTGACGATCCCTCGAAGATCACTCCCAGCCGATGTTCGCAGCGGGCACAATGAAGATCACTGACACTGAGAATTGACACTGACACTGTTCTCGCACTAGGGAGAACCCTGTATGTTCACACAGCACTTACACTTTCAAGAGGGTACGCGGCCCCTATTACACACTTGCTCTGGACTGAACTGAACTGAACTGAACTGCTGGGGGGCTTTTAAGCGCAGGTTTATATATCCTCGTAGAACATTCTGGGCCCATCTCGAAACGAGTAGAAGATCACGTGACTAGGCTCTCAGCCAATAGGATTGAAGTCTAGATCTTTCGACGGTAATGGCGCGTGCATTCAACCGTAACTAACGTTGAAGGCAATATATCTGTCAGTCAATTGGGTCTCCGAGTTTACGCAGGTTCATTGTAGCGGCCGGCCTATTGTCTCGAGGGTAGGCCCCGGCGCCCGCCACAGTATTTTGACTATTTAAATGAATAAAGATATTTTGAAATTGAATTAAGTTTGCAATAAAAACTGATTGAGTTACTAAACCACCATTTTTCTTTGCTGATACCACTTGTGACTGATAATTATAGGACAAGGAAGACTGTGCAATAAATGCAGTCACTTTTGTTACTTGACTGACCTCTGTACGGTTTCAGCTTGGGCTGCGATGGTGGTACTCATCAGTTTGCTGTTCTCCACTTGTCTAGTGTACGTGGTAGATACTTACGGCTTGAAGCTTCTCGACAGCAATCTACATATTCCTGCGGACATTATCCAAGTACTCATTGTAAGTATTTCATCAATTACATGGAAAACAGTTTTTAAATTTGAATTTGTATAATATTTGTTTGTCAACTATTTTAACCACAGCTTTGCAGGGAAACCAGACATGTTGTTAATGCATATTCTTGATTCTAGGTTACTTTATGCTATATATTAAAATTATAATTGACCGTGCCCATTTTATGTAAACTGTGATCAACGGCGATAAACTGTTTGTTTTGATTTGAATTAGCTTTATTTGATTTTTAGCATGTGCTTTTTGTAATGTACGTGCCATACAACAGAGTTTGTATGTTTTAAATATTTCCTGGATGGAAATTACAAGTTTACAAGTTAGGTTTTATGAAGCTTACAGTTTCGGTTGGAGCTCATTTTATTTGTTCCAAATTTATTTGCCCTGGCTGCATTGAATGTGAATAAATTTCCTTATGTGCAAGAGCAGTTTTCAAAATTAAGTTCATTTTTTTATTTATGCCTGAATATTCTACTTTCTAGGTGAGTTTATGAGCGAATGTATATTTTGCCATGTTAGTGTGGCATCGTCAGCACTCTTCTGTCTTCAAAATCATAGAACACAACACACAAAAATGTCACTATTTACACATTTTAACACAACATATTCTGAAGCACAAAAATGTGAGAGACAAAACAGTTCCAAACGTAAATAGTGTAATTTTTTGTGTTAGTATGTATAATGACTGGGATTTTAAAGATAGAAGAGCGCCGATTATACCACACAAGCGTGGACAAATCCGCCCATAAACTCAAACTGAAAGTAGCATCTTCAGGCGTGAGTACAAGGTATTTAAATATTTTGAAAATAGGTCCTACAACTGAGTATTTCTATACACTTATTCATTTTGTTGCAGATTCCAGGAAAACTTCTGCTTTCAACAACTCTGATTGAGAATAAGAGACATCTTTATGCTGGATATGTTTGTGTATCGATAATAACACTTTATTTTCTTCAGTTTAAAGTACATCTCACCCCAACACTACCCAGGAGAGAAGTGAAAGATCTTGAGAAAATTAAAACTTTTGTCACAAGTTATTTGGTGAAGAAAAAGGTATTTGAATATGAATTATATATTAATACTTCTCATGGTTCAAACATATATGTATGCTTTATATTTTCGAGTAGAGCAATGCTGATATATATGTATTCTTATTCTTATTTACGTGTACACCATCTCCAACAGAGAACACAACAAATACCTATTTATGCACAGCCAATGGAAGGGAAATTCTTTAAAGGTTTTGATGAATTAATCAGGTTTTCCTTACAAAAGAGTTAAAACGATTAACAACTTTAGAAAATTCCCTACCCGGTGAGTCACGAAAACTGGTTATGGGCTAAGCTGGTCCTCACTCATATGAAATTTGAAATTTTATGAATTTTGGACAACTCATACATGTGTAGGTGAATTTTACAAGGAGAAAGAGGATAGTAGCTAGCTTACCTAAGAAAAACAAGTTTAGGGGCCAACAAAATAGGCACACAGAAGCAAATTATATATATAAATATTCTATCAGCAAATTATCTTTCCATTTTTTACCAAAATATTTAAAATTTAGAATCTAGAAAAGAATCACTTGAAATACTATTGGAACAAGTAAAACCAAACATTGTTGTTTTAGCAGAGCATAATATGAAAATTGGGAATTAGAACGGTTCAATTTAAACGGATTTGTCATTACATCTGAGTATAGTCGCACCACAACGTCAGGTGAAGGTGTGGCGATATTGTCAGAAAAGAATTTAAAAGGTAAACCACTTAGGAACATTCAACACTTACCTTCCCGAATAGAACAATTAGAAATCACACTTCACGAATTAAATCCGGATATATTAATTTTAACTGAACATAGTATGAAATCATATGAACTAGACAGATTAAATATTGACCAATTTTCTATCGTGTCCCAATATTCATAAATCATTTATTCATTTATTCATTTCCGCAGCTTAACAACAGGAGGAGGAGTGGTAATTTTATCCAGAGAGAGTTTAAAGGGGAAACAAATGGTTTTTAAAAGAGTAGAGGAGTTATGTCAGGATAAATTATTTAAATGTCGTACTGCTAAATTTCAGTTCAATAGTTTAAACTTTTTATTGGTTGTTACATACAGAACTCCACAATTTGGAAAATTCGAGTTTTTAAATCTTTTGAATACTCTTATTGAATAATGATTGGCTGAAGAAAAACATTTAATAATCACTAAAGATTTAAATATTGCTATGTTACAAAAATCAACTGAATCCAAGGAGTTAAAAAATATCTTGAGAAGCAATGGTATGAAATATTGAATTAATTTCCCAACTAGAATTGTCTCAACTTCAGGAACATGTATTGATAACATCCTCACGAATATAAATACAAATCTAGTACATGTTTTTGGTGTTGTAAATGCCCATTGGTGTTATAAATGGGCAAGTTATGGATCTTACAAATTGTTACAATAAAACAAAAAATCAAAATTCAAAACTTAAAGTTTGTTGGTCGAAAGTTTTCACTAAACAATATGCAGTTGTTCAAATCTCTCTTAGAGCGGGAAAATTGGTTTTCATTGTTTAATTCTTCTGTTGAAGAAAAATATAATAATTTCCATCAAATATTGCATTATAATTTTGATTTATCATTTCCTTTGGTACAAAAGAAAGTTTCAAACAATGATAATAGTAAAAGCTGGATAACTGAAGATTTAGAAATTGAAAAACAATTTTTAATAGATCTTTACAAACAAGCAAAGGAGACCAATTCTGAAGTTTTAAAAAACCGTTTCAAAGAAAATAACAAAATTTACAAATTGAATCTAGCTAAAACAAAAAGAGTATTACACTAAACAAATTGAAAGCTCTGAAAATATTTGTAAAGCCTCCTGGGAAATAGTTAATAGAGAAAAAAAGAATAGTACTATCAAACATAATAAATCCTACTGTCTAGAAGTAAATGGGAAAATAGTTAAAGATCCTTCTGAAGTTGCTAATGCTTTTAATAATTACTATACAACAATTATAGATAATCTTTTAAGAGGTAAAAATCCAGCACAGGAAGTAGACATTGATAATCAGACCCAAGCTCTAACACCTAGTTTTAGATGCCCCCTGATATGCAAACAAGAACTGAGTAAAATCTTTGACACTTTAAAAAACAGATGGTCCAGTGGTTATGATGAAGTGCCTATCAGAGTAATTAAATTTGTTAGGGATCCATTGATTAAACCATTATTACATTTGATCAACTCTTCTTTCATATCTGAAATATTTCCTGAAAAACTCAAAATTTCAAGTCATTCCCATTTTTAAAAAAGGAGAGTCAATTGAAATACAAAACTACCGTCCAGTTTCAATATTGCCCACAATCTCTAAAATATTTGAAAAAGCTATGCACCTTTGTTTGACAGATCATGTGGAACAGAATAGTTTACTCAGTAAAGAACAACATGGCCTTCGCAAAAATAAAGTTCGGCACTAATAAGTTTTACACAATCCATAATTGAATCGATTGAGGGCAAAAATAAAGTGGCAGGAATATTTATGGACTTGTCTAAAGCATTTGACAGTATTTCACACTCTAAAATGGTTGACAAATTAATTAAACTAGGAATAAAACAACCATATTTAAATTAGTTTGTTTCATATCTTAAAAATAGAAAACAATTTGTGGAAATAACTAATGTTCAAAATAATTACATAGTAAAAAATCGGTCAGAATTACAATTTATTAAACATGGAGTACCTCAAGGGTCTATTTTGGGCCCCCTGTTGTTTATCTGTTACCTTAATGATATGCCAAAATGTTTAAGTCAATTCAATCAGATAAAAACCAGCTCTGTCTTTACGCGGATGACTCTAATCTCATAATATCAGCAAATTCATATCAAGAATTGAAAATACATCCATACATAGAAATGTCTAAAGTACAAGATTTCTTTGACAACAATAACTTAATACTAAACAAACAAAAGACTAATTTCATATCTTTTGGCACCAAGCAGAATAGGGGCGATACAGCCTTTCAAATTTTGATTGATAATGAGAGTATAGAAAACTTGACAGCACCAAATTTTTAGGGCTTAACATTGATAAGCACTTAAGTTGGAATTCCCATGTCGATCATGTCCTAAAAAAATGAATTCCAGGATCTCAATTCAATTCAATTCAAAATATCTTTATTCATAAAAACAGTATCATTGGATACAATAAATAGTGTCAAAGAATACATGCAAACATAGCAAGAATACATTACAGTTACATGATTATATGAAATACAAAACTTACATTTACATGATTTCATACATTATTAATAACAATATTCTTCAATAGAGTATAATGACATCTCTATCAAATATTTTTTTAGTAATTTTTTAAAAGTTTTGAAACAATGTTCATTTTTAATGTCAGCAGGCAGATGTTTTATAAATAGCGATCCTGCACAAGTAGGTTTTTTCTTGTAAAGTTCTAGATTGTGCCGAAAGGTAACTATATCTTTTTTATGTCTGGTGTTATATGGATGATGTTCAACTGGTTCCATATTAGTTTCCCTCTCCCTCGCTATACATATAGTTTCAAAAATGTATTGGCCATACACTGTCAAAATCTTTTGATTTGCAAATTGTACCTTTACTGATGCATCAAATTTTATATGTAACATGATACGTAGGGCTCGTTTTTGTAATACAAGTATTTTGTTTAAGTTTGATTTAGAAGTTGCTCCATACAAAGCAATTCCAAAGCATAAGTGAGAATGAAAGTAAGAAAAATATATTTTTTTAATGCATCTAAATTACAGAAGAAAGACATTCTTGATAAAGCATACAGTCCTGAACTAAGACGACTTAATAGTTGTTCAACATGACTGTTCCAATTTAAATTTTGATCAATACATAGACCCAAAAATTTTGTCTGAGTCACCTGTTCTAATAGTGTTGAATTCATTTCCAACATCGGTTCTATTTTATTCCGATTTTGTCTTGTTGAGAAGGTCATGAAATTAGTTTTTGAAGCATTTAGAACGAGGTGATTTGTTTTGAAGAATTGATTTATGCTTTCTAGTTCCAAAAATGCCGATAGTTCTAATTCATGGGAGGTTTTCCCAGAAATTGTTATATTTGAGTCATCTGCATAAAGACACAACCTACTTTTTACTGGGTTTACAATAACTTGAGACATATTTTTAATATAACAAAGGAACAAAATTGGACCCAATATTGACCCTTGAGGCACTCCCCATTTTATGATGAAGCTTTGATGAAGTAAAATTATTTTGAGTATTGTTATTATTTGTTACTATTTCAACAAACTGGCTCCTATCATTTAAGTAGGAATGGAACCATTTTAATGCAGTGTTTCTTATACCCAAACTATTTAATTTGTTTAATAAAGTTGTGTGACAAACACTGTCAAATGCCTTTGAAAGATCCATGTATACCCCCAAAACTTGATCATGATTATCAATGGATTCTATTATAGACTCCATAAAATCAACTGCCGCTGTTATTACAGATTTACCTTTTCTGAAACCATGTTGGACATCATCAAATAAATTATTTTGTTCTAAGAAATGTACTAATCTCAAATATACTGCCTTCTCATATACTTTTGAGATAGAAGTTAGAAGTGAGACAGGCCGGTAATTTGAAACGTCCCTTGTCCCCCTTCTTGTGAACAGGAATTACTTTTGCAGTTTTAATTTTGTCTGGAACTAATCCTGTTACAAAAGATGAATTAACTAAATGAGTCAGTGGCTTTAACAAAGGAGCTTTGACATACTTCAAAACTTTGATTGGAATTTCATCATGCCCACTTGACATTTTATCTTTAAGAGAGTTAATAATATTTTTAATTTCATACTCATCAACAGGATCTAGCTTAAAATATTTTTTAGCATAACAATCTGATTTATCCAAACTTGTAAATTCTACAGTATTATCAGTATTAATAATGTAATTACTTTCTTTTATTTTATTTACATCATTTATAGCATTAGCTTTACCCAACATATCAAGAGTACAACCAAGATCACTACCAACATCCATATTTAAATTACAGTTAAATGGTTTAGGTGACTTAATTGAATCTATAATATCAACAAAGTAGTCATTGAAAACATGTGCTATACATTTTGGCTCAGTAATTAACTTTCCATTTAAGGTTAAACTAATATCCTCTGTTAACTTTTTGTTTTTATTTGACACCTCCCTGTTAATGATATTCCAGGTTGTATCTATGCTTTGAAAAAACTATTCTGTTTATGTAACACACAAGTTCTAAAATCAGTGTTCCACGCCTACGTTCAATCGCATGTATCGTATGGAATAGCTGTATACGGTGGCACAACTATCTCAAATTTGAACAAAATTCTGGTATGTCAAAAAAGAGCTTTGAGGGCTATGTTAAATTTCAAAGATTTGGAATCATTTCAGCATAAATTTATTGAATTAAAAATCTTAACTGTTTACAGTCTGTATATTTTAGAATCTATAATGTATGTCAAGGAAAATTCAAGTAATTTAATAACACATAGCAATATTCACAATTACAATACCAGAAACAAAAATAATTTCGTCTTGCCTCATCATAATCTAGAATTTTTTAAGAAAAATAACTTCCTGTGCTGGAATTAATTTTTTAAAACACATACCAAGAGACATATGTTGTATTAATGACAACACTAAATTTCGAACCAATTTAAAAGAGTATTATATAAAGAGTATTATAGAGTATTATATTACCTAATAAAACATGGGCATGATCAGCATAGAGACAATTGTGCAGCTCTGGCGAATATGGCATGGCCTGGCGTTGAAGTGGAACCGATCCTTCAAGAAGCGGATCCGACCAACAATGTTCCTGTGTTGCAAGCAGATTTTAAAGTAAATGGAATCTGGGAGGCGGAGAGGGTGGCGTTCTTTGATAACCGCATTGTAAATGCTGACGCCCCTTCTTACCTCAATCAAGATTGGGAAATTACCTCTAGAAATCATGCAACGCAGAAACATTCAAAATACGATAGAGCAGCTGAAGATGTAAGGGGAAGTTTCACGCCATTGATATGTTCCACAGAGGGAGTTCCTCATAAAGAGTACTCTTTATTTCAAAGAAGAACAAGTGAAGCTCTAGCCAGAAAATGGAGGAAACCCTACTCACAGGTGATTGGATGGCTAAGAGTCCAGTGCCAGTTTTCAGTGATCAGAGCTGTCTCGCTGCGATTACGTGGAACCCGGCGCAGAATTAGAAGTATGCCACTTGAAGATGGTGCTGGAATTCCCCCATTAATGCATTAAGCACCCTTTATATGTTCTATTTCTTATACAACCTAGATTCCTTCCTTTATACAAAACCACGAACCTATTTATAATTTATATCCTTGTTTATACATTATTATTATAAAATTATTTTATATTATTCCTAGAAAAAAATAAATAGACGTCTGTTGTGAAAATATTTGTAATTTAAAAGAGTATTTAATTAGTAATGCTTTTTATTCTTTCGGGGAGTTTTACTCTAAGAGTAGTTAAAATTGTCAGAATTGTTAAAATTTGAAGGAAAGGTGATGTTTTGACACTATTTAACATGTATGCATTGTACATTTATGAATAAAGACATTTTGAATTTGAATTTAGGCTGCAAAATATTGAACAAATAATTGAGGACAAGCTTTTTTAATGCTGCCTAGCCAAGTTTAAAATAAACAATTTAGAGTTTGTTCTTGCTGGAATTTATCAAAAACCCCAATTTGAAAACTTAGAGTTTTGTATCCGATTGGACAAATTAATAGAAGTTTTGGTGGCTTTAAAAGATCAGAAAAATTTTTTTATCTTAGGTGATTTCAATATCACCTAAGATATTGGTGATCAGGTGTGTTTTAAGTAATCCACCTGAGGTCCAACATTTCAAAAACATTATTAAGAGCTATGGGTTCAGATATTTGGTGGATTTCCCGACGAGAATTACTTCAACAGCTATTGATAATGTTTTAACTAATGTGGAACCAAATTTCATTAAAATAATAGGAGTGGTAACTGCTCTTTTGGACCATGATGGGCAAATTTTAGAATTAATGTTTCCTGAGTCTCATAAATCCAGAAAAGATTTCCATTATATTGAATGTAGGGATTTTTCCGAAAACAATATGAGTGTGTTTAATAGTTTGTTATCTAAGGAAAGCTGGTTGAAGGTATTTTATCCAATGTAGAAGATAAGTTTAATGTATTTAATAATATATTTTTGTACAATTTTAATTTAGTCTTTCCAAAAAAATTTGTTAAAAATATTTAAACATAAAAGAAAATAGTTGGATTAGTGAGGAATTGCTTCTGGAGCAAAATGAAATTGTTGACTTGTTAAACACGCAAAGCGTACGGGTAATAATGAATTGTTAAACTATAGTAAAACAAGAAATATAGCATATAAAAATAAATTAACGACAACTAAAAAATCATTTATTGATGAACAAATTAAGAAATCACAAAACATAAACAAAAAAACGTGGGAGATAATAAATAGAGAAACAGGCAATAATTCCAAATCATTTAAGAACTATATTCACACTTTAAATATTAATGACAATGTCATTTCAAATCCACAGTGTATCTCAAATAAATTCAACGATTATTTTGTGAATGTAATAGAGGAGATCGTCCAATATTCACCAAGAAGTCTTCAACAACATGTAATAAATAATAATACTGTTTCAATATCAAAACCTTTTAGATGTTAGCCAGTAACAGAAAAAGAAATTGAAAATATTATTTTGTCATTAAAAAATAAATCATCAAGTGGGCATGATGAGGTTCCTCTGAAACTAATTAAATATGTAGGGAAACCATTGTTAAAACTTTTAACTAATTTAATAAACAGTTCTCATATCTGGTATATTTCCTGACAGTTTAAAAGTATTTAAGGTTGTTCCAATTTATAAAAAAGGCGAAAGAACAGAAATTAATAATTACCAACCTGTATCAGTATTACTATCTTTATCAAAGATTTACGAACGAGTGATGTACAAGCGTTTAGTTGATCACTTAATGAATAATAATTTGTTCGATGACCAGCAACATGGCTTTCGAAAAGGAAAGTCTATAACCACGGCTTTGTTGGATGTCTCAGAATCTATAATAAATTCAATCGATAGGGTATTTTGAATTTAGGGGAAAAGGTTGTTGGAATATTTATGGATCTGTCTAAAGCTTTTGACGGTATTTCCCACAAACTTCTTGTGGATAAACTTAGGCATTTGGGAGTATCAGAGACTTCATTGAACTGGTTTTAGGTCTTATTTGTCAAATAGAACTCAATACGTTGAGATTACTTCCACAATTGATAAAAACATAAATCTGATATCTCTACGGTTAGATATGGTGTTCCACAGGGTTCAATTCTTGGGCCACTGTTATTTCTCTGCTATATCCAGGGGATACCCTCAATTTTGAACAACACTAATGGCTCAAAAAGTCAACTAGTTTTATATGCAGATGGTTCAAATCTTGTTATGTCGGCTGCTAATTACCCCATCCTTGAAATGGCAAGTAATGAGCAATTAAAAAGTATTAACAATTATTTTATCCATAATAGCCTGTTCTTGAACACTAGCAAAACAAATTACATAGTTTTTTTTCAACAGCACAAAATAAAAATGTTCCCCAATTTGATATCAAAATAGATCAAAACTGTATTGAAAAAATTAATCACACAAAATTTTTAGGGCTAGAAATAGATAATAGTTTAAGTTGGAATCTTCATGTGGAAAAGATAATTAGTAAAATGTCTTCTGGGTTGTACGTTCTAAGAAGAATGAAATTTTTTTGTAGTTTTGAAACTTTCAGATCAATTTATTTTGCCCATGTGCACTTACACTTTGCCTATGGTTAGCCATGTACGGTGGCACTTCAAAAAGAAACCTTGATAAAATTCTGGTAATGCAGAAGAAAGCATTAAGAATTTTTGTTAAACCTGGGGGGTAGAGTCAGTTAAGAAAAACTTCTGTGAATTGAACATTCTTACGGTATATGATCAATATATTTTAGACTTTAGTCTGTATTACTTGTATATCAGATCAGTTACACAAATTTTATCTTAGAGGCGATTCACTTTCATAATACAAGAAATAGAAATTTAATAGACATTCCGCAACACCATTTGTCTTTTTACACTAAAAAGGCGTTTCATATGCAATCACAGTTTTTTAATTTTTTGCCACAATTAATAAAAAGTAATGTGGAGAAAAAATGTGTTAGACATTCAGTTAATAAATATCTGTTGAATGAAAGTCATTACTCACTAGACGAATACCTTGAATTTGACTATTGACTATTGACTATTGACTATTGTTTCAAGTTAAAGTAAAAGTTAATTTAAAATACTCTTAGTTTCAAATATAGGATATGTTCTTATATTGTTATCTTCTTTTGTTATTTGTTTTTGTTCCCGGTACATTAGACATGGCACTATTTTTGTATGTATTGTACAATGTGAAATAAAGATGTTTGATTCTGATTCTGAAGAGTCACACACAAAATTCACTAATTTTGTGTGTGAATCTTCTGTGTGCCTATTTTTGTTGGCTCCTAAACTTGTTTTTCTTAGGTAAGCTAGGTACTATCCTCTCTCTCCTTGTAAAATTCACCTAGTGTAGCCATGAGGCTCTTCCTTTCAAACCTAACCCCACGCATGTGTAGGATTTTAGAATAAGGTGTGTTATGTTTTAGGTTGCTTTTCATCTGAAGATGGGGTCAGATTCCAGATCCAAAAATGTTGTGTACTTTTGTTCACTTAAAATTGAAGCAAAACGTCTGTAATAATTAGAAATTTACGCGCAAATCGTCTGCTAAATTAAAACTCAATTTTCAAAGAGCAGAACTTATAGTAAATTACTTATAGCAAGTAAATTTCTAATAATGAATCCATCTGCACCATCTTATTGCCAAATTCTGAGTCTGTAATAATGTTTTAACCTCTGATGTTAACAATTTTACTGTTACTGAAGGATTTCTCTAGACTCTTCCATCCTTATAATCAAATCAAAGTATCAAAGTATCAAAACATCTGAACCCAGGAGTGCTCTTACCCTTCGAGGACAGTACACTTTCTTGTTTGTTTCAGGTGGAACTTACTCAAGAATATTTAGAAGATAGTTACGAGTTATAAAAATTAAAAATGTTGTTAAGAACAGAAAAATAATAACTCTCAGACGTACATACTGTAGTTGAATTGAAAAAACGACACCTACTCGTATGATAAAAAGTTGTAGTAGTGTGTATACATTGTTATTCATTTAAAACCCTTTTTCTGTGATTAAGGATTTGCAAATTTTGATTTTCTTATTTGGATTTGGATCGGGTAGTGAGCAATACAGATCAGTCATGGATCCACACACTGGAAGATGGGGTATAGGGTGGGGGGGTTGAGGAAAGAGAACTCCCTCCATCCCCAAATTGCCAGAAAAGAAAACTATTTATGTATTTCACATTTTATAGTAAATATTTTTATTTATTATAATTTTTATTTACCAGAAAACATATTTATTTGTAGAACACAAAAAAATTCAAATGGCTTTATATATTTTGACATTATACATCAACCGTAACGAGGGAGAAACATTTCTTTTGCTTTGTTTGGCTAGAAGAGCTACTGTGGAGTTTTATTACAATTCTACATTCAAGATGTTGGGACACACCCTGTATACAATAACAAAGATCAAAAAGTTTAGTTAGTAGCAAAATGTCCCTCAAGTAAATTTCTTTGAAATGAGATCCAACGCAATATAGTTTTATATTTAAAAACTTCTCAACAATTACACCCACCCCCCAAAAATTGTTTGTTCCCCCCAAAAGGAAGAGAAAGTGGAGATGGCTAGGACACACACTTAGAAAGACGGATGTAGCTGTAGAGAAGAAAGCATTGGAATGGAACCCGCAGGGGACAAGAAAAAAGGGAAGACCCTGTGGCACTTGGAGGCGAACGTTGGAGAGAGAAGCGGCAAATGTCGGAAGAACCTGGGGGCAGTTAGCCAGTTAAGGGATTTGGCCAAAGACCGTGACAAATGGCGTGCTCTTCTGGATGCCCTATGCTCCCGTTAGGGAGTTACAGGACATAAGTCAAGTCAAGTAAGTCCCAAAAATTGTTCTTTAAATGAGTTTTTTAAATGAGCACAAAATTTTTAGGTTTAGAAGTTGATCGTAATCTTTTGTGGAATAAAAATATAGAAGTACTTTCAAAAAGATTAAATGCAGCTTGCTTCTAAATGATTATCTTACGTAACAGTATCGATATAAAAACACGAGTAATGATTTACTATGCATATTTTTATTCAATATGGTATAGAGTTTTGGGGATTGGCTACTGGAGCAAAATCTATTTTTATAATACAAAAAAGGTTTTTAAGAATTATGACGTTTTCTCCACCACGATCCTCATGTAAACAATTATTCAAGCAACACAAAGTTTTAACAGTAGCAGGTCTATACATTTCAAAAATTTTGGACTATGTAAAGGATAACCTTAACACAATTTTGGATACACAGTTTGAACATGAATATAACACTCGTTATAAAAATAACTTACAATATCCAATACATCATTTGAAATTAGTAGAAAAAACTCCTGCTTACAAAGGAAAAAGATTATTTAACAAATTACCTGTTACATTGAAGAATAATGTACATCATAAATCTTTTAAAAGCAGCCTTACTCAATTCTTGTTGGACAAAAACTATTATAGTGTAGATGAGTTTTTAAATGATGTTTTTTAAAATGTATGTCCATATAACTAAATTACTGTAAATTTACCACGTTTTAGATATAATTTAATATTTTCTGGTCTTTATGGCTTGTATTTATAACTCAGGTATTTTTAATGCTAGTACATGTTATGTTAGATGAATTGACAATGTCACCTGTTATGTAGCTTTTGCTATTTTGTAACGTATTTATGTGACAATAAAGGATTTTGAATTGAATTTGAGTTTGTAAGTGTAAAAAATAACGCTCCTGGATTTGTCAACGTTTGTAATAGGGTGCCAGCGATGAAATAAATCTATTATAACTTTTTTATTCATTGGACAAACTGTACGGGTGGATTCAAACCCCCTGTATTGTAATTTATTTTTCAAAAATTGTTGATAATACCCCACAATCGTAAAGTATAAAGTATCAATCCTCAAAACAAGACAAATAGTTCTATTGGTGAATATTTAAAAATAATTAATTTTATGTTAAAAAAACTTGACTTACGTCAATTATAGTTTAAGTAAATTAAAATGTTTTAATACAATTTCCAGACAAATATAATATACAAAAGTACAATATAGCATAGTGGCACAATTTCTGATAAAGCCCTAAACAGAAAATGTTTATTAAACCCCTGCAAACCAGAAAATAGTGTGAGAAAGGTCAAAAATACCTCCATTCATAAAAGTACAATGTGTACAAGGAATGGTGTCGTACAAAATAGTAAATACTATAACTAACTTTTACAACTATAACTATTGATAAGCACTGATTAGTCATAATAAAAAATATTTTTTTTAAAATGTACTTTTACAGTTTTATTACAGTTAAGCAGACCAGTGGCGGGTTGGAATCCTGTGCGACTCCGGAGCTCATCACTCCGGTGATGCGGGTTCGATCCCCGCAGTCACCACCTACATTTGTAATGTGACTATACTGTAACGCTAGATAAAGGTCGAGGCTGAGTGGTACAGAGGACTTTTTAGTCCTAACTTCGCCTCGTTAAACAAGACAAACCTTACCTTATTTTACTTTTTGAATTATAACCTGGTTTATGAATAAATACATTTATATTTTACTTAATTATTACTTAAAATGAATTTAACATAATTTCAGATTCATTTTTTATTACGAGTTTACAAAATTTGTTTGTGTTGGAATGATAAAATACAATAAATAATAAAATCAGAAAACTACAATCCATTACAGCAAATATAATTAAATACCAACGATTAAATTTACTTAGTCAAAAAACTCATCTATTGAGTATAAAGGATTTGATATATAAAGGGTTTCAAGTTTCTTTTTAAACACAGAAAAGTCTACTATTGATTGGAGATCCAAGAAAAGAGCACTATAATATTTTATGCTAGTACAGTATAGGAAGGTTTCTTTTCATATAATTAAGATTAGTCCTAGTTCATAGATATCTAACAGAATAATTTTGATTTGGCTATAGTATAATCCTTACAGCATTCTTTTGAAAAATAGAATTTTATTTAAATTTTCATTAGAGGTACTGCATCATAGAACTATATTAAAAGCAATATTTGACTGTACAAAAGCAAAATAAGTTCAAATTCAAAATAGCTTTATTCATTTTTATACAATAAATGTACAGTGAATAGTGTCATAGTCATTTTACACTCTCAATTATAATTACATAATTATTATATTATAAGTACATCTAATTATAATCTATAGCCTTAGCTTCAGTTTACATGAGACTAAATTCTTCTAGTGAATAAAAAGCATGTTTAGTAAAAAAATCTTTCACCTTTGATCTAAAACTTTTATATCATTTATACAATTGTATTTGGGATGTATTCAGAAAAAGTCATGCCTGCATAAGAAGTTCTTTTTTTTATATATTCTAAATTATGAGCTGGAGTAACGTATTTGTTTTTCGAGTATTATAGTTATGATAATAAGTTTTAATTATATTTACATTCAAGCCTACACATAAAGTAAAAATAAACTAAATATCCAAGTCGAGTAAAGTATACGAGTAAGTATGATGACGGTCACGCTTGTTTGGAGCCAAGGTAAGGTAGTGGGTAAACATTAAACAAAGACAGTTTCCGTATGTGATTCTCTCAGCTCATGTAGGTTTCAGTGCATTACTTTTATTATTGTGTGTGCTACCCATTGTCATTAAATACTGTTATACTGTATTTGTTAATTAATGTGTTCCTGTGGCGGGGTATAAATAGCACGGTCGCAGGTCACGAGCAGGGAGCTTGCTATTTCAGTCTTGTTCTCTCGCTGTTCCGCTGTCTGCCGTCTACTGAGCTCTCGGCTTATGTTTTCTGTTTAATATATCGGCAGTGCTCACTGCTCACTGCTCAGTGTTCAGTGTTGGCATCATTTCACAATCTAGTTTACCCCTGCACTCTGTAATGTCGAAATTAAATCCCTGTAGATACGGCGAGTCCGGATTTGATTGGCAGTTTTTCAATGTTTGTTGTGTAATGGAAAATAATGGTTTTAAATAACAAAGACCAGTTCGGAGCCAGTGGATTTGCCAACAATTGTTTTCGCTATTTTTGTTAACCTGCTTTGAGAAAATAGAGCACTGCACACGTGTGAGTGGTGAATCATTATATTTGCCGAGTCAGGTAAGTAATCTTCATTTCTTGCTATTAATTCGTATTTATTACATTCGACCGAACAATAACTGCCTGTATCCTACACGGCAACGAAAAATTGTGTTTGACATTTCTATAGGCAAACACTTTTATCGGTGCTTATAAAGGTAATTAGTTTAGAAGGCTTACATAAAAACAGATGTTTGTAATATTAGGAAATATTATAAAATACCGGGTGATTACAAATGAAATAGACAACTTCAATAGCATCTACAAAATTAAACTTGTGTATTTCAACATAGTAAGTGATATAGGTTTGTGGGGAATTTCTTAAAGTTTATGTTGTTACAAATTATGGTGGAAAATTCTGCGGAAACGTTTGAAAATAACACCTTATAAACAAAATTACAGTTAGTACAAAGTTTAAATGACAATAATAAATTTATACGTATAACCTTTTGTCAGGAAGTGCAACATTGTCTTGAAAATGTCGATAGATTGTTAAATCACCTAATTTTCAGTGATGAATGCACTTTTCACATTAGTGGAAAGGTTAATAGACATAATATACGATTATGGAGAATAGAAAACCAAAGAGAGACTATATAGCATATACGCGGTTCTCTTAAAGTGAACGTGCTTTGCTTATGAAAAGTTTTATGGGCCGTTCTTCTTCCAAGAACCATCAGTAACCAGAATAAAAATATTCAATAAAACTTAAAGAACTCTTCTATATAATCATGTAAGTAATGATCTAAACTTCAAAAAAATAAATTTTCCACAAGCTATCCAAACTGTCTATTTCAATTGAAATCACCCGGTACTTTGATCACTAATTTATTTCATTTGATTTTACAAGATCATGGAATTTAAAGTTTCAAGACAAGTTGTTTCTGAATTTTACATAGTTTAACAAATTTAGTTAGAAAAGCAATAAAACAGACTGAAAAAGTAACATGATGTTCTTTGTATAACGTAAAGTCATTATCAGTTTTCTGGTGGTTTTTTGTTTCAAACATCCAGTAATCAAAATAAACTGTGGGCAAGTTTTCCATTCAAGGATATGCTTGACATGATATGGTATGCTTGATACAATTAATAAGTCAAACAAGACAAACAAGATCCTTCAAACATTAACAAAAACTACAATGGACATCGCCAGTATTGTTTGTTCATTAAATAGAAAACACAAATTTATATTAAATTTAATAATGTATGTATTCCACATTCAAACTCATTTTGAGTTTACATTATTACAGATTCTACATTAAATTATCTGACACATACACAATTTGTCTAAATTATAAAAAGAGTGATTTAAAAGCCAAGATTTTTAACAAATTGATTTTGAGGAAACAGCTTCCACGCACTTGGCAACTTTTTAAATAATCTTATCCCTGAAAATGTGTGGCAACTCATGGTTTTAGATAGCCAACATCTTGTTAAATCTAAATTAGGTACATTTATTTCTGGTGTGATGGTCATGAACTATATTTCCTTCTCGGTGAAAATTCAAGTTTCTTTTAACATACAATAATACCTCTAAAATATTTATAACAGTTAAAATACCAGTCTTCATAAACAGGGGTCTACAATGTTCTTCATTACAGTCCCCTAATAAATAACAATATTTAAATCCATCACTAATTCATTTGTATTACTAGTAACAATTAGGCGGGGTATAGCTATCAGTTCAGAGTATGTCTAACATACAATTTAATTCTTGAAGGATGAGCACTAATATTGGATATGTGAAGGAATAAATTTAAACATTAAATAAACCAATATTAAAAAAGTCCAAACAAAATTTTTCAATATTGTTTTATTTGATGTTTAAATTTATTCCTTTAATTTAATTCTTACTTACTTAACAGTGCTTAGCCCAAAGATTTTTTTTTAGAAATGTTAAATTTGTTATGTCTTAAAGTAGACAAGCACATTAAAAGTATGAAATGGAATTGTTTTTGATGTAGCAAGAGTTTCCAAACTTGGCAAAACCTCTCAGACACCATCCTAAAACCATGAGTGTAAAGCCAAGTGTTACCCGTTAAAGTTACCCGTTCGGTAAATAACAACTGCACAGTGCACACCGGGGATAGGGAATTTAACATGGGAAAATTTGCAAACTGTGTTTTACGTAGGTTAATGAACTAAAACGTGGAAAGTTTTTCTGGGGAAGCATAGAGTCATTAATGCTGCTGCATATAAAATAGAAAAAAATGAGTTCGGTTATAAAATAGAAATTAAATACCGGGACTGAATTTTGAGTGCTATGTTCTTATGGAAAATCCAGTTTTTAGTTCAAAGGTAAAGAACTAATTTGATGATGAAAGTAAAAGTTTAAGTGTTTATATGATGCAGCATCAATAGATCTATGCTTCCCCAGAGAACATTTTCACATTTAAGTAAATTAACTTGCCTAAAACGTAGTTTGCAGTTTTTATCACATGTTATAAGCGGTACTCTGAGTTGGACCTTCGGTCGCTCTATCTGGTCCCCTCAGAAATCAGAAATCAGATATTTTATTGTCATTAGGCATAATACAGCGATAGACAAAGTCAACATATACAATTACATATCATTACAGCAATTCATATTGATAGTCATCTATCAAGAAGTATAATGATAGTGATCATTGGATAGCTATTAAGTTAATCAATGCTAGTGATTAAGTCAATATAGTGCTCATAAATATAAAAGACATAAAATAATTTAGATACATAATAAATATTACAAGTTATCATCTGCTTATATAAAACATAAAAAAGGCTACAAGACAAAACATTCTAAAAGGCTACAAGACAAAACATTCTCTTAACGGATCCGAATGCAGAACAGTCCGTTTGCATTGGGTCATTATTCTCAAAATACGAATGACTGGTCTGCTACGGAAGTATAAAACAAAGGGTAGTATAAATCCAGTTACTCATAAAATGTCAGAAATAGCACCGGTTAATCTATTTCTAACGTTGAGTTAAAATTTAAGATTGGAAATTGTTGTTGCTCCGTCACTGTTGTTATGGAATGGGAAAACACATAACTCTTTCAAAGTGGTGTAAAAGTCCTTTACGGTTATTCGGAAGCCGCTAAGCCGTCGGTCCATTCCATTGGTCGTTGGGCTTAAAATAATGACCCAATCTGGGGAACAATCGTTAACATTTTATGTAGGAGAAACAAGTGTGTAGTTTAAGTCATTTCTTGAGGTGAATTTAAACCCGGAGTGAACTTTGAAACCGGATAAATAATGTTATTGAACAACAGCACTTCTTAATTCTGCATTGGGCGCTTACATTTCAAAACGCAACTGGGCGCTCATGGAGGTTCCCTTCGGGTGCACACAAACATAATATGTAATATTATGTATGAACTTTTTTGGCACAGATAACAAATAAATTTACATTAATAAATGGTTTTTAAACAGGTTTAATTCCTATAAACCTGTGGATTTCAGTGTTAATAAATATTATACAATGTGTTAAGTGTTAATATAAGTTGACGGAGACAACAGATTGGTTTTAGAAAGTTTATACTTCCAATACAAACATAACAAAATGTTGGTTCAATGCCTCAATGGAACATTGATGAGAGAATTCTGGCCACAGTCATGAAATGTGTGTTTACCCAGGCACAGTAATACATTATTTGGACAGCATTAAGTTTCTAGGATTCTTTCTAGACAAGAATCTTACATGGGGTCCACATATCAACCACATTTCCTCTAAACTGTCCAGTGTACTTTTTCTAATTAATCCGCTAACTCAGTGTATAGATCAAAACTATGTTAAATCTGCTACTTTGCATATTTCCAATCAATATTTAGATACTGCATCATTTTCTACAGCAACTGTAGGAGAACAAAGGAAGTTCTAATATGGCAAAAAAAGGTTTTTAGAATAATGTCACATTCACCTTTATTAAAGCATTGCAGACCTCTTTTTATAACACTACAAATACCCACAGTCATCAAAATTTATATTTATGATCTGCCACTATTTATTTTTAAAAATGTACAGTTAATCAAACACAGATCTCATGAATACAACACTAAAAATAAATAATAATAAAAATGATCTTTATTTGCTGTAAGAACTTGTACAAGTTATAAACAATGTCATAAATACAGTCTAGCAATTAAATTAATACATGCTTGACCAAGTCAAATAATACATGCTCTTTCTCTATTTAAGATGATAAATTACAATTTACAATCATAACAGTATAACTCTTTTTTATAATTATTTACAGTAAAATTAATTTTACAATATTACACAAAACACTTTATATATTCACAGTTATGCTTCTCAACCTAATACAATTAAAAAGAAATAATATCTATATCAAAAACTCGTCTAAGCTATAGAAGGGGTTATCACTGAGCCATTTATAAAATTTTCTTATAAAGGGGTATGAGTATATTAAATGATGTACCATAATTATTAAAAATCTTAATAGATACAACAATATGGCTGTTCTTTTTTTACTAAGGCGATATAGTCCCTCACGGCGATTCTGTTCGTGTATTATATTTTAAGATAATCTATATCATCGAACATAGCATATATTTGAAGAAAATCCCAAGTGTTCTACTAGTTAAGCGGATCTGTGGCCGATTGGTATCGCATGCGACTACGGAGTTCATCACTCCGGTGGCGCGGGTTCGATCCCCGCAGTCACCAAAAAGATCCCAGCAAAAATAACTTGGCCATTTTTCAATTAGGTACCAGTAACTTCTCAGTTAATTGTAATGGAAATATACAATTTTTGAGTTTTGAATTTACTTTTACTGTTTTGATTTCAAATTTACATATTATTTAATTAAAAGTATCTGCGAGTAATAGAAGAGCAGGTGAAATGAATAAAAGAGGAACGTAGTGTAGTGGTGGTGTACGTTTGTGGTGGTGTAAAGTTTATCTTGTTTAACGAGGCGAAGCTAGGACTACAAAGTCCTCTTTACCACTCAACCTCGACCTTTACCTAGCATCACAGTATTAGTCACATTACAAATGCAAGTGCACATCACCACTTGCTGTGGTAAAGAGGGCTTTGTAGTCCTAGCTTCGCCTTGTTAAACAAGACAAACTTTACACCACCACAAACATACACCACCACTACACTACGTTCCTCTTTTATTCATTTCACCTGCTCTTCTATTACTCGCAGATACTTTTAATTAAATAATATGTAAATTTGAAATCAAAACAGTAAAAGTAAATTCAAAACTCAAAAATTGTATATTTCCATTACAATTAACTGAGAAGTTACTGGTACCTAATTGAAAAATGGCCAAGTTATTTTTGCTTCCAATAAACACACTGTTACATCTAGGAGAGCTCCATATCAGATTTAAAATTTAGAGTTGGTAGAAACACAACTAATAAACAAGTTTTATTGGATTGGTTGTGTTTCTATCAACTCTAAACATACTATTGTATTTAGTATTGTATAAAATGTATTCAGTCAGGGTTATTTTTTACAATTTGTTTTGTTTCAGATTCTTCTTCCATACAGAGCAGTTTTAATAATCCTATGTTGAATACAGCTTCATCCCACATCCTTCACACAGTTTATGTTAATTTGTATAATGATGAGCCAGATTTCCATTCTGATAAGGAACAGTAATGAAACTTTCACTGTTGCCAAAACGCTTCAATAATGAAATTGTCTCTGCCTACTCCAAAGATAAAACATGTACAAGCTGAATCTCAGTGATTCATTTCTTCATTTGCTGCTGGATATAATGATCGCTAACTCCACCTGCCGGCCTGAAGGAAAGTTTACGTGTAGTGTGGTTCAAGAATGTGCGCGGGAACATGTCGGTGCCTGTGAGTTGGTCGGTGGTGAGTGCGTGTGTGTGTGGGCAAGATGGAGAGGCGCTCTCGTTCCTCAGACCGTCGGCGGAGGACCTGGTCGTACAAGTGCAAGGAGTTCCTGCGGCAATTCATCGCGTTTATGTTCAGCAACATCGGCATTATCGGACTTGTTGTCGGCTACACCATTGCCGGCTCGTTCATGTTCATAGCGCTCGAAAAAGACGCCTACAATAATCGTCTGGACCAAGTTCGAAAAATTCGAAATGAAACGGCGGATGAACTCTGGCAGAAAACCTGTTGTGATGTGTACGAGGAAGCTACATGGCGGAATATTGTAACTGTCGAGTTGGAAAACTTCCAAAACAAAATTGTCAAGGAAGTGGTGATCTACGGATACGAAGGGGAAAGAGCTTCCACCAATCGATGGTCTTTCTCAGGATCATTCCTTTACTCTCTGAGTGTCATCACTACAATTGGTCAGTACTGCTTTACTTAAACAAATTAAATCACCAAAATTAAGGTCATTTTAATTTTGCAAGATATGTTTTAAAAATAAGAATTTTAAAACCTTTCACATATAAGAAACCAATTGACAACCCACGGTTTTCTATGCCCTTGTTTGAAGCAGTTCCTGATGTTTTTGAGATTCATAGTTAGGTTAATATTACAAACAAATTATTTGTAATATTAATTCCCATAAAATTTAAGATTAGAATAAAATGTATTGTGTATTTTACTTCATGCTATAAAAATTACTATTGGCTAGTACTACTTTTTACAATGAATCAGTGATGTTTTTAGGTTACGGAAACGTGGCTCCTCGCACAGAATGGGGAAAGCTAGCAACTATCGTATATGCGATCGCAGGAATGCCATTATTTCTGCTTTACTTGTCAAACATTGGTGATATTTTGGCAAAAAGCTTCAAGTGGATCTATGCTAAATGTCACAGGTTTCAAGGCTGCTCTAAATGTATTACAAAATATCCAAGAGAACACACTAAAGCAGCACAGGTGAGTCTTTGAAACAGTGTAATTTAGACAAATCTGGTGTCTAAGTAAAGGATCAAAACTAGATAAAACGTACAAAGCAAAAATGGTGAAAGTTATCATCTTTCTCCATGAGCGCCCATACTCAGGGGCAGTGGGCCCCCTTGGCTTTTATTTTTAATGTTCACAATAAAGCAACATTAAAAAATATATATATTTTGGAACAAAATAATTGTTTCTATTATTTTCATATTGTGAAATAACTGAAATTTCATTGTTTTTATCTGAATTTCAAGTAAATGCATTTTTTGCACATTCATTGTGATAGTAGGTGGTTGAGTGCAAGTATTTGAATCGTGTGGTTAATGTTATAGTTTTAAGATCAAGACAAGAGAGCATCATCGCAAGGAATATTGTCATATTGAATTATTAACCTGATTTTCAAGATAATTCTACAAAATTACACTAGAAAATTGTAGTTGAATTTCTGGGGGAGAGCCCTTGGACCCCCCATCTTCCTGGGGATATTCCATACCCCTTGGTATGTTAGCGCCCCCCTTCCCCTGGAAGATACCCTATGGGTTCTTGTCTTTTTCACTTCCACTGTCTGTTAACAATGCATATTTGTTGTTTTTAAGACACAAAACGGAGAACTGCCAGAAGAAGGAGAGGAAACTGATGAAGAAGAATACAGTTCTGAAGAAGGAAACGACCCCCAAACGATTACAGTTCCAATAACCCTCTGTCTAGCTATAATGGTCGGGTAAGTGATTAAAATCCTTCAAATCTATCCTTAAATAAATTACTATGATTATTCTTAAAGAGGACTTTTTCCTAATCGAATGCATTTGGTTAATTTGAATTCAAATTTGTTTTGACTACTGTAGTGTTAAGACACTTTAAGCTGTCCCTACCCACTCGCCACCTTCCCTCATTCTTTCGGCGGCCCTGAGCCCATAAACAATTTTTGTTTATTTTTAGAGCTTTGTATTTTTTAAACTGAGTTTCTTCACAAACAGTGACTAATTATTGACAGTTACTCTCAAGCCTATGCTATATTAAAGGGTCTGTACATAGCTACGTTGCAATAAAAAAACTATACATTAAATACGGTAATTATTAAATTGATAGTTTGAGCCTAAATCTAACCAAAAGTACTGTATATAAAAATAAATTCTGGCACGTTCACTCCAAATTCATGTTCCAAAACTTCTCTCCAAACTGCAAAAACATCTGTAACTTGTATTCTATATTTTGTTTTGATACAATAAAAAATATGGTTTAAGTTGCTGAGGAAACATGTTTAAATATTGAATTGATAAATTAAGGACAGGTCAAAATCATCTTGTTTGAATACTTTTGTTGTAAAAGAGTTAGGGAAAGTTCATTTCCCCTTTTTCGTTCTACTTAAAATATTGCCAGTTCAACATCTGTTTGCTTATAAAGTTTTAAGATTATTTTATGTTAGAAGTGGTAACCAAAGTACAAGCAACTTATATATTATACCACTTGAAAAAAAGCAAACAATTTTTTTAGAACTCTTAAAGTGATTAAATCTATCCATAGACAGGCAGTTTGTATGAAATAAATTCTTTACTTCATTGTTTGAAGTATATTCTTAGAAAATGGTAGAGATTTTATACTTCAAAAGTTGACGATGACGTCCATTTGTTAATCAGACTAGTTTCAATATAAATGTCTCAAAATGTCTCTGACAAGAAAATGAATTTTACAAACAATAAAGGCTATTTGTGCAAAGTATGCAACATTCATGTTTGTCATCGTTATGCTGTATAGTTACGTATGCAGTGGTGCGATGCTGTTTGCCGAGTGGGAGAATTGGCTTTTCCTCGACGCTTCGTACTTTTGCTTCATATCACTGAGCACGATCGGATTCGGAGACATCGTGCCCAAGGACAAGGAGGGAACTTCGTTCCGGGGAGTAGAACTCAGCTTCATATTCTGCTCCATGTACTTGATGCTGGGAATGGCTCTAATAGCCATGTGCTTCAACCTCATGCAAGAGGAAGTGGTACACAAAGTTAGGACTTGCGGTCAAGTGTTGAAGCGGATAGTCCTCTGCCGCAGATAGTCGTTGTCCTCAAACCGGAAATAATCATTACCCAAAATTTAAACTTCTGGTTAATTTATGACTGATCCTGGACTCCTGACCTGGCATGATATCCAAACTCATTACAGTTTGAAAGAAGAAACACAACTTTGGAAGTGACTACTACTCTAAAGTTTTTCTGTTCAAGTTTAAGCATTTCATGAGTTAAGCATTTTAAGTAAGCCGTTACGGTTGAAGAATGTTCGTTACAGTAGTATTTTAACTGATTCATACGGGTAACTCCGGGTGAGTTGGCGCTAGTTTTGACAAAATAATCACCATTTCCAAGATGCTTGTATAATATAGTAAACCATACTAACTACTATATACATATTTTCTATACATAGCTTTACCAAACATTATCGATGTGTTAACAATATTTTTTGTTAACGCTTGTTCTGTAGCAACTCTGCCGTAGGTTAAGGGAGACACGCCGTACCCATAAGGGTGTTTTACCCCATGTGATTGAAACTTAATTTAAAGAAAGAAAATTTAGTTTAATGGTAATTAGAGTTTGCTTACTGCTGGGGAGAATAGAAAAAAGTCAACTGCTATAAGGTTATAAGTTATAACTTTATGTACAATACTTAGGGTTATAAAATTGTTGTCCTAACTTGGCAGTAATCCTCGTAGTCTATACCAAATGTGCCAACTCACCCTGACTTATTCTACATTGAAATCAAAATAAGAGCTTTTCGTGTATAATGAGTTTGTTGTAGTTTTTCAAAAGAGAATTGGAAAACTTTAACTTGTTTTTCAACCAAGTCTAAACATTTAAAAATAAACAGAAGATCTTAATGTTGCTCTTTCTTGTAGGCAAATGGGAGGACAGCAAAAGATGAAATAAAATATGTAAAAACAGGAATATATTGTAAACTATTAAGGGTTTGAAATACAATTATTACCAGTAGTTAGTTCACTACAAGCGCCATGTGTTTTCAAACATTATGTGGATTTCTGCATAATGTTGTACAAATATTGTGAGGTTTCATCATGAAAAACAATTAATCAGTTTAACTTGACAAGTCACATAGCAATGGCCAACTTGTAATCATGAACTATACTCTATAGTCTATACAGTTTTTAATTGCTTTATAAAAGTGAACAACTTTAAATCATTAATCATTTAATTCTGTTCTTCACGTACATTCCAACAACAACTAAAAAGAAACTAAAACATAATAAGATTGAGGAAAATTGTAAAATGTTGGATTTCAGTTTCAAACTACAAGTCCTGGTATTTTTTTCAAAATCGTAACAATTTTTCTGAATAAATATACATTTTTTGATTTTATATAATTTATACCAATCTTTGGAGTGATTCAAATAAACATACTTTTTTGAGTTTTGTTTTTAAGTTTTTGTGTGAAATGGTGTGACCCCTAAAATTTGATACGATTTATCTTCATCCCTTTGGTTGCATCTGTGATAAATGCATTTTCCCAATTTTCCATTTACCTTGCCTGGCCTGGTACCTCGCACGTTTCAATGATTGCTTGGAACAATTCATAAATACAATGTGTCTGTATCCGGTATCGTGTGATAGAAAGAAAACATACAGGTCGAAATATGAAATAAAACAGTTTAATTCTGACAATAATCTAAGTAATATTTTTAAAACAGTACGCAGAATAAAACATTAAATGTATGGTATTCGTAAATGTTTTACAGTAAACTCCTCATTTGCAGTATAAAAACTTCAAATTCCAAAGCAGTGTTAATAAGCCGGACTCACTTACCACCATTCAAATTTTTATAAAGCTAGTTCCAACATTATTAATTTGTAAACTTGTAATATTATAAATAGGTTAAAGTAGAACCTAAATTGTACAAATATTTTCTAGTACAACTAAAAAATTAACTCTGGAACTTCAATTTAAACATCTAAACAGCTGTGCATTTCTTTTGTATTATCTGGCTGCTTCATTGTTAAACGTAAAGGTAATTGCAATAGAAACTTATTATTATTAATACCTGAAATACAGCATGGAATTCAATACACTAGATTAATGAGTTTTTGAGTCTTTCTTCTTCTACAGAACAGAAAAAAATAGCTTTAGATAGATTACTTTTATAGTTGTGACGACAGATCTTTAGATAGTGTAGTAGTTTTAAAATGTTACAATTCAGAAAGGATTGTTAGAATTCATTGTTTTAACGTGGGTAAATATACACATTCAGGTTTTATACTTTGCAAAATGTTTTCTCCTTTTCTTGATCATTTATCTCTTCTTAGTGTTAAGACAAGAAGGGAAAGTACAAAGGAAAAGAAAGGAGATCCTGCTTTCCTTTATATTCCTTTGTACTGTTCCTCAGTGTTTGTTGCTCCAACAGGGCCACCTCTCTGGCCCGGACTTACTAAGGCCGGGAAGGGCCCATGATTAAACGTTCCCGAAAGAATGTTTCAAAATATTTTTTTTTCCAAAGTTGAGGTGGGGGAGAGGGGCATTTAAAACTCACCTTGTATAGTCTAAACCACCATTTTAAACATACTAAGGCCGGGTGGGGCCCATGATTGATGTTTAAAATGGTGGTTTAGACTATACAAGGTGAGTTTTAAATGCCCCTCTCCCCCACCTCAACTATTGAAAAAAGTATTTTGAAAAATTCTTTCGGGACTGTTTATATAGGATTGGGAGTTTGTTTCAACATACTTTGCATCACCCACGCCCGCCCAAAAACCAGGGGGAAGGGCCCCTGAAATTGTTTGAATACAAACCTCTTCCTTGTCAAACCTCAAAAGAAAGGGAATTTTAACACAAACTCAACAACGTGATGAAAATTTTTTTATTTTGTATTTTATTTTATATTTTTTTTGTAACACCCATTTAAAGATTACAAGAAATGAGGTTTAAAACGCCACATTTCATATTCAACTTTTTTATGACAAATGTTTTGTTAAAATCCTTTGAAGGAAACAACTTTAACATAATCCCAAAGAGTATTTCGAAGAAAAATTTGTCATTAAAGATAAATTGTATGTGAAATGTGGCATTTTAAACCTGATTTTATATAATCTTTAAATGTGTATTATAAAAACCGAGTCAAGATAACCAATTTTTCTTTGTGTCGTTGAATGTGTGTTAAAATTTCCTTTCTTTAAGGTGCCATAAGGTGAGGGGGTTGTATTTAAGAAGTTTGGTGGGCCGATCCTATAAAACATTCTTCAAAAAGGTTTTTTTTAAATATTTCCTTTTTCAAACGGTGGGGAATTTTAAACTCACCTTGTATATGTGACATATTAACTCAAGCTCTCAAGTCAGACGTGTCGATTTGACACCCAAGTTATAGTCGAGATGACCAGCTAAGTTGCTGTTTTGATTTTCTCCCAAAAGTAACTTACAAACAGTTTAATTTTTGAAACAGTCTTAGCATTTACTTATTCTTAAACAATCTGAATTTTCGCCTTTTCAACTTCTCTTTTTGTTAATACATATTTTATTAAAATAAGACTTTTGTCTGTACATTGCAAAGAATCCATCAGTTTTTGGTTATTTGGTGTTCATATACTTTGCATAGACCGAAACTAGTGTCGAAAAAATCCCTGTCTGTCTGTAACATTTTTAAGGCATCTTGGACCGCTTATAACTCAGAATCGATTAAAGCTATGGCGGTGAAACTTCGTTTAAGGGTTAAGCCCATTACGCAGTGTGTCTTTAGCTATATTTTATACCCATACAACATCCACAAAATAAATGGCGAGAGGCGAAAGTGGGCACTTTGCACGTTTTTAAGACATTTTACCCGCTTATAACTCGAAATCCGCTAAAGCTCTGGCGGTGAAACTTCATTCAAGGGTTAAGCTCATCACGCAGTGTGTTATTAGCTATATTTCATATCCATACAACATCCACAAAACAAATACTGCCTGTACTTTGCCTTAATTCAAAGCCAGATTGAATACGGCATAATAGTTTGGGGAAGTACTTTTGAAACGTATTTAAAGTTAATATATTTTCAGCAAAAACATGCTATTAGACTGATAAATCAAAAAGGCAAATTAGAACACTCCAGACCCCTCTTTACTGCCGAAAAGGTTTTACCTTTGAAACACATTTTTGTCTTCAAAATTTTAAAGACATTTTTTAGTAAAAGTGTAGTTCATGAAAATAACACAAATGTGTATAAGCTATAGTTGAGAAATATTGAAAGTTACAGAGTGCCCAAGCCATACATCACCTTTTATACAAGAACATTTAATTTTATTGCCCCTAGAATATTTAACCAACTACCTGAAAACATTAAAGTAATCAACACAAAAAAGATATTTGTCAGAAAGTTAAAAGAGTGGCTTCTCACTTTGGAAAACGTTGATTCCTTGTTTTTTATTCATGGATAAAAACAACTTCCCAGACCAATAATGTTTATTTTAAACAAACTGTTTTTAAAACAGATTTCTTCATGATTATGTATTGCTCCTGTTTGCGTTACTTTGCTTTGTGTTGTGCTCGCTTCCTTGTACCTTGGTTGTTCATGTCTAGTACGGGCTGGCGAAAAGCTGGCTGTCTTTGTTTTTATGAAGGCAGTGCTGTGTTGGCGTCCAGCCCAGGAACGCGTGGATGCCTTGGTCCAGGGGGGTGAGCTTGGAAAAAATGTGAAATCGTCCAGGATTTTTCTTAGATAAGGTTTTAGTTGTAGGAATAAAAGTGCACTACGGTATTCATTAATAAAACCATACAGCACTACTTTCTGAAAGACCAAAAAAGAATATATATATATATATATATATTTTTAAACACTTCTGACCGCTGAAGAATAAATTTTAAATGAATTAAACGGAACCTCTAATCAGGCACTTGCCTTAGAGGCCTTACATTTCCTTTGTTTATGTTTATTAGTTTGTAGCAGTGAGTTATGTAAATAGTTATGTAAATTAATTATGTTGAATATAATGTTTGAATTAATTTTAATTAATTTTAGTTTTAACCCTCTACCTGGCCATCAGAAATTTCTATACTGGCAGGCCCTTTTTAGCTCATTGCGCATGGTATCATACAAACCCCTATAGATGGTATAATATTGAAGATAAACCCAAAGTGTTATATATTTTTGTTTTCAGCACATTACAGGCTTTACACTTATAATATTTACTTACCTGAAAAAAAATATATTTGTAAGGTAGAACACTTTGAATGACCTAAGTCAGTAGTAGCGGATCTGAAATTTCAAAAGCAGAGCTCTGGGAAAAATACTAAAGGTTAGGTTAGGTTAGGTTAGGTTTTTTTACCAAAATTTCAAGATATACAAAAGTTGACCAATTTAGTTCCTTACATAAAACTGTAAATAAAATCTTTTTATAATTTTTTGTTCAATAGTTATGATTTTTTTACCGAAACTTGACAAATTTCAACATTTTTGCATCCTTGAAGTAATTTTGCCGTATACACTCTATTTGCCAAAATATAAATACAAAATAAATATGAGCTGGAAGAATACAAAATATTACATAAAATATCTTGTTATGGGCTGGTTAGGTCTTGTATTTTCCTTTTCATAAATGTTGAAAATTTGAGTTGAAAGTAAAATAAAAAAAGTCATCTAAAAATAAAACTATAATTTTTGGTTTCTTATTTTTTTGTATAATGTATAGTGTATGCACATTTTAGGCAATACATTTCTGTGTAAAACACTGAAAATCCCTATATGATATGATTTTTTTTACCAAAGATATGAAGTTTTTACTAAACGTCGGCAAATTTCAACGTTTTTGCAAATTAGAAATAACTTTGCCGTATCAACTCTATTTGTCCAAATGATCAAAGAAAAGATATAGCAAGCTAAAGATTACTCTTTTTGTGTAAGAATATAAAAATACCATTCTGATATAATTTGTTTTGCAATAGTTATGATTTGTTTGCTGAAAGCTGACTAACTATAAGTTATCCGAAAAGACAGGCCAGTAAGAACTCAAATTTGTATAGACAAAGAAAATTTATTTACACACTTATAAATTAGTTACATATACTGTTGTAGTTACTGATATAAGTCACACACATCACTAAACACTTCAAATATGTCCAAAAGTTGAAGAAATGACAACAAACACAGTCCACAGCAACAAACTGACAACTGAGGTGTATACGTGACGAGACGCAAAATGCCGGGACGGGCAGTGACAACTTTCACTTCTTTCAGAACAAAATCAATAACCGGTTTATATTCCAAACGCTCTAATATTCACATCTATGTAACCAGCGTCTCGTTCCGAGTCGAATAGTACCAAACACTACTACCAAAACATCGATATAGCTTATAGAACAATGGAAAACCATCGACGATTGGTCGATCGTCGTTTGCCAGTATAGAAACTCGAAAGAGATCAAGTTGAAAAAAAATCACTACTACGTAGTGGAAGAAGCCACAGAGTAGGAACAAATATATCCTTGTTGACAAAGAAACGTAGCACACAGTGATACCAACTGTTTCGTTTTAGGACGAAATTTACCAGTAGACATCTGCGGGTAAAGTCGGGGAGTTTGAGGGAAATTCTACGTCAGCTGAGTTGCAGCGGCGCGCGCGGCATCTGCCGTGACACTTTGAAAATTCGCTACGCATTTATTACGCAGTATTTGTAAATGACAATTATATCATCGCAAACTGCAATGTTTTCTGAGTAAAACAGTATTAATACCGAAGTGATTAAACAAGTTTTACTATTTATAACCCCGTTTTGAAAAAATGCTTGTTTCATCGACGATTGAATCGCTCTTTGCCAGTGGGGTGACACTTTTGAGCAACGATTGAATCGTCGTTTGCCAGGTAGAGGGTTAAATCATTATCTATATAAATAAAATAACACTTTTGTCTGTACATTGCAAAGAATCCATCGGTTTTGGTTATTTGTTGTTTATATACTTTGGATAGACCGAAACTGGTGTCATAAAAATCCTGTCTGTCTGTCTGTTACGTTTTTAAGGCATAATGGGCTGCTTATAACTCAAAATCGGACGAATCTATGGCGGTGAAACTTCCTTTAAGGGTTAGCTCATTACCCAGTGTGTCTTTAGCTGTATTTTATACCCATACAACATCCTCAAAATAAATGACAACACTTATAACGAGAAGATGGTGAACTAAATGGCTTTCTAAGGATATATATGAAACTTTTTTGTTTATTTTAAATTTGCAATTTTCTTAATTAAAATATACACACAGCTATGTTAATAAAGCGCCGAGGGGAAGCGCGGGTACTCTCAGCTAATACTCAATATAATTTAATAAATTACATTAAATTTTACAGACAACCTAGGCTGAGTTTGGCCCTAACTATTTCCAAATAGTGTGTATAAAGTAATATGGGCGCAAAATATTTCTTTAAATCATTTTGTAAACAGCAAAATTTTGTAAAAACCCAAATGGTGAAGTACTTACAGTGCACTATGTAATAAGGAGAAATGTCTTTAAAATATGCTTTAAGATAATGTATACGCTTTCCGAGCTTTAAAATAATGTACAATTGTACAACGAATTTACATTTGTAATATAAAAAACAAACAGCAAAACATAAACAGCAAAATAAACAGCAAAATTTTGTAAAAACCCAAATGGTGAAGTACTTACAGTGCACTATGTAATAAGGAGAAATGTCTTTAAAATATGATTTAAGATGATGTATACGCTTTCCGAGCTTTAAAATTATGTACAATTGTACAACGAATTTATATTTGTAATATAAAAAACAAAATAAATGCCAAAAACTCAATATGCTGATTTGCCAAAAAAGTGGAGTGCTCTAAAATTTGTATATATGATCCAATTTTATTGAAATTTGATAAAAAAGGACTGCACAGGACAAAGCGGTAGTCAAGGTTTCAAACAAACACAGAATAAAAAGCAATCAAGTCATGTATTACAAAGTTTATAATAATTAACAAGTTTGGAGAATTGCATGGTTCAGTTTTCTTCCATCACAGTTAAAGTCATTTCAAGGAATGTCAAAACACACTATCAAATACTCAGTCTCTTATTTGTGTGTTTGTTTTAAACTATAAAGAAATGAAAATTTATAGTCAGTAAAGGCCTATTTTAAAACACTTAAAATATTAACAGTATATGGCCAATATATTTATGACACAATTTTAATATTTAAAAATTGTGTAGAAAATAAAAATGTAGTTTTACCATCTCATTCCTACAATACCAGAAATAGAAATGAGATGGTCCAAGTTCATAGACTTAAATTTTATGAGAGAAAACTATCTTATATGGGAAACAAATTTCTAAAAAAAATTCCTGCTGTTATAAAAAATCAAGAAAATTTGGTGAAGTTCAAAAAATTACTAAAGGAACATCTAATTAATTTAGCTCTGTACTCCTTAGATGAATTTTCCACCTCTTCTTAATCCCAAAAGACAATGGTTTTGTTTAATACAGAAATGTAAAAAATAATAAATCATAAGTAATATTATAAAAAGTGTTTTATATTTTTGGGTTATGACAAGTCCAATGTGTCTAAATATAAGCCTATACTAACTTGACTTGTTTTTTATAAATTGTTGTGTAATATAACATTGTTATGTTATACTTATGCACTATAACAATGACACTATTCATTTGTAATTTATACAAAAAACGAATAAAGATGTTTTGACTTGACTTGACTATAAGTCAGACATCGGATAAAAACACAACAATCGTCTCCGTCAAATTATGTAAAATAGAATATGGTACTACAGAACAGGGTTTTTTATTATGTGAAACCAATTTTTCTACAAACTACTAATTTTGTTACATTGATACAAATAACAATAATAAATCTGGTATTTCTTAGAACTTATATTTCAGGAGGATTACAATTGACAAGTACCTTTATCCTGGTAGTGGAGTAGTAATTAAATTTTACACTAAAATGTACAAACAACTATTGTGGATGTGAACTTGTGATAAATAGTTCTATTTTACACCAAAATATACAAAAGAAATTTGAACGTAATGTACATTTAATTCATCCTCATGACCTGCCACTATTCGTGTAAGATACAGATGAGTTGGAAGAACAAAAAAATCTATTTCGTACCCATATACCCGTGTATACTTGAGTCGAAGCCACCCTCTAAACAAGGGTGAAGTTCATACTTGGGGTGGACAAGACCCATAAAGCAGGAAATTCCCAACAAAAATTAAAATCCCAAAAATCGGGCAGGAAATCCCTAAGAACAGGTTTTTGTTCGGACGAGAGGAATTCTTTTTGCAGGAGGCATTTTCAGAGAATTTTTGTGACGGGAGGGAATTTATTGAAAATTTTGAGGGAGGGAGATATTTTTTGGGGAGTGTTTTGGGCGGGGGGATTTTTTGGCAGAAAGGGAAATTTAAATTGGGGCGCGGCAGATATGAAATTGTATTTTCGAGTCTATACGGTAATTACATTCTAATGAACTCAATCTTAAAAATATAAAGAAAACTAAACTAATTTTGAGAAACATAATACTTTTCCAATTAGTCGACACATAGATTAACTGCAACGGAATACTGATTTTGTGCATTTGCCAAAGCAAGTGGATATAAATTACTTAACAACTAAATCTTAACATGAAACAAACAACTTGACCCTTTCCACTCCAATAAATTTTCTGGACCAAATTATTCTAACACTAACCCGGGTGCATGTACTTTATAAAAATTTACACTAGAAAAACTGAAAATTAAGATTAAAAATTACCAATTTGTGTTTGCACCCGGAGGGACATCCGAGTGGAAAAAGTTATACAAGATGAAATATAAGAGAGTAGAAACACAAAGGCAAAAACAAAACTCTCATATCGTACACTCTAAGTTGGGTTATAAGTGAAACTAAACTATAACTGTGTTTGTTAACTCGACTGACAATCCACAAGTTTTACAAAGAAAGGTTTGTATTATGAAATACAGATTTTAAACATAACTTATAGAATGCCGATTACATGATAAAATCTAGTGAAACAAAACCTCGCTTAGTATTATAAATTCAAGCAACTTTCCCAAAAATTCTTATTTTCTCTCAAATAAATATTCTTACTTAATACATCGAGTTGTATAAACTGAGACTATAATATACTCGAATAGAAAGGCGGGACTAGCATCACAAAGGCTTAGTGAATTGTAATAGTGTCCACGGACTGAGAAACTAGTACATCTCTACTTCTTTAGTTAGGTAAATATAGTGACTAAACGATAATATTTCAAGTAACATAACAACTAACAAGTAATAAATAGTTAAATACAAATAAAGAAATACTCTGAACATATGGTAGATAACAACAAAATATACACATGATGAAGGCTTTCTAAAACCAAAGCTAATACTAGTCAGATTCGAGAGGGGATAAATGTGATATGTTCGCTACAAAGATGGTTAATAGCACCAGTAGGTCTAGTAGCTAGTTCAGACCAGTCGAAAGATGAAACCATCATTCACTCATTGGCATTGAACAATGGGCAGTATTATGTAACTTCAAACTACCACTCACTGCATCACTGAATACAAATTGTAAAAGGACAGACAGATGAGCAGTATTATAAAAAGAAAAGTTCTTGCGGTTGTTTTACAAATTTCTCTGCAATAGTCATAACACAACAAAAACCTGCCACTAAAACTGGGTGGTAATGTGTAAAAACTTGTTTTTTGGAAAAGTGAGGGCAGTCTCCTAAACACGTCACAGGTCGGCTGCATACAAATAATCTTAACCAGGATTTAGTGAGGCGCCACTCATATCTTGAGTGAGGAAGAATGTGTTCTGAAACTAGACAGCCTGCAGAAGAAATGATAGTTCAAAAGGTTACAAGAATTAGGATTTATTGTCTGGACCTGACTATTTTTTCCTCCATATATTTAACAGAAACGTAAAGTAAAAAACTAAAAATTAAATCTTCCACAAGCCTTCACAGCCTTCCACAGGCCTTCACTCGCAGGCACAATGACTCGTTGCTAATTGCAACGATAAAATACCCTCTTGGCAAAATGACTTATCACATCCCTCTAGACATCGAGGAGAAAAGAAAGAGAGGATAATATAAAAAGCGCTTTAGTTGAGGAAATGAAACAACTTGAACTGTCATTTCTTCTGCAGGCTGTCAAAGTTTAAGAACACATTGTTTCTCACTCAAGATATGATAGATACCTCACTGTGGGCCTCTAGTTGCCCAGCAACACCAGAAGGACATCCAATGTTCCGGACTTTCAGCCCTGCCTCACTCTCCAACTCCGCCTGAAGCGAAGGGTCCACCTCCGACATCGCAGGGTTCTGAAAATAATGCCGTTGCTTCATAGGAACCGCTCCCGCCCATAGCTGTATCTCGTCATGTAGAAACCACGACTTAACTCACTGCACTGATCAGACTTAACAATATAACCGGTGTTGCTTTCTTTCCTAAACCTATGGTGTTATTGTTCACTCCATCGTTGTTGAACAAACATTGTCATAAACTGGAAATTCACAAACTTGTAACGCTCTATTAGCGCACCTTCACGTGGTTTCCTATGACTCCAGCGAAGACTTGTAAAATGATAACAGACATGTTCAAGAAAACGTAAGCAAGAATATCATAGATCTTCCACCCCTATTAGTCTTAAATCTTATCATGGGTTTAAACAATGAAACAAAGATGAACAACCCTGCGCAGATAGATGAAGACTGGACAAAGGCTCACAGCTGTATAGTTGTCCAGGTTTTTCACAGGTAATAATATCTGACGTTAAATAATGAAGTCAAAAATAAAAATAACACACAAAAATTCAAGGAAAGCAATAAAACTATGTGCCAAACGGGCAGTGTATCAGATCAATAAGAAAATCAACGGGAGCTCGAAATGTTACATACACAAGGCCTACTAGCAATGTTACAAGGTACTAGATATGCTAATCAGTATATTGCATATAATCCAGAAATGTATAACCATTTCCTCAAATCACATGACATCACAGTATGGGTTCTAGTTCCGTCACCATCAGCCAATTTCTTTACTTTCTCTGCCAGCCGATTTTGAACGAGTATGAGTAAGAACACAGCAATGAAATCCGCATTCCCCTTAGTTTCCACATAGATTGACACCTTGTCGTTGCCCTGATGTATCAACTCGATGACCTTTCTTCTCTTCCCATTCCTCGCAACATGGTAAATGTGTTTCTCCTCATCGGAGGAAGCGCCTCCCATAATTCCTACAGTCAAGAAGAGTTAGTTGTGCAAGAACTTGCTTGCCAACTCTTGGATTGTCTTGGGGAACATGGCTGTAAAGTTGAGGATCACCAGTTTTTACCATAGTTGAATGATCGAGCATGCTTTCCATATCTCCTAGGAAGCCCATGTCAAGCATGTCGTCTGCATCATCAGGATGAAGAAAAGCACAAATCCAAAACGGATCCTTTTGTCTATTAACAGAATTTTTTGACCTTGCATAATTCTGCACCGTTGTGGGTTTCCATGCCAGGCCAATCATTGCCTCTTCCACCGCCACTCTACTGTCCACCGCCCTGGCCGGCTTTGCCTCCACCACGACCGGCCCGGAAGGAAGCACCTCCATTGTCATCTCGGAAGCCACACCGGCTCCACTGTTGTCATCACCAAACCCACCTCAGCCTCCTCTGCCGCCACCATGACCCCTAGCCCACCGCCATCTCTGTTGAAGGCACCTCATTTTCTGTCCCTACCACCAAAGCCACTGCCACTTCCTTAACCCTCTCCTTCAGGCTTGGGATTGTCACATCTTTGTCAGTATAAAATAACTCTCCAAGACCCTTCTCTCGACATCCAACCTGCCATCCTCTCCAAATCAGTAGGAGGACTGCTGCACAGGCCTTCACTCGCAGGCACAACTACTCATTGCCAAATAAACTAAAAATAAGCGATAAAAATACCCTTCAGCAAAATGACTCATCACAAGTGGGGTAGGGGTCATGGTGGCGGCAGAGGAGGCTGAGGTGGGTTTGGTGATGACAGCGGAGCCGGTATGGCTTCCGAGATGACGATGACGACAATGGAGGTGGTTCCTTCCGGGCCGGTCGTGGTGGAGGCAGAGGTGGCCAGGGCGGTGGACAGTAGAGTGGCGGTGGAAGAGGCAATGATTGGCCTGGCATGGAAACCCACACCGGTGCAGAATTATGCAAGGTCAAAAAATTCTGTAATAAACAAAAGGATCCGTTTCGGATTTGTGCTTTTCTTCATCCTGATGATGCAGACGACATGCTTGACATGGGCTTCCTAGGAGATATGGAAAGCATGCTCGATCATTCAACTATGGTAAAAACTGGTGATCTTCAACTTTACAGCCATGTTCCCCAAGACAATCCAAGAGTTGGCAAGCAAGTTCTTGCACAACTACCTCTTCCTGACTGTAGGAATTATGGGAGGCGCTTTTTCCGATGTGGAGCAACACATTTACCAAGTTGCGAGAAATGGGAAGAGAAGAAAGGTCATCGAGTTGATACATCAAGGCAACGACAAGGTGTCAGTCTATGTGGAAACTAAGGGGAATGCGGATTTCATTGCTGTGTTCTTACTCATACTCGTTCAAAATCGGCTGGCAGAGAAAGTAAAGAAATTGGCTGATGGTGACGGAACTAGAACCCATACTGTGATGTCATGTGATTTGAGGAAATGGTTATACATTTCTGGATTATATGCAATATACTGATTAGCATATCTAGTACCTTGTAACATTGCTAGTAGGCCTTGTGTATGTAACATTTCGAGCTCCCGTTGATTTTCTTATTGATCTAATACACTGCCCGTTTGGCACATAGTTTTATTGCTTTCCTTGAATTTTTGTGTGTTATTTTTATTTTTGACTTCATTATTTAACGTCAGATATTATTACCTGTGAAAAACCTGGACAACTATACAGCTGTGAGCCTTTGTCCAGTCTTCATCTATCTGCGCAGGGTTGTTCATCTTTGTTTCATTGTTTAAACCCATGATAAGATTTAAGACTAATAGGGGTGGAAGATCTATGATATTCTTGCTTACGTTTTCTTGAACATGTCTGTTATCATTTTACAAGTCTTCGCTGGAGTCATAGGAAACCACGTAGAGGTACGCTAATAGAGACGTTACAAGTTTGTGAATTTCCAGTTTATGACAATGTTTGTTCAACAACGATGGAGTGAACAATAACACCATAGGTTTAGGAAAGAAAGCAACACCGGTTATATTGTTAAGTCTGATCAGTGCAGTGAGTTAAGTCGTGGTTTCTACATGACGAGATACAGCTATGGGCGGGAGCGGTTCCTATGAAGCAACGGCATTATCTTCAGAACCCTGCGATGTCGGAGGTGGACCCTTCGCTTCAGGCGGAGTTGGAGAGTGAGGCAGGGCTGAAAGTCCGGAACATTGGATGTCCTTCAGAAGTTGCTGGGCAACTAGAGGCCCACAGTGAGGTATCTATCATATCTTGAGTGAGGAACAATGTGTTCTTAAACTTTGACAGCCTGCAGAAGAAATGACAGTTCAAGTTGTTTCATTTCCTCAACTAAAGCTCTTTTCATATTATCCTCTCTTTCTTTTCTCCTCGATGTCTAGAGAGGATGTGATGAGTCATTTTGCAGAGAGGTTATTTTATCGCTGATTTTTATTGTATTTGGCAACAAGTCCCAACTTGTTTTATTTCATTTTCCATTCCAACGGCAAAAACCATAATACATTGAGTTTACTCATAATAACTATTAACTATACTAAATTATACAATTAAACTATGAAATTATACAAAAATAAAAGGTATAACTTGTAATGAGTCGTTTTGCCGAAGGATATTTTTTTCGCTCAGTTTTAGTTTATTTAGCTATGAGTAGTTATGCCTGCAAGAGAGGCGACTCGGATAGTTATTTTATACTGACAAAATTGTGACAATCCCAAACCTGAAGGAAGGGTTTTAGGGAAGGGCAGCGACTTTGGTGGTAGGGGCCGAAAAAGAGGTGCCTTCAACAGAGATGGCGGTGGGCTAGGGGTGGTGGCAAAGGTAAGTCTGTCTGTGTGGGGAGTGTACAGAGTTGATTGGATGAGTGGACTTGTCCCAATCGCATTTAGCAAATTATTTTATTTTATTGTGGAACACCAATTATTTTAGAACTGACCTGTTATGGCAAACCTTATTGTAGAGGCCTCTCTCTCAGAGTCTGGAGGCAGAATTTGATATTTTATGAGTAATATTTATTAATACGTAAAGCTAGTATCTAAGTAAGATTTTGTATTGAATATTTTAGCAGTAATACCACATCAGTCTGGTTACAGGACAGGATATTTTAGAGTGGCACAAGGTGTCCTGAGCCAGTCGAGTCCTACACCGGCTACAGATAAACAAGGTGTCCTGAGCCAGTCGAGTCCTACACCGGCTACAGATAAACAAGGTGTCCTGAGCCAGTCGTGTCCTACACCGGCTACAGATAAACAAGGTGTCCTGAGCCAGTCGAGTCCTACACCGCTACAGATAAACAAGGTGTCCTGAGCCAGTCGAGTCCTACACCGGCTACAGATAAACAAGGTGTCCTGAGCCAGTCGAGTCCTACACCGGCTACAGATAAACAAGGTGTCCTGAGCCAGTCGAGTCCTACACCGGCTACAGCTGATAGTGGGCAAGGTATTGAGGCCCTTTTATTGAATGTTTCGGGTAATATTTAATATTAGGGATACTTGGCGGTATCGTGTGTTTATGTTTCAGGTTGTGTTGTGGGTTATGGTTTTGAACTGTCACTCTGACTGGACTGCAAGACTAGCTACATGACTGGAGTCGGGTTCCTTCTTCATCTACCTCGACACTGCGGGAGCTTGCTGTTGGTTAATCCTCTGACGACTCGTTTGTCTGTGGTGTTCGTGCTCAAAATCCTCATCGGTCACCTTCAATCGGAACATCTGCAACAGTCAGACAGTTCTAAAACGTGACATTGGCTTAGTTTTGTATTATTTTTTATATATACAACCGAAACTGCGGTAGAACTGCAATCGATTGGATTGATTATTTTTTTCCTAGTTATTTTTCTCATAATTAAGGTAAGAGACCCACACCTTACTTTTACCCGAAAAATTAACTAATTTTGACTTGATCTGATAGTGAGCCTAGGCTCAAACTGCTACGGAAGAAACCAAATCAGTATGGAAAACTTTATTTTATGGATGAATTTTCATTTGTTTTGGTTAGGAGAGAATTTTCTTTATAGGCTTCTGTAACACATTATTTGTACTTGTTCAGCAAATTTGAAATCAGGGCCCTGTTTCATATAAATTACTACTTTCAGGAACTCCTGAATGGTACCTCCAATTTTAGAGTTTAAAACAGCAGTTTAAAGCTAATTTAGTTGGGACTAAGAATGTTTCTGTTTCATAAAAAAACGCACAACTCTTAAAATTCTACACTACTATCAGGAATCTCAGCTGATACTTTCACTAGTGAAGCATGATTGATGTGGCAGCCATGTTGGATTAAAAAGTCACAAATAAATAGGCAGTTACAGGTAGGCTATGTAGACCTTTTTAGTCATAAGCATAGTTTGATATTGACTAGGTTTAGATATTGTTGTTATTGTATTAAATTGTTGCCAAAAGCGTCCAACTCTGGACAGGTCACGTGACTTGGTTACTGCAGCGACCAGAAATTAACAAGATGGCAACGGCGTATTGATAGTGTTAATGTTATCTTACTTTTGTATACCACCAGTTTTATACCGGTTGCACATTTGTTTTACTGTTGATTTCACATTCACCACTAACTACTCCAATAATCAAAACAATTCCTGCAACCACACTTCAGAAATTAATATGTACTCTCACGCCCCTGTCAAAACACTGATTAATTAGTCAGATTTATCAGTGGGGCGACTGCAATATTCTGATAAATGGGAATAATATTGTTATTTTTGGAATAATATTGATAGGTGAGTCAGAGAGGATGAGCAAAGGTCACCCGGGACACTATTGTAATCTGTTTTGAGAGGGATGGGACGCTCGACAATATTTTAATATTTTTTCTCGGTCGAGAGCCGCGGTTAATCTGATTACGGTAAAATCAGAGTTGACTGTACTTGTAAATATTTACACTCCCGGTTAGGAGTGTATAAATGTACACTGCTTTTATGAAACAAGGCCCTGCACATATCTTTTTCTCCCTAATAAAGCATTATTAGGAATGTCAGTATGATTCGGCTAAACCTTACCTCTCTTATCATGAAGTCCTCTTCTAGAATGTGAAGAGGAGGATTTTTCAAAGCCTCCAGAGTTTCGTACATGGTGGGACATCTCTTCTTGAGTGAAGAGCTTGACTTTGCACTCAAACTCAACTTCATCAATACCAATGCAACTTTGAACAATATTTTCACACCTGCAACATAAAAACAATCAGGGTTATACTGGTTTTACAAAATGAAATTCCAGGACATTTCCAGGACAATGTCCTAATTTTCCAGCTCACTTAAAGCACAATTTCATTTGAAGAAACGGTAGTATGTCCTTACATAGCACCTTACATATAAACCAAAAAATATACAATTTAATTGGAAAATCTGGTGATACATTTCCTTTGGAATAATCTTTAAACAAAAAAATCTTTTAATCGTTAAGGTTTTCTTTCATTTGCTTGAAAATACCATTTATGTACATCCCCCCGTCCCGCTAAGCCCACAACAATCATTTTATTTCCTGTTCTACGATGCAAAATGTTTTTTATGAATTCAAAGAGACGATAATTTCATGCCTCATTACTTTAGACACATCAAATTTAAAATTAAAAAGAATCATAAGGTTGCAGCAGTACAATGGTAAAGAGAAAGGTTGCCGTGGACTCAGCAAAGTCTACAGTAGTTGACCATTTCTACCTGGTCGGTTTTTACATCTCGCCGATCAAGGCATCATCAGTTAGTTGTTTACGAGACTTGTAAACAACTAACTGATGATGCCTTGACCGGCCAAAGCGCTCTTAAAATTAAATTATATAAAACTTTTAAAAATGAATAATTATTTAAATCCAAACAAGTTTCACCGAGTATTCAACAAAGATAATTTTGTTTGGTTGAAAATGGAAAACTACATGGCTATAGTACAACACTCTTATTTGGTTTGCTCGCTGTAAAGCATGAATCGTAAGTAATATGGTCAACAAACACTGTCGGTCGGACGTACTGACGCGCCGAGGAGAGGTACAACCCGTGGAAGTGCCGAGTTTGAGCTTGTAGTGGCGCGCATCATGAGTCTGTTTCTCCACGCTGAAGCAAGATCCCTATCAAACGGTTGAAGATACGACAAAAGTGCTCAGGACCATTTGTGTAGAAAATTAAATTTTAAAGCTCGTATGGGCTGTCAAAACTTAAATACCTGTTACGGTTTTTCTAAAATTTTACGTGACAGCTTTGGGGTTATAAATTTTCACATGTAGTGAGGTCCTATTAATGACTGCCATCTTGAAAATAATTAAATAATCAAACATGTTAATAGCCTATGTGTTAACCTGGTATACAAGCCACATTCCTGTAAAATGGCATTAAAACTGGTCCAGTGGTATTTGCGTGATTGAGGAACAGACAGACACACAGCATTTCATTTTTATATATTAGTATAGATATTATTTTTTGACTGATAAAGATACTCAAATTTTAAGATATCAACATATTTTAACTTTTAAATTTCCAATCTTTTTACTGACAGACGTAGCCAACAAATGCCATTAAATAATTATAATCCGTCTTTAGAAACATTCAAATTACAGTTTCATGAAACGTAGTGAGCACAGACCTGTGTTAATCTAACTTATGTGTTGCAAGCAACTAAAGTTCTCGTTTCGTGAAACAGGTTTCCGGGGGGGTTTTGGTATCGGTTTGGGGTTCGCAGTCACCACTTACAATTTGTAATGGGTAAAGGTCGAGGTTGAGTGGTAGAGAGACTTTGTAGTCCTAAATTGGCCTTGTTAAACAAGACAAACTTATTCTGAAACCGTGTCTCCAGTGTGCATCACGCCTTAGGCAGCTAATATCTCCAGCAGACTAACCTTCACACAAGAACATGTCCCAGATGCGTAGGATGGTAGCCCAAGGCAGTGTCCTCGTGAATACACACAGAAACCACTCAGTCATGTACAAGATCGGCTCTATTTTCTGCTTTTTCTGTAAATAAATCCCATTTAAATAGTTTTACAACAGTAAATATATTTGGCTTCTTTCAAATAATTGTCATCAAATATCATTTTTGGGTGGTTTTCTTTAAACAAATTTCAAGCCATACTGTGATGGTAAGTTTACTAGTAGGTTAATTAGTTATTTGTTAGCTGTATACAGAGGTTGAAGAGCCCAAGAATAATTTCCACATTTATACTACATTGGCACAAGATATGCATGAAATACCAACCAGATGTTTGTGTATTTGTGGAGCCACCTTTTTCAACAGGCCAAACAAAATGTCACCATCAATTTGGAGGGTTTCCTGAAAAGTAAATGTGACTTTAAAATAAATTGAAAACCAACCCTACCATTTGTTTTAATATAATTATATTTTTACTAATCCTATCTTACTCACTTTTTAAAAAACCCTCAGAATATAGTAGGGTTACCTAGCAAAGGTATTGGGGCAGCAACAATTAATTTATGTAAATTTGAATGCTTTGTACATGCAGGGAGAGAGTTAACTCAGAGAGAGAGAGAGAGAGAGAGAGAGAGAGAGAGATATGCTTTATTACATCAGCGTAGAGCTTAGAAATAGTGTCAACAATGAAAACATTTAAATAACTAATAACAAGAATTTAAATAAATAAATGTCTTATGATAAAGTGTATAACATGTTTATGCTGTGTTGCCAAGGTGCCTTCTTCTGCATCGGATAAGACTCATTACATCATCTAATCAGAATAACTGAAGTAACAGAAGTAACAAACAGTGGGATTATGATGTAGATATAGTAAGTGTAGAAATAAAGTTGTAGTTTGTATATATTGGACATATAATAGGGTTTCTTTCATTTGTATTTTACAAGTAACTGGTTGACTTAGGACTTGGTCCTCCTCCTGATTACACCATTCAGGGCCAGTTTCCCTAAATTCTCATTGTGCTGGTTTATTTAGTGCCAGGCACAGATTTATACCTCCGGTTTACACTTCGAGGTGTTTCCCCACCTTTTTGGTGGCAGGCACAGGATAGATCAAACTTCATATCAATGAGTTGGCTAATCTGTTTGTCTGTTTTCTGTTTAATTTCGGTAGAAACAAGAAAAAGCCGTTTATTCAATTTGAGTTGAGGTTATGTTTACTGACTCCCAATGTGAAGAAGACAGGCCTATTTTGTTGAATTGTAATTTCTATCTTATCTTATTCAAATTTACTTTTCTGCATTTGTATAAAACGCGGATACAAACGGGCTAGGGCGTCAGACACTTGCTTAACGATTTTGCTAACAGAGGACTTGTGTATTCCGCTCAACTCCCCTACCTTGATCAAAAAAGTAGAACCTCAATGCACACACAAATTTATTCACATATGACAAGGCTCCATTTCTATTACTTGTGGAACTCTAAGATTCACTAATCAAATTGAGCACACAATTTGCCCTTTCCTTCCTTATTTGAAATCTTTCAAAAAATTCTTCATCATTTCATTTAACAAAATGATTAACTCTTTCCCTGATTCTGGTAGGCCTTGGTAGGCACTCTTGTTCTTGGTACTTCATGCTTGTCATCCTTTTCCTCAACTGCTTCTAATATTTCCAACAGTTCAATGAGTTAATTAATCCATTTGACTAATTATGCACTTAAAAAAAAATAATACAACGATTTGAAAGAGAAATAGGCTAAGTATTTGAAAAGTTAATATTATGGTGTGTAGGCTAGGCTTTGATTTCCAAATTTGAGGTTAAGTTTTTGTTTATTTCAACTAGCATCAAATTTGTGACAGTGGCTTAAACCACCTGCGAGGGTCAGTTAGTTTATTCTGGCCAAATTGGCAGTATAAATTTTGGGGAAACACCTTCTTGAGTTAAACCGCAGCTTAAACTGCTGAAGGGGTCATCGAAGGGACTGAACCACTTAAAATATTAAACTCTAATCAACTAAATTGCAGGAATCTTCGTGGTATGAAAAAATTTGGTTCAATCAATAAAAAATCAAAACTGAATGTGAACTTTTTTTAAATTTTAGTCTAATAACCATTTTTTTTATAACTCAAAATACAGACCATTCCCTGACTGTAGTATCCGGACAAGTAGTTATCACAGATGGAGACAAGGCACCAGAAGGCTTCTTGAGCAGGCATTCGTGTGAGGAGAAACGCAGCAAGAGGGGCTTGGGCTTGACAGTACCCGACACTGCTGTTCAGTATCGAGTACGCCTTCAGCACATTGAACAGATCTTTCTGACTGCAACACAATACACAACATTCTTAACTGTGGTATCCGGACAAGTACCGGTAGCTATCACAGATGGAGACAAGGCACCAGAAGCTTAAAACTTCAATCACTTTTTGTTGCAGGCATTCATGTGGACATTTTTGTTTAATCAAGAGATTTTCATTTGTCAAGGGTAAGGCGTTAATTGCCATGACGCCTTTTGATAGAATCGAAATCAACTGTATCTTACAATGCCTTTTGTCACTTGAGCTTTTGTCACGTATTTTAGGATATCTCTCAGTAGTAGGCGAACTGTTTGAAAATTTGGCTCTAACATTCAACGGTAACATTAAATAGAATCCAGTGTTTTGTTTAAATGGAGTGTGTCAAAAAACCTGACAATTTTTAATGTAAAATAACTTTGGAACAAAATAATACTTTATTTTGTTGACACTGTTAATCACATAGGTGGTGACCTCTACACAGGTTTCCCATTGTTCTGCATATTTGCAGTAACCTTCCATATCACTGCATGAAGAATAGCAGCAATCTCTTCTCTTAACCACTGTTTGAGTTCATGGATGGTTTGATGTTCTGATACAAACACTTTGCTTTTTGATATCCCCAAAGCCAACAGTCACATAAAGTAAAGAAGAATTAGAAATCGCCAGAACCTTAGCTTGTCTTCGAGCAGAGCCATTAGGAATTTGCAACACACTTCACCGAACATTTTTCGATATTTTCTGATGTACGACCAAAACGAGGTCGGCCACTTAGTTTAATCTTAATAGCGAAAGATGTAGTTGGAAAGTTGTCAACGCAAGTCAGATTAGTGAAAAGGAATCGCTCGTGACGGCCAACATCGAAGTGAACGTGAAACAGTCATTGAGTTAGGATAATAGACTCGTTGTTTTTGGAAAAAGAATCAACTAAAGAACGATGTAGCGCCAATCACTGGTGATCCATGTTTGTTAGTTTATCCTAATATAAAAATGGCTTAACAAAAACAATAGTATACTGCAATAATGAAGTCTCTAGCTAGCACAGCAGCTTACTTATCAAAGAATAAAAAGAGTCAGGTTTTTTTTGCGCACCCATTAGTGTCTGAGCTACAAATTTGTTAGTACTTGTTCACTGTCAAATGGGTGTACCATTTATGACTGCTAGTTACATTCGATGAGTGATATGAACACTTAAACAGTGAGGTTAAAACGTTATTACGTTAAAGATATTTCTTGTGTTCTCTGTTGAAGTTGGTCGGTCTGATTCATGGCTGTGATTGGTCGTTCACTGCCCCAAACCAGCCAATGGGGCCGTCTGGCGGCTGGTCAGGCAGTCAGTCAGTGTGCAGCTGTACTGGCCGTGGACGTGCTTGATTTCTCTATTTGTTTATTAATTATGTTTGCTTGGTGGTGGGTGACTGGTCAGTTTGTGGTGATTACTTTTAGACTAACTGTTTTACTAATGTTTTCTGTTATGTTACTTTTCACCTGAAGTCTGGGTCAGATTCCAGATCTCGAAACGTTGTGTTCTTTTTCTGCACTCAAAACAATGGAAAATGTCCGTAATAATGTTTTAGCCTCAGAAATAGTACGAGCGTCAACAACAAATTCAAACAAAGTACTTAAACAGTGCTAGACTTACCCGTGACCTTCTTGTTCGACGAACATTTCATGGTATGGAAACTGGCGATGTAAATCTTTGCGTATGTCGTCGACCCAGCGCGGGTCCCCTTGTTGAGCGATTAGGTCCACGTAGAGAGTCGGGTGTGCGTCCATCAGTATCTTAGCCCCACACAGGTAGAGCCAAGCTCGTTGTCTTACAGAGGGAGGGATCCCCTTTCCGCAACGTTCTCTCACCTGCAAAACACGAACAAACCAAACTTTACACACTCCCTGCATTCTTCTTGTAAACCATTTTTTAAAGAGTTATAAATTTTGACTGTTCCTAGTTTGCATGTAACGAAAATTTTACTGTCAGTGCAATCTAATTTTGATGAGCTTTTTTAAGAACATTTTGAAATGATATGAAAAGAAAATGAAATGAACTAAGTCTTTATTTTTGTGGCGAAGTTAGGACTATACTTTGATACTTTGATACTTTGATTTGAGACACCGACCACTCCTAGAGGGTATTTTAAGGTGAATATGGGGTGAAGGGTGAGTGTGTTGAGTGTTATTGATGGATGATGAGGTGTAGTCTTGTTACAAACTCGGGCCGACTGTTCCCCAGTTTGGGTCATTAATTAATAGCCCAACGACCAAGGGAATGGACCAACGGCTTTACGTGACTTCCGAACCACGGGGAGTGGCCATCGTGAAAAGTTATCACTGCGCCCGGGAATCGAACCCGGGCTGATTTGGTGCGAAGCACACGCTGTACCACTGAGCTATGACAAAGTCCTCTCTTCCACTTAACCACTATTAATTATATACAATCATTTACAATATATTACAACATTTAATAAACTTAAAACAACTTAAAATCTAAATTGTGTAGATATAAAGAATTAATATTACCAATACACTTTAAACTCTACTTCTACATTCACACATTGCTAAACTACCCGAGCCACCAAAGCGTCACCTATCCTACAACCCAGCCTACAACCCCTGTGTCAACCAACTCTTAACTGCGCCCCAAAACAGGCCCGACTTAGATACGAGAAAAGAAAAGGACATCAACATTCCTACTTTTAGACTGATTAAGTCCCAGAAATGTTTTCCAGCGGCTGAAATGAAATACTCCAATAGCCTGCCTGAAGAAATCAGAGTGTTAAACAATGCTAAGCTTAGAACTGTTATCTATTCTTTCAATGAGCTAAACTCGGAGTCACTATTTTAGTTTCCATCGCCATTGTATTCAATTAGCCATTTTAAACTGACGCAATCTATCTGGAATACCAGTCAACGATGAAGACATCAAGTAATCAATCTAGTATTTGTATTTAGGGATTCAGAATAATTTGTATTAACTACCTTTTTGTAGTTGTGAGTCATAAACTTCTCCCAACTCTCCAACATTTGAAGCCATTTTCTCTCTCTCTTGAGAATGACAGCAGGCGAACTCAGTCTTTTCCTAAAACAATATTTTGGTTTTATTTTGTCAGAATACAACTAAAATTGTGTTCCCCGAGGTGAAAACATATTACGGATGTTTTCCATTCTTTCTGGTGAACATAAATGGAATTTCCTTTCCATTGGCTGTGCATAAATGGGTATTTGTTGTGTTCTTTGTTACAGTTGGTCAGTCTGATTCACGGCTGTGATTGGTCGTTCACTGCTCCGAGCCAGCCAATGGGGCTGTCTGGGGCTAATCAGTCAGTGTGCTGCTGTCACTGGCCGTACTTGATTTCTCTATTTGTTTATTCATTTTGTAAGTTTAACAAGGGGGAAAAATTAAGGTTAATTGGTAATGGGTGACTGGTCAGCTTGTGCTGATTACTGTTAGGCTGGCTCTTTTACTAATGTTTTGTGTTATGTTTCAGGTTACTTTTCACCTGTAGACGGGGTCATATTCCAGATCATGAAACATAATGTATTTTTTGTTAACTCAGAAACGTCTGTAATAATGTTTTCCTTCAGAAATTGTTTCATTGTCAACAAAAAACTTCAAGCAAAAAAAATTGTGTTGACAAACAAATAATACAAGTAGTGAAATTAATAGATAAAAAATTACTAATGGGTTATGGATATAAGCTACTGATGGAGGGTGATTGGGTTATAATTTGAAATAAACTTATTATCAAAATAATATTAAAAAATTAAATTGCTTCAATCAAGTCTGTTTTAGGCAGGACGTACACTTCATCGACTCCGGCCCACCCCCCCGCCTGTTCAGCGTTTACACACCGGCCCACTCCCCAACTCCAGCCTTTTATATAGGCTGTGGTTATAACCAGTTTTATTATAAAATAACATACAAATATGATATGTTTACAAGTACATTATGCAGCGGCAAACAACATAGCCTACTTCACTAAAAAAACACATGTAGGATGAGAACAAATTTACTCGTCCTGGAAAAAGGGTGTTTTCAATCAATCAGTACACATGTTCGAATACCACTAGACTTAATTCTTTGAGTTTTAAATCTAAACACCGTAACATTACACAGAATAGCAAAATTATCGACATCCCAGATACAGTAAAACCACAACTAGGATGGAGCAAATGACTGATCATTGAGATAAGGTAGACCCCTTCCACCGGCTCCGCCCTAGTCACCCCTTAAGGCAAACAGTGCCGAAACCGGTAGGGGTCGGAGCGGAGTCGACTGTCCAGTGTATGACTGCTCGTGTGATTACATGCAAAGTGACTTGTTCCAAAGAGACAGGGCAGTGTTGGGCAGGCCAGAGAATATCCTATCGTAAGAGTAAGAAGCCTTTGACAGTGCTTTTAAAGCTTATTTTTAACGAAGCAAGATAACAAAGATTTGAACTTAAGAAAGTTAGTAACTTCATGAATTCACTGTAACATATCTTTTAGACAATTGCAATAAAGCCATCATGATGCTTATGTTCAACTAATATTGGCAGTGTAATTTATGTTAAAAATATATCAATATTCGGTCAGTTGAAAAACACGTAAATATTCGTCACTTGGATAAAAGCACTTTGGAATGAGGTTTGAGAACATAATACATTTAACTTACGGTTCAGGACTGTATTGAGAGCCACCAAGAAAGCCGTGGCGGTCAGGCACTGTAGACACGACGGAACCATTGTTCAGTACAGAGCTGGCTTCAGAGTAACAATCCTCATTCTCTAGGTCAGAGTTACTCATGCTGGAAGCTGTACCTGCAACATGGAAGGTAACTGTATAGAGAGCCATCGAGGATCCCGTGGCTATCAATGAAGGAAGTAAGCAAAGGAAGACATTTCAGATAGCCCTAAAATGGAGGATAAGCCTTGGTTACATACAACTCGTTTGGAAAACAGACAACAGATCTGAAGTAGGCCCTTTGATTATAGCTACAAAGTATTTTACACAACATGATAATCATAGCGTATTCTCGATTACTACAAATAATTAACTTACTGATTGATTCGTGTGAGTTAGTTGGTGTTGCTCAAACTGAAAGGTCTTGTAGAAATCAGATGGAAAAATAAAAGAAGATTGGTGGTGAATAGAAAAATGTTGACATAAAATGGAATGATATAAATCATATCATCTTTTGAGATAGACAGCAAAGAGCATAATGTATTCTAAACACAGTATATTTAAATATTTGTACTGAACAAGTCCAAATCTGACAACGCCATGATAGTTATGACGAAACGATCGATTGTACTAATTAGTCAATAATTGGTGAACCAATCAAAAGCCCTCTGTGTTTTTTCTAAGGTTTTCTCAGCGTCGTTTTCTACAGTTTTATCAGGGTGGTCGCGTGTCGTCGATAATGAGCTATACTGTAATTTGTTATAACTAAATATTGAGCATAAGACGTCCCTAATGACCTTAAAATGTGTTTATGAGTCGAAGCAATAATTTTAAAAGGTAGGAAGCACACTTAAATGAAAGCCGGTTGTCACAATTAGTTCATCGATAGTGATGATCCAATTTAGCTGTCTACGTTCATTTTCTGGGCGGTCACAATTGGTTAAAGTTCGTAGAGCGGTGGTAATGAACTGTACAAATCATAATCGCGAAACGGGACTGGGTTCGTTATTATTGCCGAAAGATCAATGTTCTTATTATTCGGCGCCAGCAATGGTGGAAACCCGGTACCGTTTCCACCCGAATATTTTCCCCGATTATAATGACGGCTTATAATGGTATTTGAGTTTGTTGCGGGAAAAGGAGAATGACGCTCTAAAAGCTTCTTTCAAAAGGTATTGTCCCAGCAACTTGTAGACTATAGATATTTAGTGGCAGATCCAAGGAGGGGATCGTAGGGGTCCTAATCCCCCAGCTCATTAAATCACAGCTAATTATAAAATTGGCACTTTTTGTTTTAGTTAGGAGGAAATGTGTTTACTTTACGCATTTTGCACTGTGATTTGACCTTGTGCAATAGTGTTGGACTCCGAGCAGCTAAAAAGATTCGACGTCTACCTGACTGACTACCAACTAAAACTCCCTCTTTACCGCGTACACTATTACACTAACAAAAAATTCTAAGCCCGTTTGACACATTAATCAATCCTAGGTCGTTGGTACTTATACTAAAGTTACCAAGTAAAGCTCGCTTCAACGCAGTCGATCTAGATCGATCTTTGATACCACATTTAGTGGGTCTGGAGAATGCATTTCCATGTATAACAAGGATTTTGTTGTAAAACATCACCGAACCTATCCGTAATGATATTACTTTACTTATAACTACATCATTATGTCATTGACTTTAAATATACATTTAAAATCAATGATTATGTTCAGCATTTATTCAGGATAAAATGGGTTTAAGTTCAGCGTAATACGACTAATACCTTAGTTTTTCGCCATGCCATTGACCCTAAACATTTAAAGTTAACGGCCATGCTTCTACAGGTTTAGACTTTAGTGAGCAATATAAGGTAACACGCGTAGTGTTATTTAACGGGGAGATAACGGCGAGAGATATAGGCCTAATACTGCCGCGACGTCGCGCAGATGGTGGAGGTGGGTCATACCAAAGCTAATGTAAGGGGGTTCTTGGACATGGCGAGGGGATTCTTCGCTAATAAAATTGATCTTATTACACAAAGTCTTACTATACTCGATACGATCTACGATACTTATAGACAGTCTTCTACTAATATAAAGACAATTAACATACATTCAAAAGCTATGATATTGGCTTTAATATGTATAATTAATCGAAAGTTGTATTGCCTTTGCAGCACGTTTTAACATTTTAAACTCAATGTTCATTTTTTACGTAACAAATCTAAATGGGTAGAAATCAAAATAATTGTGGTTGGATTATCGTAGGAATGCTACGAGCTAACTATGTTTGATATTTTTACCTAGTACACATACAGTGTCATAGTAAGTTGGCTTAAGACTATAAAATACAATGACGTGATTCTACGACTAGGCGTTTGAACTGAATTTATTTACAGTATGATTTGTATTTTTGTGCGCAAGCGTTGCGTCAGCGGAAGTTGTGAAGCCATCGCCCAAGTTAACGGTTACCCTACTATAGACAGTTATTTCTGTACATTAGGACGTTTTTAATTCATATTGTTTCGAAATTAGCTAATTTTTTACTAATATTATTATTATAAATGAAGATGTCTTTTATTAGCTTCCAATTGTGTTAGTTATTATAAGATAAACACCGATATATTTGTGGGATACCAGACTGCTTAGTCAAGATTATGGCGGAATGAGCTCATAAAATCTTCACCTCACTTATTTAGTTCTTACAAAAAACTATTTTGGGATACGCTACGGGAGATCAAAATTCGAAATAGTGTCGGTAAGTATTTCAATTTAAGTACCCATCGTCCGTTAAGTCCAACAACACTATATTCGGATATCCTACCTACTCGATCATTAAAATTTAACCCTAATTGAAAGACCCAACTGCTGAGCAGGAATTTGATTCTTTTAACTGTTTTCTAGTTGAGCACTATAAATCTAAATTACATATAAGTTAAGTCCAAATTTGTCGTTATTTTATTAACATGATCTTATTAAATGAGAAACACTTGAAATAAAGGAATTTTTACCATTTATTTATTATCTTATTAGTTTACCATTAGGGCTAGAGTTTGACATATGATATGTATTGTAGCCAGGCTACCCATGGGTCTGACTGAGAGTCTATTTAACTTGGCTTCATCCTAGGCTTGACCTAGGTCTTCCTAATGAAAATCATAGCATCTACTGACTAAACCAATTCTTAGGCATACACAGCCGTTGTCACACATATAATCCAGTTCTGCCGGTGGACACGACGCCCAAACATCATAATACTGTAATTCAAATCCTTTATTGTCATATTAGGTTTACACTGAGTGATGTAGTAACGGTAAACATATGAATTTCTTGTTGTTTTTATAACTACAAATTTTACATTAAGTTAAAGCTTTGTTAGGTTCTTTTTTTGTGTTTGCCTAATTTAAATACTCTATTAGTCTAATGGTCAGGACTGGGTAGCAGTCTTTTCGCTTAGACAGCCTTCAGAAAAGACTGTCTCCTTCCAGTATTGTAATGGTGAACTTATGATTATCTTTGCAGGTAAAAACTGAAATTTTATGTTTAATGTGGACTTAACTGTCAAAGATGTTTTGGCTATAGAATGTCATTATATCAAGCTGTTAAAAAAGAGGTCGGCAGTCTGCAAGACCTTCACTGGAATTAATTATTCTAATAACTTTTTTGTAATGGTAGGATGTTTTTCTCTCTGGGGTAGGTCCTTATAACATCATTTCAAAGCTCATCACACTATGAAATAAGCCAAAGTATGGTGATCTTAAATAACCTACTGTCACTAGGTTTTTAATTTTCTAAGGAGAAAAATTGTTCTTGGGAGTCTATGGTAACTTCAAATACATGCTTATTCCATGTTAGCAAGTGCTATCCAGCCCAAAGCCCAACAACTTTATGGGCTCTGTTATGAGGACTGCAGATCATGGGTGGCCATACTCGGGGGCGGGGAAGGGGAGACACAGCCCCTTCCCTGGCTTTTAGGACAAATAATTTTTAATGTTTCAAAGTAAAGTAAAATAAAAAAATTCATTTAGGAAAAAAAATTCTTATCATTTTTAAGGGTTTTCTGGAATTTTAAGTAAGTGCATTTTTTGGACTCTCATTGGGGTGGGAGGTGATTGAGTGCGAGTGGTAGTACCACTATTTTATACAGGGTGATTCAAAAATCTTTGGAATTTTGTAATTAAACCTTTTAAATCTTGTGGTTAATGTTATAGTTTTGAGATCAAGGCGAGAAAGCATCATCGCAAGGAAAATTGTTGTATTGAATTATTAATCTTATTTTCGAGCTAGTTCTACAAAATTACAATAACAAATTGTAGCCTCCAAGTGTGGTAAAGTTCTCTTCCAGAACACACAAAAAACGTGTTTCGTGGGTTATATGTTTTTCCTGGGGAGGAACTGGGTTTTATACTGGGTATACCGGTATGTTAGCCCCCCTTGAAAATACCCTATGGGCGCTCTTGCTGTAGATTAACTGTTGTGTCTTGTCCTTGTTACCTTTTAGTCGGTTTTGAACTGGATCCTATTTGATTTAAGATAATGTGCAACCACTACTCATCGGTATCGTATATGTTGATGCTCTCTTGTAAAATGACAATGAAGATATTTATTTATTATGTAGACAGTATTACAGAGTGTAAACCTAACCTCTCTTTTACCCGTTTGAAAATGAGTTGATTGTTTACATTTTTCAACGCATACAAATTCTGCTAGCAAAAACATTTTCTTAAGATGTTTTATATCAACTTGTAGCGTAGGCCTTGGACAACAATTTAATGTTATAAAAACATTATCTAGGCCTAGTCGATATCAAACTATGCTTAGGACCAGAAAGGTCTACATGGCTAACCTGTGACTGCTTTGTTATTTGTTGTTTTTAATTCAACATGGCTGCCACAATCACTAGCGATCATGCTTGACTGTTGAAAATATCAGCTGGGACTTCTAATAATAGTGCAGAATTTGAAGAATAATGCGGTTTTCCTTATGCAACAGAAATATTATGACTCCTAAATAATTTAGCCTAACTGTTATTTTAAACTCTTAAGAGTTAAGAGTTTTTATCTGTATAACTTTACATTGATCAACATCTTAGAAGACTCCCAACTATTTTCTACACTACTATTAATTAATAGTAGTCATTTATATGAACCAGGGCTCTGATGTCACCAATCACCTTCAGTTTAGATGATTATCTATAAATAAATAATCCATTTATTTGCCATATCTAGGTTATACATCATCCTTTAAGTACTCTATAAGATCCTTAAAGAATACTGGATCTTAAAGTATTCTGATACTTGATTTTGATTGTACCGCTTCTAATAATTGTATCTTGCCATTACTTATTGATGTAGATTTCAGCCTAAACATTTATTATGTCAATTTCAACTATCAGCCCAGGTTCGATTACCGGGCGCAGTGATAACTTTTCACGTTGGCCACTCCCTATGGTTTGGAAGTAACTTTAAGCCGCTGGCTCATTCCATTGTCGTTGGGCTCTTAGTTAATGACCTAATCTGGGGAACAGTTGGCCCTAGTTTGTAACAAGACTACATCTCATCATCCATCAAAACACTTATAACACTCCCTACCATTCCATATTCATCTTAAAAAACCCTCCAAGAGTGGTCAATGTCTGAAAGGAAAAGTATTCGTTCAAGCTGAGCACCTAATTGTTTGTATTTATTGTGGATCAGAAATCATTGTATTGGGCAAAAATTAACAAAATACAATTGAACTAGCCAAGTCAAATTGCATTAAATTATCACAAAATAGTACCACAAAATAGGCTCTTATTCTTAACAATATATATAAACAATAGATATTACATTTGGGAAAAAAGAAAACAAACATAAATTTAAAATATTTTGAAAGCCAACGCAGTCCGACCTCATCATTCCAGCAAATTCAAATCATCCATGGTCACAGAAAGTGGCGAGTTTTCATTCAATGATCAACAGGCTTATGAGAATTCCGTTGTCTAAAGCTGACTATGATAAAGAAGAAAGTATAATAAAGTGTTTAGCAATTAAAAATGGTTATAAAGATAAAATGATTATCAACATGATAAAGAAAAAGATTGGAAATAAGGTAAAAGTGTAAAAAGTGTGTGTCGAAAAGACGGAAACCAACAAAACAACGATAAATACAGCAAATCAGGCATCTATAGGCTCGACTGTGATGACTGTGATAAATATTACATTGGACAAACAGGAAGAACATTTAAATGTCAGTTCCAAGAGCCCATCCAGGCTCTAAAATCAAATAATATGACCACGATGAAGTCTTCCTATGCAGAACACCTTTTGGATTCGAATAATTCCTTTACAAACTTAGAAAACAATATGAAGATAATTGAATTTGAAAAAAAGGGAAAAGCCATGGACTGCAAGGAAGACCTTCACATCTATTTAAATAAGAAAATAAATGAGGCTGGGTTACTCAACAACACTCATTTGAACTACAAGAACCCAATTTTCCATTACATTGCAAAGTTGAAAAATGTTTAAAATATATAATATAACACCAATCCAAATTATTTTTCCAAAACTATTCTCAACAATTTTATGTTTCCATATTATGATTACAATTAATTTTTGTAATTTGGCATATTTTGTTTACAAATATTGAAAACTATTTTCTTTGTACACACCACCCGACGATGAGGTAATCCTACAAAACCAGTCGTGGAAATAAATGTTTTTGCAAGGATACTTAGTTATTTGTCTAATTTTCATCATATATATATATATATATATATATACTAGCTGAGAGTACCCGCGCTTAGCCTCGGGGCTTTTTTAGTATAGCTGTGTGTATACTTAAAGAGAAATGCAAATTAAACAACAAAAATCCTTTCCTATCTTTAGAAAAACAATTTAGTTTGACGGTTTGTTCAACATCTTCTGGCCATTCTGCTGGCATTGGCGGCATTTAGAACCTCCCGTTCACCCGGTGTCTCAGATGCTCTTTGTGAGGCATGCCTCGTTCTGTCATTTTCCAGTAGATCCTGATTTATCTTAGCAGTCTCATTTGCTCTTTGCGAGGCCATTCTGCTGGTATTGGCGGCAATTAGAGCCTCTCGTTCACCCGGTGTCTCAGGTGCTCTTTGTGAGGCATGCCTCATTCTGTCATTTTTCAGTCGATCCTGATGTATCATCAGGAGCCGCACTATCTTTTTGTGAAGCGTGCCTGATTCTGTCAGCACACAGCCGGTCCTGGTGTACATCAGGAGTTAGTTTCATTAGCTATTTGCAAGACATGCCTGATTCTATCAACTAACAGCCTAGCCTCACGTTCTTGAGAGGATTCTGTAGCTCTTGCACAGCTTACAGTCCTAGGTTACAGTCCTAGGTTTCTTTGATCTTTGAGAAATATTGTTTTTTCTATTTGGCATCACGGAAAGAAATTATGAAGTTTAAAATAAAACAAAAAAATAGTTAAAAAACATTTTATATACAGTTTAAAAGTAAAAAATGTAATTAAACAGTTAAAAAAGATGACTTGGTAACAGAGGAAGGTTAAAGAATCGGTTCAGCTACAACGTGCTGTGAGTGACCAAAAGGTAGGCCTATACTAAAGAAAATAGTGTTAACCTAAACCGACAATATTAACAGTTTAATTAAAACCAACGTCCACCGTTACTTAGCCAGCGTTTAAACTTAACGCAAGAACCCAAACCTTGTAGGCCCTGCACACGGCGTGCCGTGATGTAGTTTGTGGTGTGTATAGTCAAGCGATGGCGGCCTTTACGACAAAGCAAACCATGAAACCAAGCCACACAACGCTACACGCCACTCACAGACCATCCACAAAACACACGACAGTGAATGAAGGCGAAGTTAAATAAGCCGAACAATAATTTATTGATGTGAGGAATAGATAGGAAGGTATGGGACAGAGTTATAATTCCATTGGAAAAAGTAATCTTTAGAAATAAACTGCAGACATGTCGTACCACTGAACCAGTACCAGGTCCAGAAGACGACGAATGATGTGAGGAATAGATAGGAAGGTATGGGACGAAGTTATAATTCTAATGGAAATGGTAATCTGTAGAAATAAACTGCAGACATGCCGTACCACTGAACCAGTACCAGGTCCAGAGGACGACTGCGGTGCACTCTACTTGAAATCCCTCCTACCACAACATAACACCAATTAGTAAATCTTACCAAACCAATAAACTTATTGCGCACACTACTGTAGGCCTACTGTAGTCTGTCATCGGGGCCGAAGGAAGTATGGGTGTTGACGGGGAGGGGTGGGTGCCCCGGCTGGCGGTACGGTCTTGTCTGCGGTGCGGACTGCGGACTTGCAGTCGGGAGCGACTCGTGAGCCTGTTTCTCCACACTGAAGCAAGATTTCCTGGCAAACGGTTGAAGATACGACAAAAATGCTCTGGTCTATTGTTGTAGAAAATTAAATTTTAAAGCTCGTATGTGCTGTCAAAAATTTAACATCTTTTACGGTTTTTCTAAAATTTTACATGACAGCTTTTGGGTTATAAATTTTTACATGTAGTGAGGTCTTTTTAATGACCGTTATCTTGAAAATAATAAAGTTATCAAATATGTTAATAGCCTATACGTTAACCAGGTATATAAGCCAGATTCCTGTAAAGTTTCATTAAAATTGGTCCAGCGGTATTTGCGTGATTGAGGAACAAACACACAGACACACACCATCTCATTTTTATATATTAGTATAGATATATATACGAAGCGTGTTTTTTAAGTAAGTACCGTTTTTAAATAAAACAATAACGAGCAGCGATTTCATAATAATTTTTATTTTACATGAAAGCCTGTACTTTAAACTATTTTTCTACATAATTGGCATTAATATTTGGGGCTCTTATCATATCGTACAACTAGCTTTTGAATTCCGATGTCATAGAACTTTGCCGCCTGACTTGACAAAATATTCAGCACTGCCGTTTTGACTTTGTCGTCGTCGTCGTGGCCGCCCAGGTGCTTCTTCAAGTGAAGGAACATATGGAAGGCGTTAGGAATAAGATCTGGACTGTTGGGAGGGTGTTCAAATTGTTCCCAACCAAATTTTCGCATAAAATCCTGGGTTCTCTTTGTGGCATGTGGGCGGGCATTGTCGAGAACAAAATGACACCTTTAGTCAGCATGCTTCGCCTTTTGGTCTGGATAGCACGGCAGAACTGCTCAAGTGTCACAGTATAGGTCTCTGAATTGATTGTGTACCCACGAGGCAAAAACTCCACCAACAACACCCCCTTCCTGTCCCAAAACACTCTGCACGTGATTTTTTGGGCAGACATCGTTTGTTTGAACTTGACTTTCCTTGTCATGAACATTGGAGCGGCCATCTTTAAACGCCCTAACCCATTTCTTACCATTCCTTCTCTCATAATGTTTCCTCCGTACACTGCTCTGATCTCACGATAAACATCGACTGCTTTCAGGCCTTTGGCACTGAGAAAATTAATCACAGATTTAACGTCACAGTCGGCGGGACTTTTGATAGACGGAGGCGTTTTAAACGGTCACAGGCAAGCGTACACATCAGCTAAAATGGCCGTACTGGTGTCTGGGCGTGACCAAGAGATGCAGGTACACAACGAACATGCGCGGAACGCCGATCGTAGCGTTGCAGTGGCGTAATTCCAAAACGGTATTTACTTTAATAACATGCCTCGTGTATAACGGATTGTTATACTCTTAATAACAATATAACGGATTAAAATATATATATATATATACACATATACACAGAAAAAAATCACAAATTTAGTTAACACTTTCAACAAACTCTTAGACACTGTAACATTAGAAGTTCATCAGCCGGGTTTTTAAGAATGTTTCTAAATTTTGAAGGGTTTGATTTGGATTTGAGGGATGTGGGGAGGCTATTAAACAGTTTTGTGCCGTTATAAAGCAAATGTTTTTTTGATAAAGGTTGTTGAATGTTTTGGGATAGCTAATTGTTCGACGTTACGGAGGTTATATATAGGAAGTTGGGGTAGAAAGGTTGAATTGAGATAGTTATGTAGTAGATTGAGAAGGTTGCATGATTTCAATCGTCTTACTTTGTAAACTGTTCATTAATCTAAGTTCCTATCTATTCGGGTTCAGATGCACCTGACTCTTGTTTCTGCCTCAGTCAGTCTGTTATCAGCTCTTGACCACCGTGAACCTTGCTTGGGTCGGCTAGTTTTAACTGCAGGCCAAAATATGTATATACTTAGTATTTATTATTGTGTTTAGTAAGTCTCAAAAGTCTCAAACATTCCCAATATTACCCAACCTTTCTTCACGCCCTTTAGTGGTAGTTTTCCTTTTCAGAGTTATGAAAGGCCATGCTGCATCGTGTAAAATACAGAAAACAAATCAGAATATCATAGCTAACAGGCAGAAGTTCAAGTGGTTGATTGAGACACCCACCATGAACCCAATTGTTGTCATGGCCAATTAATGGGTTGCATCAACGATTCGTCATCTCAGCTTACACTTAAAATTAATTTAATCATTGTCTTTTAAAGAACCCATTGTACAACTTCAATGAATTGTTTTGTATTTGAAAAATTGATTTTTAAAAGGTATAGAAGATGTCGGCTTTATTTTCGTAGTGGGCAGCATGTGTGTTTATTATAACTGGTTGGTTTTATGTTCTTCTTGTCTGTTGAGTTATCCATCAGTCTTTCTTTATACATTGATAAACAATCTGTAGTAAATGTATTTTTTTATGGTATATAAAGTATGCAGTAGTCTTAATTATAATTTTTTAGGCCAAGATATGACTTTTTTGATGATGTAAAACATAGATATGTTGAATAAATGGATTATTTACTTATTACTGATTGGCTGAAACTCACCAATCAGTTTCAACCGATTAGTGACGGAAGGTGGTACTCCACACCTACACTGAAATCCTTCAAACAAATTATAAAGTTTTGAGCACATTATAGCACATTAAAGCACATTATAATGTTTTGACACCGTGTGAACTGGAATAACTAAATTATAGCTGGGATACTGGCGGCAAAAGCCTAAGAGTTAAGACCACTTGTCCCCTTGTAGTTTGAGCTAAGGCTTAGTTTGTCCAGCTAAGATTTTCCTCGGCTGACGGCCCATGTGGCCAATCATCCAAATAAAAAAGAGGACTAAGGAGCACATTGTTTGATTGCAGCTGGACGGGAGAATGCGTGAGTACAAGATCGTGGTGTTGGGCAGCGGGGGCGTCGGCAAGTCCGCCCTCACTGTCCAGTTTGTCCAAGGGATATTTGTTGAAAAGTACGACCCGACCATTGAAGACAGCTATCGCAAGCAAGTGGAAGTGGACGGACAACAATGTATGCTGGAAATCTTGGACACTGCTGGCACGGTTCGTATTATACAACTGATGTGTACCTTCTAAAATCTACTTGTTAACCTTCCAGGGGGGTCTTCACAGAGGTTTCCTCCAGGTTTATATTTTTTGTTTATAAAGACATGTTCATGTGTGCTGGCAATGCCGAGGGCCGGTGTACCTTACACAACTCTTTCTAGGGACTGACTCACCAACTTTCTTCTTTATCCCTCAACCACACTCTCATTCAGAGCCAAAGTCTGCAGCGGCACAAAGCTTGCCACCGTGTCTCACCGCTCGAGCAACAAGCTTGCCACCGTGTCTCACCGCTCGAGCAACAAGCTTGCCACTGTGTCTCACCGCTCGAGCAACAAGCTTGCCATTGTGTCTCACCGCTCGAGCAACAAGCTTGCCACTGTGTCTCACCGCTCGAGCAACAAGCTTGCCACCGTGTCTCACCGCTCGAGCAACAAGCTTGCCACTGTGTCTCCCCGCTCGAGCAACAAGCTTGCCATTGTGTCTCACCGCCGAGCAACAAGCTTGCCACCGTGTCTCACCGCTCGAGCAACAAGCTTGCCACCGTGTCTCACCGCTCGAGCAACAAGCTTGCCACTGTGTCTCACCGCTCGAGCAACAAGCTTGCCATTGTGTCTCACCGCTCGAGCAACAAGCTTGCCACTGTGTCTCACCGCTCGAGCAACAAGCTTGCCATTGTGTCTCACCGCTCGAGCAACAAGCTTGCCACCGTGTCTCACCGCTCGAGCAACAAGCTTGCCACCGTGTCTCACCGCTCGAGCAACAAGCTTGCCACTGTGTCTCACCGCTCGAGCAACAAGCTTGCCATTGTGTCTCACCGTTTGAGCAACAAGTTTGCCATTGTGTCTCACTGCTCGAGCAACAGTAACCCCGGAGTTCAGATAGTAAAGGGTTCTGCTAGATAGAGTAGAAACAAAATTCATGTTTAAAATCTTGAAAATATTCTATAGCTTAATCATGGCTTAGTCATTATTAAAACCACAGGGTGTAATTTATCGCTCGTTAGCTGATGCTTTTATGTGCTTTTTTTGAATAGTCAAAGCCCAATGGTTTTGTGTTCAGCTGTAACTAACGCTGACGAGAAGCTAGAGATGGTGTGAGTGGTAACAAAAATGAAGAGCTAACAGAAAAAATAAGCTTAGTCCATTTTTTAAATATTGGCTTGATTACTTTTATGTTGGTACTCCTGTAAAAACACATGTAGGAAGTGTTATTTTGGCAAAATACAAGCTCAGTTACAAGAGAAAAATTAAATAAAAAAAACGTCTTAGAAAAATAAATAAATAAATATTTTATTGTTGTAAGACTTGTACATCAAGCATTAACAAAGTCAGCGTTTACAGTCAGAGACATACAACAAAATTGACATATTTTAAGCAGACAATACAGATAGAAAATACAATGAGACATAGCACAATAATAACTAATTAAATACTAAAAATCAATATTTGACATATTTAGAAACTCATTTAAATTGTAAAAAGGATTTTTTAACAGCCAATTATAGAACTTAATTTTAAAAGTGTTTACATTATACTTACTAATTAACCCAATTAACTTGTTATAAACTTTAATGATACAATAATGTAGCTATTTGCAGTTTTGGTTAATCTATAAAATTCAGTGGAGGCCTCAGATTTGTGTCTAGTGTTATATACATGAGATTTATGTTTGATTAGATGAGAGTTTTTTAAAACATAAGCCAATAAGTCATAGATGTAGATGTTAATTACAGTGGGAATTTCTAATTTTATAAACAATGGACTACGTGTTCCAAAGAGGGTGAATTTGACATTAATCTTATTACTTTTTTTGTAGAATTAGAATTTTTTCTATCCTACTGCAGTTGCCGTAGAATATTATGCAGTATCTAAAGATGGACTGAAAATATGCAAAATAGGCTGTTTTAATATAAATTAATTTTGATCTACAGAATGAGTTAACCGATTTATAAGGAAAATAACTCTGGAGAGTTTGGAGCTAATGTAATCAATATGAGGCCCCCAGGTAAGAGTTTTGTCCAAGAATAACCCCAGGAACTTAACCTGATCAACATAGCCCTGTGCAACATCAGCTACACAGTGCCTAAGGCCGAATAATAATTTTGGTTTTATCTTGATTTAAAAGAAATCCATATGTATTAAACCAGATTGAAGCTGTGTTAATTGAATCTTGAGCCAAAGTTCGAAGTTGTTTTAGATCGTTACCGGAATTTAGAAAAGTTGTATCATCTGCATACAGATAAGTTTTACTAGATATACAGTCTGGGAGATCATTGATACAAATTAAAAATAATAGGGGCCCAAGCACTGAGCCCTGGGGTACACCATATTTAATTGCCAATTCTTGGGACCATTCTCTATCAATACACACTTTGTGTTCTATTACTTAAATACGATTTGAAAAAGGAAAGTGGTCATCATGGTCTACACAATCAAAAGCCCTACTCAGGTCACAGAAGGTAGCCTGAGCGAGGGACTTTCTCTCAATGACCAAGAGCACCTCGTTAAGAAGTTTGTCTATTGCGTCGAATGTACATTTGCCTTTACGAAAACCAAATTGGGACACACTTAAAAAATTATTACTTTCAAAAAAGGAGTTAAGTTGATCAAACACTAAAATTTCAAACAATTTAGAAACTAATGGAATTATGGATATGGGTGATAGCTATCAGGGATATCTTTTTTACCTTTTTTAAAGACAGGACATACTCTGGATACTTTTAACTCATCAGGGAAAATCAGAAATCAGAAATTTTTATTGTCGTTAAAACATTTTTACAAGTGCAATGGACAACGTAATACAGATCAAAGTAACATAAAAGAGTTATTTATACAGTCTAAATATATTCTTAACATCTTTACAAGATATTATCAGTTACAAGTTAACCCATACGAAAGACACCTTCAAGAAGACAAAGATTAAAACAGTATGATAGGGGCTCTGCTAAATTGCTTTAATTAGATCATTTGGGGTGACAAGATTCCAGACAAAGGTTGCAGGAGTAATAGGTGTCTTATTAACAAAATCTATTGATTTATACACATTATTACCAACATTATTCTTAATAAGATCAACTGAATTAATAAAAAAAGTATTGAAGGTGTCAGGAGATATTTGGGAAATGTTTGAATCGGTTGAACAATTGCTACTGGTTTTGATTACTTGCCAAGCAGTTTTACATTTATTATTACTACAGTAGACGCTCGCTCGAACGGACCTCGCTCGACCGGATTCGGGATGGTCCGGACCACACCTCGGTAAAAAAAATTTAAATATACGAAAAACATATTTTTTTGTTACATACAGTATTTTTTAACATCAACGCTAAACGCTAGTAATTTAAACAATATTTAATGACAATATAATGCACTAACGTCACGTTGACAATACCGGAGCTACGCAGAAACGCAACTGAGTTCTGAGTTGCGAATCGATGCTGGGGTTGTCAGGATACACCGCGCATTGTCGGGGGATTTAATTGTGTGATTACGATGACGGACAAAAAGCGCAAGAGAGTGTTCATTCGTATGGAGGAATTTTATTAAAATTAGAAACCTTTTTTTACTGTAAATATGAATTGTACATAATTTGTGTAAATACAGTATTTTGAACAAAATAAATACATTGTCGAACGTTAAATGTGTTTTTATATCGTAAGACCTTCAGTGTGAGTACTGCCTACGAGAGTGAGTGGTTTTAAGGTATGTGGCTCAGCTAAACACGTCAGTAACCGATGTGGACCTCAAATTACGTCATCTTGAGTCTATTTTTATTGATCTAATGCACCAGGATATGCTTATCGGTATCCCCCCGATCGTCCGGATTTTTCGAAATCCGGACCACCCTTCCGCCACATTAGTCCGTTCTATCAAGGGTCTACTGTATTTTCTATTAGGCTAGTGTTATACTCTTTTTTTGCTATTACTATAGACTGCCTATATTGGACTTTTAAGATGTTGCTTGCTTGGTCTCTTGGGAGACCCTAGGGCTATTTTTAATAATTTTGTTCAGGAAGATCAACCTTTCCTTCATGTCTCAAAATTTACTATCATACCATCTATCTAAAAAGGACAAACTCGGTTGATCTGGTATGGGTAACACCAGGCTCAGACCACAATGCTGACGTATTTTTTCAGTAAAAAACCGGTTTGTCCATGGACTGAGCCTGTTCTATGATATCCGGTTTTGTAGTTACAACTTTAAAATACGCATTTTAAGAAAGACTACACTTAACATTTATTTAAAATTTTAAATTCAGTACAGTCTCAATAATCCGGCCGTTCGCCACTTCGACACGTCCAGTAATCCGGCGCTGTAACCGCGTCAACTAGCCACCTGTTTTCCAGTCTCCACTTGTCTATGAAGCGTGTGACGTAGGCGGATATTAATAACAAGGATTGATAACAATTAAATATTAATACAATTAACAATTAATAACAAGGATATATAACTATAATACAACCAAATAACTTATTAAATAATGTATTAAAGATTTAGACCCTAAAAGCGCTCTCCTGTAAAATTTGTGAATAGTGACTTAGCGGCTTCTTTCCGTTAGCTCTTCAAATTTGGTTTGCGGAGTCTAGATTATTGCCGCTTTTGCCATTGGCAGGAGTAACTATGACACTCTTTAGTATTTAAATCATATGAGAATTTGTAAACTTACATTAAATTTGAAGCCTAACATCATTATATATTTTTCCTCCCGTGGTTCTGCTTACAGCAGAGGGATAGAGAATATTCTATAGTATTAAAATCTTAAAGATTGAACATGGCATCAAAAAAACTCTGGCAGTAACTAAATAAATAAATTCTGTCAAGGCAGTTTCAAATATTACTAGGAAGGTACTCGAAACCTTTGTGATAGAATACTTACTAACTATTAAGAAAAGTGTTAGACCAAATGTATGATAAAACTATTTCACTACTTTCAAGTACTTAAATCACTACAAAAACAACTCAGTTTCAAACGGTGTGCTTTATTTATTTTCTGAAAAACTAATAAAAATAGTCTACTGCTTACACTCTGCAGTTAATCTCTTTACCTGTAAAATTACCCTTATTCTAACTGATATCACTTTAAAACTTTCATAAAAGAAGTCGTAACAAAATCAACCTATCGAATACTCTAAACACCTTTATTACAATCCAATGTCAAATTAATTAGCGGGTCCGTGGCGGATTGGTATCACGCGTGCGACTCCGGAGCTCATCACTCCGATGGCGCGGGTTCGATCCCCGCAGTCACCACTTACAATTTGTAATGTGACTATACGGTGACGCTAGGTAAAGGTCGAGGTTGAGTGGTAGAGAGGTCTTTGTAGTCCTAACTTCGCCTCGTTAAACAAAACCAACTATACTTTTACCTTTAAAACGAACAATTCTAATAATAAACAAAAATGTTTGGGAAATTTTAGCCTAACCTGATGTTAACTTGGAAATTACTTTTAAGTCTAAGTGGAATCAGGTTGGAAGTTTTCCCTCTAAACTAATTTCCAAAATAAAATGTCATTGTAAATATTAAATTTTTAATAACTTGCTAAATTTAAATAAACAAAATTCTTTGGAATATACCGTGAGGTTATGTATAAAATGCACATTTTAACTAAACTTAAACTAGCCCTGAAAAGTTGCTCGAATATTTCCATTACCTTTTAGTAGAAAAAAGAATTATTATGTGTGCGCAATCGGTACAGTAGAACAGTAGAATCGGTACAGGGGAACCCGGCCAATTGTCCACCATCTCTAGCTTGCAACACACTAATTCATGACAATCATCAGGGTGTCCAGCATATGGGAAAACTGGAATTTTCTATGTTCAGGAAAAGTCAGGACTTTTCCGGGAAACTCCTCTGAGGGAAATGTCACAACTCTGTAACAAAATCCCTTCAAGGATTTGGAAGAAAAATTATCCATCAAAGTAAATTGTACGTGAAATGTGGAATTTTAAACCTGACAACTTTCAATTTCCAAAAGGGTATAACAAAAACATTAATTAAAATAGAAATGTTTTTCTTTGTGAATTTGAATTTGTGTTGAAATTTCCTCTCTTTTCAAGTTCCACAAGAGGGGTTTCGTATTTAAAAAAATTGGGGCCCCCCCCAGTACAAAGATGACAATATTGTTGAAAATTGTTTTAGTTTATTAATAGTATCAAAAAATCCAAATACAAACTTTCTACTATTTTTGGATTGACGTCACAGCCCAATAAATCTAAGTTATAATTCGGTTCAGCAGAATTACTAGCACACTTAATGCACTTAAAAACAACGTCTAATTAACAAACATTTGATGAAAACTGTCGGTGTGAGGTGTTCCAAGAAAATGCATGTTTTACATTGTTCGTAGAGATGGAAGTTGAAGATCAACTACTGTGCAGAATGCACTCTTATTGGAAAATGAAATCCTTAACTGAATTTGTATCAACCAAGAGTCAAGAGCTGATTTATACAACAAAGTAAACTGCAGTCAACTCCCGCCAGCTGACAAAGTTCAATTTTCATTTAATAATTCCAAATAATTTAAAGTTTGGTTAAATAAAAAAATCTTTTTTGGATCAAAACCTCAAAAAATATTTTAATTATTTAAAACACAAGTGTTTTCTAGCTACACTATGGTAGGCATCATCAGTTGTAGACAAAGGAGAGAATAAAATATACATACATATAAAATGTAAAAAATAAAAATGTTTAAGAAGTATAAGAAATTCAAAGTTGAAATCATTTTAAATCGAAAATAAACAAACCAAACCAGATGGTTACAGTTAAAATGATTTCATATTGTCTCTTATACTTATTATACATTTGTATATTTTTACATTTTATACATATATTTTATGTTCTTTTTTAGATGATGTGTACCACATTATAGAGGAGATGTTTTGTGTTTGAAATAATTAAAATATTTTCATTGGTTTTGATCCAAGAAGATTTCTTTATTTATGACCAACCCCTTGAGTTTGAAATTGAAGTTGGTTGAAGACGTAGTGTTGAAGATGTAGTGTTGAAGACGTAGTGAATTACTCGGTTAAGTGTGAAGGTATATAGAGAGTGGAGAAGAGGCAAGTGACAACCCACGCTTCACTCCACTCATATCACTCACTCACACTGTGACACTAGAACAGATAAGATACCGGTAGGCATTGTGTCCTTGATGCACAATGTTGTGTTAACGTGCACAAACTCACTTGGCCCTCCAGTAACCTATGCTGTACAGGGTGTCACAAACTTTGAGATAAGGTGTCTACAATTGAAATAAAGAGAAAATCAAGAATGCATTTTTTTAAAAATTTTTTGTTTACCAGTAATCAGCCATTTTGTTTTTTGTTACTAATCTGTCACACCACATTTAGGATTTAGCTCAAACGTAAGGTAAATTTGTCTTTAAGTAATACCATGTATAGAAAAAATTACTAGCATGATCTAACGTACCGTTTTATGGTATTTTAGGGCATTTTTGGTGTTACACCTTGATTAGAGAACAAACGGTGAGGTTTGCAATAAAATGTAAAGGATAACATTTGCAGAAAATTTCATTACCTATCTATTGCCACCAATATCATAAAAAACTACTTAGAATCAAAAAAGTTACAGCGGAAACCAGGACAAAAAACAAGGTGATAAGATGGAAAGTTGCGAGTTTTCAGCCAGAGTTTCCCTTAAAGCTCTGTTGTTTGTTAACCGATGTATATTACTTTGGTGGCAATAGATAGGTTATAAAAAGTGCTGCAAAACGTAATTCTTAACATTTTATTATAAACCTCACAGTTCATTCGCTAATTAAGTTGTAACACCGAAAATTCCATGATATGGCCACCATTTTAAAATGGTAAAATTGTTAGATTATGCCAGTATTTTTTCCATAGATGGTCTCACTTAAATACAAATTTATGTTAAGTTTGAGCTGATAAACCTATTTTCAAAAATTGTGACACTCTTTTATGAACACCCTGTATATGTAAATACTAAATAGACTTACAGATTGTATATTTAACCATAGCATAGGTTATTTTCCGACTAGTGGTGTTTCTTTAAAATTCTCAACACAAGCATTGATCTGATCTTGCAATGGATCAATGAAGGATTGCCCTGGGCACTAAGATATCTGTTTAATATAACCAACTTAATGTTAAAGTTTCCCTGCTTTTGAGCAAAGTATTTATAGCTTTTTTATATCCACACAGATCCCAAGGGAACCATAACTGACTTTTGGACTTTCATTATGTTATGTTTATGGTTTTCGAATTTTATTCTAGAGATTAGAAAGTAGTCTTCAAAATTGTACGAAAATATACAAATAATTTACAAAGTAAGGTTAAAACTCTATAACGAACATTTCCGATTGTATTTGAGTGAATGAAAAGTACACGACGTTTCAGGATCTGGAATCTGACCCCGTCTTCAGGTGAAAGGCCTAAAAGTAATCACCAAAAACTTACCAGTCACTCACCACCAAATAACCAAATTCAGTTGTCATTTCAACTCTTTTCTTAGGAAAACCTGAGTCATTCTTCAAAACTTGGATGAATTTATCTTCCATTGGCTTTGTATAAATATGTATTTGTTGTGTTCTCTGTTGCAGTAGGTCGGTCTGATTCACTGCTGTGATCGGTCATCCATTGCTCCAAGCCAGCCGATGAGACTTGCCTGACAGCTGGTCTGGTAGTCAGTGAGTGTGCAAATGTCCCATTGGCTTTGTATAAATATGTATCTCTTGTGTTCACTGTTGCAGTTGGTCGGTCTGATTCACAGCTGTGTTTGGTTGTACACTGCTCCGAGCCAGCTAATGGTGCCGTCTGGCGGCTGGTCGGGCAGTCAGTCAGTGTGCAGCTGTCACTGGCCGTGGACGTGCTTGATTTCCTTATTTTTTTACTAATTTTATTAAGTTTTTGAGCATGTTGTATTTTTTTTAGGCTAGCGGATATAAAATTAATAAGTTTAATGGGGGAAAGGAAGATAGGAAAGGAAAAAATTAAGGTCGCTTGGTAGCGGGTGACTGGTCAGCTTGCGCCGATTACTTTTAGACTATCTCTTTTACTACTGTTTTGTATTATGTTTTAGGTTACTTTTACAAATTCAAATAATCTTTATTTACACAAACATAGAGTACAGTATTGGGTCAGTTTAAAATTACAATAGAATAGTTGTTAGTCATCTTTCTTCAAGTCTGTGACCAGCTGAGGAGCTCTTGGATAGAGAAGAATGATCTCAGCATAAGCCAGTCCGTCAAAGTCTTCTTAAGGTTTTTTTCTGGAAGCATCTTCAATTCATGTGTCAGCCATTTGTAGAAAGCTGCTCCATGATAGAAAGATTTTTTTTCATAAAGCTTGAGGTGATTTGTGTCAAGCAAGAAGTTGTGTCTGTGCCTAGTATTATAATGGTGTTGGTCCCCCGTTCTGGCTTTGCCCAACTTGACAGAGTAGAGTAGAGAATTGTTTCCTAGATGTAGAGTGAAACCACTGTCAGTATTCTGAGTTCCTTAAAGGCATTTCAGCAAGTATCTCTTGGACTTAAACCTTTTTCTCAACTGAAGGCGGGGTCAGATTCCAGATCCCGAAACGTTGTGTACTTTTTGTTCACTCAATACGATGGAAAAGGTTTGTAATAATATTTTAACCTCAGAAGTTATACCATTGTCAACAACAAACTTGAAAGGACTTTGTTTGTCAAGTGTTTTTTGTCATACTATTCGGAAACATATGGCTTTTAATACTAAAATGTGGCTGGACACTTAAAAATAACGGGAATTCCATTATAAAAACTATATTTTATTATTTTTTTACAAATTTACTTGTATACCTTCAGTATACTCTCCATTAAGTGTAATGCATTTTTCCGTTCGATGCTCCTATGGTTTAAAGCACCCCTCATACTCCTTAGTCTGAATGGCTGCACGCTCCATCCTTGCCTGTTCACTCCTTCATTTTCATCATAACGGTGATCTTTTATGTAGATTTTTAGTTTGGGGAACATAAAAAAGTCGCGTTGAGCAAGATTTAATGAGTATGGGTCGTGGGGAAGGGTGGTCATGCCGGTATTGGCCAAAAACTAGCGCACTGTGATGGCTACGTGGGCAGGCGCATTGTCACGATGTAAGGACCAGTCTCCATATCACCAAAATTTAGGTCTGGAGTGTGTTGAAACTCGCTAAACTGAATTTCATTCTCAATGGTTTCCGACGGTCTTCTTGCAATATTAATGGTTTTTCTGAACAATTTAACCAGTTTGAGAATTTGAAAGTCGTCCAGGACAAGGCTTGTCTTCAGTCGACGTGGAGCCATCTTGAATTTGGGAAAAATACTTGTTACACTCTGGTTTTGCTCAAAACATCGTCTTTGTAAAATGTTTTAATAATTGCAACAGTTTCTGACGCGTTCTTACCGAGAAAAAAGCAAAACTTAACACTGCTGAACGTTGTTAATTTATTACACCATCAAAACAAAACGAGGCTGAACAAAAACTAATTTTAGAAAAACGCATGCAGCTCCTCTTCACCACCTCGCAGACTGACCACAGTGAGTGTCCTGAACTCAGGAAGAACTGTGCTTTCATCCCCTAGCGGCCAAAATGCGAACTATGCGCTCCCTACCTCTCCATCGACATATCATATTACAAAATTGTATATTTGTCGTGTTTTTATTTAGTAAAATAAACCTTGATTCTAGATTTGTAACTATATGACTTGATTTGTAGTATGGCGAAAATTATCGTTCAATACTCGTCCGAAAAGCTCTTTGCCAGTGCTTAATCTAAATTCCGCGCTCGACACGATCTTGCACTGTTAAAGAGTGCTTTTCCGGACTAATAACGAAATATACTATTGTCTAATCGATGTTTTATGACGCAGGAACAATTCACTGCGATGAGGGATCTGTACATGAAGAACGGACAAGGCTTCGTTCTAGTTTATTCCATCACCGCTCAGTCTACTTTCAATGATCTGCAGGATTTGCGGGAGCAGATATTACGAGTTAAGGTGAGTGTCAGATTCAGAAATTCTTCATTCGTACTTTGCACAGTGGTACAATTATAACTATATATAGGAATTTCTGGTTTTAATATTTAATTCAGTTTAAAGAGATTATCACCTTCAGTATTTGATTATTAACATGTTATGTTCCCCATAAAAGCTGTAGGGTCGGGGCTAGTGTAGCCAGATGGTAGGGTAAAAGCAATCGCAAACCAAATTAAAACCTGTGTTCTAATTTACCAAATTAACCTGTGTAAATGCAAATAGAAAAGTCGAGAATAATTGTAACCCACATGAACTACTATGAAGGGTCATCGTCACTAAACTCTCTCTCTCTCTCTCTCTCTGGTTTCGGAAAATCAAATATGAGCTGAGTCTTATTATATAAAATAACTCAAATTAAAATGTAGTAAGCATGGGTAAAGAGTATTATAAAGTGAAATTAAATCAATGTGATACAACTAGAACGGCAAGAGTTGAGCAAATAATGTTTGGAAATAAATTAAAAGAACACAATAACTATCTTTGGAACTAAAGTTTGGATTAGGAGTTAAGACCTACCTCCCCAGAGGTAGTGGAACTAATGAAGTTTAATTTAGATGTTATTTTTGAACAGCATTCTTTCCAATTTAAATTAGCTTTTAGTAATAAACCAAGAATTGGATGAATTGTTGTACAGTGCTATTTTGCTACAATGCTATTTTGATTTAAATAATTTATCTTGTTTTGGTTTGAGGTTCTTGTTTAGAATTTAATCATTTTAGTTTTGTCATGGTTTAAAAGAAGTCCATTACTGTATTCTCAAACCATTTCTCAGTATCATTGAGACATTTAACTGTCTCTCGATTAGCAAGACTGCAATGATAACTTATTTATTTTACAAAAAAATGCTGTATGAGCTATTTTTATGTTTATTTATTTATTTCAACGGCAAACACCAGTTATACAAATTATTGGTTTATGAAGAACAATTATTCTTGTAGAACTGTATTTATAGGGAACCAATTACTAACCCTAACATTGATATATATATATATATTTTGGAATTTATGATTTTTCTCAAATATAATTTTTATAAACTAAAACAAAATTTTTATTTGAAATTTTAGAAGAATAAGTACAAATTAGCATTACCAAGTCACAACACATCATTTTATAAAAATCATACTATATAATTTAGTTTAAATTTATAATTGTTTGCATGAAGAGTTAAATAAAGAAGAACACGTTAAAGCTTTTAAGAGAAAGCTGACAAAACTTTTAGTGAAGAACACGTCCTACAGTATGGATAAGTTTTGGATAAGTAAGGGAATATGTAATATCTACTTTAATGTTAGTTACTTTTGTTGGTTATTTTCATTTTATGCATTTTGTGATGCCTAATGGAATTTATTTTGTCTAGCAATAAAGTTATCTTATCTTATCTTCTGTACTAAAGTGATGAATGTTCACATTATAATGTACAGTAGTGATATCAGATGTGTTGTTGACAGGATACAGATGATGTGCCGATGGTTTTGGTCGGCAACAAATGTGACTTAGAAGAGGAACGAGTTGTCGGCAAAGAGCAAGGTATCAATCTTGCCCGCACCTTCAACTGTGCTTTCATGGAGACCTCTGCCAAAGCCAAAATTAATGTAAACGATGTGAGTATTTCTGACTACTTCAACAAAATAAATAAATAAATATTTTATTGCGTGAACATTTGTACACAAAATGCATGGCAATTGTCATTTTTAAGAGCTAAGATTTTCATTTCATACATCCATTGATTCGAATAGTACAACTCTAGAGCCTAGTCAGTCAACTAATGTACAGGGTCTTCATGTTATATGCCATGAACTCGTTTGTGTTATTGAACGCTCGAGTGATGAGGACTGTTTTCAGACGAGTTTTGAATGCTTTGTGCACCCAAGGTATTTTTGATCGAATTTGGCAATTAGTTTACTAAATGAACTCCTACTTGAGAAGGCAAACGTTCATGAACTACCGTTCTGTGTCTCCCAGTTCATTAGTTGTCTTTGCTTCTAGTATCTTAATAGTTTATGTCACCACTTCTTATGGTATTCTTCTTATGAAGATTGAAGAAAACCAAATGTTCCTATGAAACCCTAAGCATGAAGTTGTTCAATAAGTTACATCCTTCCTCCCATAATGCCTCCTATGACCATTTCAAATCCGTTGTGCACATTTGGCTGTTGGACCATCCGTTTTATAAAGTAGAAGAGTTTTTTGACAGTAACATCCAAAATGTATTGTTTTCCTAATATCCCGTTTTATTGTATGTAATATTTAAACGTTTTCAGCAACTACTTAGGCTTATAGTTTTAGCATTAACTGTCTAACTTCAACTGTGATATCTTTGTACTAATGTAACTATTTATATATTTTAATCCAAATGATCCTACTTACGCTTATAGTTTTAGAATTAAATGTCAAACTTCATCTGTGATATCTTTGTACCAATGTAACTATTTATATATTTTAATCCAAATGATCTCTCTATTTTAATGTTTTAATATACAATTAATTTAATTAGAAGTTACCAGATTTTTTAATGTTAACAACAACAATTTTTAATGTTATTGTAATGACTGTTACTTTCAAATACATCAAGAGCATTATCAAAAATGTAAAATTGACATAGCCTATTGTACTGTATGTATTTAATGGCCAAATAAATGACTTATGACTTATGACTTATTGCTTTTTGAAGTGAAAAAGAGACACGTCTCCAAGTTGTAGAGGCATGGTAGGGTCAACACTCAACAGCTTCAGGTCTTTGAATGCTTGCTTACACAACTCTTTTTTTAGGTAACTTTGCAATTATTTGAACTTCAACTCGTGTCATTAGTATTTTAGTAATACTAAAAAATTGTTAACTTAAACTAACAACTCAGGTAAATTTAGGACTCTGCCTGATTTCCTGATTATATCACTTAATTAACCTTTCAAGCTTTACAAATTTAACCGAGCAAAACTGCTTGCGGATATAGTAGTGTAGTATTATGGGGCTAAAAGAACATTCCAACATGTCAAAGAGGAGGAAATCAGTTCTCAAGAAAAAAAACTCGGCACTCGAAAATCGGGAGAGTAGGAGGCTGCTCAGAAATGATGTGGGAGTCTACAGTCGATAATTATCGGGAAAGTAAAGCGGTGTTTGGAAAATATCGCTGAGGTTTAACAGCACTCGGGGATTATCATGGGAGTAAAACAGCACTTTAAAATAATCATCGAGGGTGTAAACTACCAATAAATAAATATATCTTTATTTGTCATTAGAATTTTACAATCATTGACAATTGTCATGCTTAAGGCTACTTACTTTAACAGGTTAGACATCAGAATTTCCCATTATAACTACACAAATTAAAATTAAAACATTGCCTGCTTTATATTATAATAATTGAACAGAAAATACAGTACAAAATAACAGTTAACATTCCAATAAAGTTAACACATTTTAATCTAATTGTATTTTTTTACTTCAAAAAATTCTACATGGATTTGTGAAGTAGCCAGAGGTAAAATTTTCGTAAAAACTGTTTATTAGAATAAGTGTCTAATAAATGTTCTATTGAGTTAAAGATTTTTAAAGCGATGACCATATGACTATTTGTTAAGAAAATATGGTGGAAGTTAAATAGCGTTAAAATATTTTCTCCAGAGTTAAATGGTGCTTTTTGCATGAATCCTTTAGCTCCTAGGGGGAGCTTAGGGCCGTGACAAATTCCCTCCATTGGTCTCTGTTTGCGGCTAGTCCCTTTGCTCTTCTCCACGTCACGCTTTGGTTTTCCAGCTCCCTTTCTACCGTTCTTCTCCACGTAATTCTTGGCCTCCCTATTCGTCTTACCCCCTGTAAATACCACTCGATGGCTTGTTTAGCGATTGAGTCTTGCGGCTGTCTCAGCATGTGACCGATTCATCTCCATTTTCTCTGTTTTATCTGTTATTTCCACAGGCTCGTGGTTTGTTCTAGCCCAAAGTTCGTTATTGGAAATAACATTAGGCCATCATGTTTTTAGAATAGACCAAAGGCACTTGTTAACAAATGTTAGTAATTTTTTTAGCAACATTTGTTACCTTCCACTTTTTAGAGCCATGCAGCAGCACAGATTTAAAATTTGCGTTGAATATTCTAAGTTTTGTTTTCCTTCTGATTTCATTGCTTTTCCAAACTGGTATAAGCTGTGCAAATGCAGCTTTGGCTTTGTTGGGGCGACTTGTAATGTCTCCATATATCCTTTCATTTTTTTGTCATAAAGCTGCCCAAGTAGCAACATTCATCAGTCCGCTCAATCTAATTTTCCTACAATTTAAGGACAGTATTGTTTCGATTGTTCAACCTCATCTCCTACGATTTTAATGGGACTCGGATATTAAAAGTAAGCTTGGGAAAGTGTCCACAGAGGAACACAGTTAAAATAATAAAACAGCACTCGTACATAATTGCGAGAATAAAATGGCGCAGAACGCCCCGACTACTTCATCCGTTCTACAGTAGACGCTCTCTAAAGCGGCCACTACAGTGCCGAGAGCCTGGCTGGATAGCTGTCTGGCCGGTTAATCCGATAGATTACACTTCCAACTGTGTTCAGTAAAAATAAACACGCATATCATTGTATATTACTTGAGAAGTTTATTCTAGTGTTACAGAAGTTTACATACAGTAAAGCCGCTCTCCTGCATGAACCAAAGCCTTAAAGCATCTTCTACCATTTTATGTGTAGATTTTTTTTAATTTTGTTAATTATCCAAAGCCTTCTGTTTCTACGTTAGTGCAAAAATCTCGTAACAATGTACGGTTACGTCGCCAATCATTAACAGGACTTTTTCCAACTTTCAGTTTGTCACATATTTTTTAGACTGACTCGACCTTTATTGATTCGCCCTATGGCATCGAGCTTTTCCTTCACAGCAAAAACATTTCGTTTACGTTTTTTCTGACTCCTTTTTTCAAACAAAGTAAAATTATATAACCAAAAAACTGTAATATAAATTGAACCCTTGACAAACACAACACTAAACAGCGTAACGACACCTCATACTACAGTAACTAGAGCTAAATGTCGACTAGCTTGAACGATGTCACCTGCTCAACTGATGTCATTAGGTCTATGACTCATCGCGAGCGAGGCCGATTGAACCGAGGCCAGTTAAAAGAGCGTCTACTGTACTTGTAATTTCAAGCTGTCAATAACTCAAGCTTTGTTTGTTGCAGATATTTTACGATCTAGTTCGGCAAATCAATAAGAAGTCGCCTGAGAAGAAAATGGGAAAGAAGAAAAAGTCGATTTGTTTAATGTTATAAACACTATTAGGCCTTGTAAATAAAATACGTGAGATGGCGGACTTTAAAACATACATTAACTTAAAACCAATAATTGTTGTTTATTATTATAATTGATATTTTTTTATTGTAATAAATATCCGAGGAAGAGGCAGAGCAGCAGTCGACCTTTCACTGCCAGTACCGGTCTTGTCTTCGACCGGTTTTGTCTTGCACATCAACCCGTATCTTCTTATCTTCTGTCTTATATTTTCTCCGCTAAATCATTTCTATTTTTAATAAGAATATATATTTCTGTAAATTAAGAGTGCAGTGTAAGCAACTATCAGTGTATTGTAAGTTTACTAATTTGTAAAACTTGTTTTGGATTGTATCAGGAACATTTTACTTTTGAGTGATAAATAACGCACAAATAACAAAATTATGTTTGATAATAGTTTGATTTTCACTCAAACCTGGGAAAAACATTGTTTTATTTACTTACCGCGATTTAAAAGATATTTTGAATTTATTTGTACATATTTAGAACGAATATATATTTTATAATACTTTTTTTTCAGAAATAGTGTTTGAAAAAGTTTCTATTTTGAATTACTTTGTTTTTAAATGTTAGTTTCTTACTTTTTGAAGGCTACGTTTGTAGAATTTACAAGAATATGAGCTTTGTTTTGTTATTTTTATAACTTTAATAAGTTATTGTTTAATCAGAGAATGGCTGTTGTGACTTTTATATTAGAAGAAAACAAACATTCGATTTTGAAACAATTCAATTCTGTCCAAATGAAAAAGATGAAAATGGCTTTAATGTCCCTATTGCAAGTAAGATTCCATCACAGCAAAGTGATTCAATGTAGTCACATGCATATCTGTCACTATGTCTTGTTTTTGTATTTACCTGTATTTTTATTGTGTGCGTTAGCTTGATACTAATAACTGAATTTGTCGTTTCAAATGGACTTAAAAGTTTCATAATGTATTATTTTTTACATCAAGTATCCAAAGATATTTGGTTTAAGCTACTTTATTTGTCACTTTGCAAGTTGAATAGAATATTATCTACACTATTTGCCCTATAAATAACACATTTTTACCTAATGGTTTTTATAAATATGTATTTAAAATTTTCATTTCATAAAAATGTATTAGATACAGATTTTTTCTATAAGGTAATATTATCATGGTTACATCAACCATTGCAATGTTTTCCGAGCTTTAAACATTTACCTTTCTACTAAAGTTTCAAGTTACACTATAGCAGCTATAACTTTACATCTGAGATTTGTTTGACATGGCAACATCGCGTTTGACCCATCTTGACTTCAATACCTAAAATAATACAACTTCTTTGACAAGATAATTTTCTGCTAATTTAAACCCTAATTTCTGCAGCTATTAGTTGGTCGACCAACCTTATTTTTAGATAAAAAAAAATCAGTAAAATTCACTGAATTATTCAAGTACTTAAAACAAATGTTATGTAACGTTTGCGAAATATTTACTGTCCATAAAAAATTCCTTGTATTAGGTTCTTCCAAGAATGCTCAGTGTCCAGCTCTCGCCAGATCAGGATCGTTTCTGGTCTAGATAAGAGTCACCTACTGGCGCAGTTTCTGCAGTAAACAAATTATTTCGTACATCAATTTTTAAAACTTAAAATATAAATAAATAAAAATGCCTTTATTTTGAGCGTTTCTCATTTACAATGCTTTTCAGAACAACTCATTTCACATAAAATGAATCCCTTAATTTAATATGTATCGGGTTTGTAAATTTTGTCAGAGTATACCTATCAACAGATAATTTCTATTTTTAATAACTTGGCAAATCGATGTTGAAATTGACAGAATTTGAATAAATGTTTTGAATTATTCAAAAGGTAGAAGATAGTTGAATATTGTTGCCATTTTCACTTATACCTTGTGAAGGCCAGATGGAAAATTATAACTTCTCTAGTGTAGTTGGTCGTATTTTGAATATAAACTATATCAGTCGAGTTTGATGCTACTAGCTACTCGAAGCCATAGTACTCTTAAAACACAACTGTAAAAAAGATATTTTTGTCTGTGTTGTGCTGAGAAGTGTCCTGACAATCTGACAATAGTCTAAAAAAGGTTGTTTCCGTTTAGCTTTAATTCACACGTGCAGTTAGGTATTTACACAAACTGAATGATGTATGTTAATTTAAATAATTGTAGAATACGCCGAATAAATGTCTTTTCAGATAGCCACTAATACATTTGTAATTTTAAGAGGCCGTCGGATTGTGCCAGAGCAACCTCTATCCGGGATAGGGATTTTAACATGGGAAAATTTGCAAACAATTTGAGTAAATTAACGTACCAAATGGAAAAAATGTTTCAATAGAAGCATGGAGGCATTAATGCTGCAGCGTGTAAAACAAACATGTAAAACTTCCTTGCTAAACAAAATATTTATTACGATTATTCCTGCTCTATATTCTTATGAGAAAATCAAGTTTTAATAAATGTAACTAACAATGTATTGTTTGACGAAAGTACAAGTTTAAGAGTTGATACGCAGCAGCCTAGATAGCTTTATGCTCCTATTAAAACATATTTTTGATTTACGTACACTAACCAGTTAAAAACATCGTTTGCAGTTTTCACTCCATGTTATAAGCGGTGCTCAGAGAGGGTCTCGTGGCCGCTCTATCCGGCCGCCTCTTAATTTAAATAATATTGTAGAGTATACCGAAGAAATATGTTTTTAGCCACTAATACATTTGTAATTTTAATGTGATTAGTAACCGATAGCCCACATTCAGCAGCCTTTTGAAGACATCCGATTTAAACTGCCCGGATAATACCGTACAAACTATAAGCAATACAATTGATCAATGACCGTGTTCGGTACTAAAGTAAGACTGGCCGGCCCCTGTCGCTGACTAGAAATGTTGATTCCTTGCGCTTTCACTCTTCGTGTGCAATCTTTTCATATAAGTGTTTGAAACGAATAGCGTTCATAGGTTTATCGGATTAACAGTAGAACAGACTACCTTTGAAATCTAATCGGAGACTATCAAGCAAACCATCGAATCTTTTCCTATCAGTTAGTAAACCTCGTGAAAACTCGCTCGTTGTCAGAAAGGAGATACGATAAGTTTCACGTAGAAAGAAATTAAAGTTCAAGATTTAAAGTCGCTTCGTGACTATACTTAAGGTGAGGGTGTTATTTTCAAAGTTTTAAATTTGTACGCTTATCGTAAGGGTAGCATTCTCTGTTTCAACCGTAGCTTTTATTTTGTAAATGTTTAGCTGACTGTGTTCGACGTAAAACGCTGTAGGACTCAGGTCTAGAAGTTACAACTGTTCTGAGTTTAGTCAATTAAACCCGATACCTTTCTACACTCGGTTTAATTATATTTGTACATATATATATTGTTATATTAGCAACATTAAATTATATCTGATATTTATATATATTTCTGAGTTAGTACTTTTGATTTCCATCGAGTAGTTGACCTTTCTTAAAAAAAAGTAAAAGTACAAACACATTTTCCAGTCACAAACCTCACTCTGAGTAATGGTCGAGTTTCTTCCAGGCAACTAGCAGCCTAGCAAGTCTATGTTTAGCAGGTCTATGTTTCACTGTGTACATATTTGTAGAAAATATAACAAAAATCAATTTTGTCACCCTGAAATTTCCAGTAACCTCAAAGTAAAACCAAAATGTTAAATTGAGTATGTTACTAAAAGTTTAGCGATAATTTTGCAACTTATTTTATGTGTTATGTGTCAAAATTTTAATTTCTATGTTATATTATTATATAAATGAATATTATATCGAGCTTTCTCATAAGGCACTTGAGTTATTTCATTGTAAGTAACTTAATACACCTGTTCCATAATTTCGTATACATATTATCTTGTTTTATTATAGTTTTATTAACAGCACCAGTGTTTTCTGTATTTTGTTTTCCCGATGAATTGTAATCTGATCGAACGTAACTTAAAGTGGTTGTTTACTAGTAGCAGAGGCGGAGGAGGGGAAGGAGTGTAAAATGTACGCACACAGTACGAGTACGCAGTTGACTTGAAACTAGTGTTGGGTCGATTCCTAATTTTGTTTATTCTCGATTCCGATACCAGAATAATGATGCTCAATACTGATTCTCGGTTCCACTCTTCGGTTTCCACACCAATCATCGATTCCCGATACTAATCATCGATTCTTGATACCAGATTCCTGATACTGGGGACCTCCGGAAGTAATTGGAATCGACTTTACCGACCGATTCTCATTGCCGAAAATCGGCTTACTACTTGTGCGTATTTTTACCTTCATTTGTTTTGAAAACTGTGCCCATGCACTTTGTAATGAATGTATGGGTTTCAGTTCGGTTTTGATTCCGGAATGGATTTCCGAATATTCGATTCCACATCCGATTTTCGATTCTTTCTTTGGATTCGATTCTGCGGTATTGGAATTGACTTTACTGACCGGTTCCCTACCCCAGAAATTGGAATCGACCCAACACTACTTGAAACTTGACCTCATTGTGATGACAATCAGTAGGCTGTTGCACCGTGTGTATCTGTACGTAGATGAGTTGATCCAGGTAAAGCTGTATACTTCAATTTGTGTAGTGTTTGTTTGTAAAGTACATTTCATCGGTTTTCTTCATGTTTAAGCTTTTGTTAGGTATTTACAACTTAAATGTAATGAGGGTGTTAAATACTAATTCGAAATCTCTTTAGTGTCACAAACACTTTTATAAATACCACAGGCCAGTTGGAAATTGGAGTCTTGAAGCCCTAAACTTGACGTAGGCTCTTGCAAAATGTTGTTTCGTTCAAAGTTTGCCATTAGGAAATTGGTTAAATTGATTGTCATGGTGAATGTGCCGACAGTACGAGTAGATAGATGCCCAATCCATCCAGTGAACTCTTGTTCCTATAAAAAGTGTTGTCCCTAACCCATCCTGTTCTTAAACCAAAGATAACGTTATGGTAGGTAGATTGGGCAGAGATGCCACATGGCTGAGGCAGGAAAATCAACATAAGTGCGGTAGCCCAATCAATGATAGCGCTGCAAGCGGTAACATCTCTCTCCCCCCTCGGCTCCACATGCTCAAGTTTGTTCGATGTCAATAATTTAAATGTGACCAAATCGTGTGATTTTCAAGAACAAACTTGCGTGTGCGTCAGTGGCTCTACTTCAGACTCTTACAAGAATTCCATCGCAGCGCTATCTGTGCTAGAGCTGCCAAACTATGTTGATTTTCCTGCCTCGGCCATGTGGCATCTATGCTCAATCTACCAACCATAATCTTTGCTAGGATCGAAAATTTATTTGAGTTTTTGCCCAAGAGGGCATTTTTCTTCTTCCAGTTGTTTCCTGGTGAACCTGGAGGGTCCACAGTTGAAAAGTCTAAATGCAGTATCAAGAACTTAAATATAATATTTTTTTATTCCAGTATTAGGTATGTTAAAGGGATGTATAAAATCCGTTGAATTCAGTTCTATCAATAAACTGTGTTATCAAATAACAAAATTCCAAGAATTTTCACGTTCAACCAATCTGTTTGCATTGATTTTCATTGTAAAATTCATTACTCTTTTCATTATTCTTTGAGAAAGCTTAAAGTTGTGTTCAAGAAATGCCTTTACTCTCACCGACTTTCAATGGCTCAAAGCGGAGAAAACAGTTTTGATCAACTTGACATTTTCCTTTTTGTGTATACTCTTAGGTAAGCGAGTTTCAAGTCAATTGTGTGAAAAAGCAAATTTTAGACAGTTTAAAATGAATAGCCCGTTTTTACGAGCATTTTTCAAAACTATTTAGATAATGTTGACTTGAAATTTCTCTCTCTCCCTCCCCCCCGCCCAGCACTGTGGACTCAAAACGTAACAAACTAGGTCTAATGAATCTATATCAACATAAGCTACTGTGTTGTGTTACATTAGGTACCCTAGCTGTGCAAGTCTCTGAGTCGAGACTGTAACCTGATGTTATCCAAAGATTTAACAATAAAAATAATTACTTCTGGGAGATATGAAAATGTTATTTTCTTCTGTTTGCTGTCTCCTTACACCCAGGACTCTGTACCATGGGCACCCGTACCCGCCTGGATTTTAGAAAACATATTTTCACAACTTGCTGACCTACCTGCACATATGCCACGTCTGTTGTGCTACCACCGGAATAGAAGGAAGTCTGGATTCAGGGAGGAGTGGGACTGGGTTCAGCTGACCAGACAATCATGAGAGAAAGCTACAAGCAAGGCCGCTGACAACCGCTTAGGGGACTCTATTCCCCCAAGACATGGAGAGCTTTGCCAACACTCGGTGGACCTCAAGGACGCCCATGAGTATCATCCAGGGGGCTAACCGGAGGGTCTGGGGGGTTCTGAACAGATAACAGAAACACGTTTTTGGGTGTTCTGGAAGAGAAATTTCCCATATTAAAGACTACAATTTTCTATCGTAGAAGTAGCTTGAAAATAAATTCAATAATTATTCAATATCACATTTTTCCTTGCCATGATGCTCTCTCCCCTTGATCTTAAAACTATAACATTAACCACAAGTTTTAAATACATAATTCCAAAGACTTGAATCACTCTGTATAACACAGTGGTAGTTGCACCCTACCACCTCAATGAAGAAGGCAATTTATATAATTATTTTCTTCCTACTGGAGAGCCTCTCAATGTACAACGTTTGATGGATTCCCACCAGGTAAGTTACTGAAGGACGTCGAGGCGCATAGGCCATAGAGTATTTTCCAGGGCATGGGGCTAACATAGTGGTCTGGAGGGTACTTCCAGGAAGAGGGGGGTCAATAGGGTCTCACCAAAAAAGAAAAAATATAACCTACAAAACACATTTTTGAGCATTCTGGAAGACCAAAAATTGTTCTGGAAAAAAACCCAAATTTTGGTTTTCAGATTTTTGGCGCGCAGCCATGTACTGCTTAGCTAAAACAGCACTAGGAAGTAGGAACGTATCAGGGACAAAAAATGCACTCGGAAATGATCACGGGAGTAAAACCGAAGTCGGAACTTACCTTATTGTAGGTCGAATTTGGCATCTAGGAACATGGCATTATTATAATTGCACTCGGAACGTATTGCGCGAATAAATTAGCACTCAAAAGCCATCGCAGGAGTGGAACGGCACTGTGGTTTGATTGTAATTGTACCAGTTGTAAAAGGACGTAAAAAATGAAAATATTAATGTAAAATTTGGAAAGATGAGTTTGTATTTTTATTTAAAATTATAAAATACAACTTTTTTTACTCTTGTAAAGATTTTGTAATATGCGCCATTTTCATGGTATTTCAATTTGAAACATTTAAACAGCCGCCATTTTGTTTCTGTGGGTTTTTATGAAATAATGTTTTTCTCTAAAATTTAACTTATTACACATAAACACCCTACTAAGTTTGAATGCAATCGGTTAAACCGTTCTGGAGATATAAATTTTAACAATGAAAACTGGTAATGTACCAGTTGTAAATTGACGTAAAAAGTGAAAATATTAATTTAACATTTGGAAAAATGAGTTTGTATCTTAATGTAAAATTATAAAATACAACTTTTTTACTCTTGTAAACTTTTGTATTATGCGCCAATTTAATGGTATTTCAATTTGAAACATTTAAACAGCCGCCATTTTGTTTCTGTATGATTTGAAGACATAATTATTTTTTCTTAAATTACCCTTAGGACACATAAACACCATACCAAGTTTGAATGCAATCGGTCAAACCGTTCTGGAGATATACATTTTTAAGTAAAAAATACAAAATGGCGGCTACCGGAGTAACGAAGAATTTTAGGACCCATGTTTATAGGGACTTTTTCATTTTTTTTTGCATAAGGAACCCACCCCTGAAACTTGGTGCCCTATTTTTGAATCACCCTGTATAATTGGAAAGGCCTCGTCTTGCTGAGCCCGAATCTGCTTTTTAAAATTTGTATCTAGTTTCGTTCGGAAGATATTCATGATAAACGGAGGCAAAAATCGCTTCGACCATGGGCTTTTAATTATATTAAGCCCATGTATTTTTCGATTAGCGAAAAACTTTGCCTCTCAAATCAGACATATGATACATTTTTTAACACCACCCTGTCCCACTGATAACGAATGACTCTCTCTACCGCGTTAAGTAAACAATCTCTTTCTGACCTTAAGGTCACCGCGACCACTAGGCCAGGTGCCCCACTGGTAGAAGTAGTCAAGAATGCGAAGAAAAGAGTGAAAGATATGAGTGATGATGACTGGATGGTTTTGCTTGGCGGTGCGAATCAGCTGTCTGAGTGTGAGTGCGGTATGACTGAGTGTATGCATGAAATCAAAGAACTAGGTCTAGAACTTAAACAAACTAACAAACAACTTATAATAGTCGAAACTCCCCGTAGATATAATCTTAGTGACAAAAAGACTAACTATAGGATACAAAAACAAAACGTTAAACTTAAGGAAATTAGCGATAAGCTGGGTTGTCCCTACATCAGACTTAATGATTACCTCCACAGGGAACATTTTACTAAGCATGGGCTCCATCTCGATTACAGGGGCAAAGAAGTTCTAATAATGTCAACCATAAAGCACAGTCCGCAGCCTATAAATCCGTCTTTTTTAACGGAGAACAGGGAAGAAGAAAGGGAAAGGTAAATGGGTGGGTAAGACCCAAAAGGACAAATCAGCAATTTACCAATACCACCAAAAATACAATTAAAATAGTCCATTTAAATGTAGGAAGAAGTATTCTTACCAAAAAGCCATTAATAGAACTTTTTCTCGACGAAGTAAATCCAGACTTTTTCCTAGTTTCAGAACACGGTCTTGATGAAGTGGGAATTACAAACGTTGTTATTTCAGGTTATACATTGGTAAGTTTCTATTGCAGGGAATCAATTAAATGGGGTGGGGTTGCAATCTATAAAAACAATTTATGCAACCTCGAGGTCAAACCATTTTCCACTAATGAACGCTTCTGCCAGGATCAGGTTTTTGAAATGGCATCAATAAAGATTTGTCTGCAATCAAGGGAGATGATCTTGGCAGCTATTTACAGGAGTCCTATGGTCGACAAAGAAGATGACTTTCTAAATCTGCTCAACGACTGGCTGGATGCCTCTCTGGGCCCGGGGCGGCCCGTGGTTCTCGGGGGGGATGTAAACTTTGATCTCCTCGGGGAGTCGCGGGGCGCTGCTGGTCTGGTCGGTAGCCTCTCCAGTTTTGGGCTCGATACAGTCATAAATACACCAACAAGATATGGAAACACTTCCGAGTCATGTATTGATAACTTTTTCACAAACCAACAATTTACTAATAATGTGACTATTAATCCTTTCATTTCAGATCATCTTGCAATTAGCCTAGAAATAATTTTGGATTGTTATAATCACCATCAAGGTGATGTTGTGTCTTTCAGAAATCTTTCAGAAAATAACTTAAAAGAACTTAAATATAGGCTAAGTAAAGAAACTTGGAATAGTGTTATAAATGGAGATACAGTTGATGGCAAATATAATGAGTTTGTCAACACAGTAAAGTTTAATCTAGAGGTATCATGTCCTTTAAAGAGTAAAAAAATGGTAACAGGTAAGAATAAGGTAAGATTTACAGCACCTGAAATATCTGCATCAAAAAATAAATTAATGGAAGCTTTCAAAGCATGGAAGGCTGATAAGTCCGAGGGAAATAAGAGCAGATATAATGTGCTAAAGAAGAGACATAGGAAACTGGTAAACGATACAAAGGCAAATTATCTTTATAACAAAATATCAGAGTCAAAAAACCCTTCTAAAACTTCTTGGGACATAATAAACCAAAACAGGGTAGTAAAAAAGAAAGATGACCATTCTAACTTTTCACTCAAAATAAATAATGATGTTATTTCAGATCCAACACAAATAAGTAATCTCTTCAATGATTTTTTTGTCAATGTACATAAAACGGTTGATGTGAACTTTGTTACTAAACAATTTTCAGGTTTTCCCCCTCCTAGCTCTGCCAACAGTAGCACAACTTTAGAATTTTTTCCTGCAGTCACCTCAAGTAAAGTAATGAAGACTATTAAGATGTTACAGTCAAAAAATTCTACAGGGACTGACGGAATATCAATGAAAGTACTGAAATACTGTGCACAAGAAATTATCATTCCTTTAACAGAAGTAATAAATGCATCATTAAATGAAGGTATTTTCCCAGATGAAGGAAAAATTGCCATAGTCAAACCTCTGTTCAAGAAGGGTGATCCTAATCTAATGGAAAATTATAGACCCATATCTCTACTTCCAGCGGTATCAAAAATAATGGAAAAAATTGCATGTGAATATATTATACACTTTCTCGAACACAACGAACTCTTCTTCAAAAATCAATATGGTTTCAGAAAGGATAAGTCTACAAAGCTTGCCTTGATAAACTTTATCCAAAAGAGTATTGATGCGCTAGAAAAAGGTGAAACGGTCATCGGGTGTTTCGTTGACCTATCCAAAGCCTTTGACTGTGTCGACAACAATATCCTAATTGAGAAAATAGCAGCGATTGGTATCCAGGGAATGGCCTTAAAGTGGATAATCTCATACTTAAACAACCGAAGACAAATTACATCTATAACACATAAACACCAAGATAAATGCATAAATGTTCTATCCAAGCAACAAGTCATGATAAGCGGTGTCCCACAAGGCTCAATTTTGGGCCCCATTTTCTTTCTGTTATATATCAACGACATCTCTCAATCACTAGAAGAAGATAACATCATAATGTTCGCCGACGACACTACTCTTTTCACCAGGAACAAATCCATCGAACAACTTGAAATTGATACTTTTACAGGGTTAAATGAACTGTCACAATACTTTTTTGAAAATAAATTAGCAATCAATAATAATAAAACTAATTATGTCCATTTTCAGACTATGCAAAATAAACTAAAAAATTCTAATAACACTGTTGATGTTGTTTTAGGTGAGTCCCAAATCTCTGAATCTAACCATGCAAATTTCCTAGGCGTAACAGTTGACCCTCATTTGAAGTGGGATGACCATATCGACAGCCTAACAACTAAGACATGCGGGGGTTTGTATGTGTTGAGAGGAGTCGGCCACCTGGGTAACGTTGATCTCTCTAAATTAATATACTTTAGTCTAATAGAATCCCACATAAGATATTCAATAGTACTTTGGGGTGCCTCGTCTAAACGCAACCTTAACACAATTTTCATAATTCAAAAGCGAGCAATCAGGTGCATAGCCGGGATTCACCCGCGGGCCTCTTGCCGCCAACTGTTCAGGGCTTTCAATATCATGACGGTGCCTTCACTATATGTATTTGAGACAATCATGTTTGTCAAAACACAAGACCTCATCAGAAGACACCACCATGGGTACAACACCAGAAATCAGGGTAATAATTCTTCACAACAGCACAATTTAAGACTCTTCGAAAAGAAGCCCGAGTACATGGGTCAAAAATATTACCACCTGTTACCAGCACAATTAAAAGTAACTAACAATATTAACAAATTTAAATTAGACTTAAAATTGTATCTCATAAATTTATCTTTATATGGCCTTCCCGACCTAAACCAACCTTTACCTGCTATAACCTAACCTTTCTTCAAGAACTTCATTGACAGGCTGCAAACTCAAGAGTGGGTCCTACGCAGCGCCAGGATATGTAAGATGTAAGATGTAAGAATCTGCACTCCGTTGTACCCTACGGAACGGCACTGTGGTTTGATTGTAATTGAAAGATAAATTACGCAGAACTGTCGTTGGCAATTTTACCTATGTAATATTTCAATTGTTTTATTGAAAATCTATAGTCACCAACAAGAAATGTGATAGGTTTATATAGTGTGGGTTAAGTTTTAGCGGGATAGGCCTACTATGGTGAATTTTTTATTATGGTTTATTTTGGATTTTTTTGAAAGTTTGTAAACGGAAATAAACATTTGAAACATAGGCTATCTCAAGTTCTTGAGGAGAAGTTGAATCTGTTTATCGGTTACAACTGAAAGTAATGTTCAAATGTGTCCGATTTTCATGAAATTTGGTACAAATGTTCTGTTTGTAAATATCTTAGTCGAGTTTGTTAACCAGCAAAATCGGACTGCCGGAACACTCTTTTCGGGAGGGATTTTCCCCCCAAAAAGTGGTTTTAATGATATTAAAATAGTAACTTTAATCCGATATTGATGAAATTAGAAACAAATATGTATTATATTGTTATACATCGATAGAGTAAAGATTATAAAAATCAATCAAGCCGTTCCAAAATGGCGGCCAAACAAGTAGATGTTCAAACAAAAAGTAAATGTAGGGTGTTTATGTGTCATAAGGTGAATTTAAAAAAAAGATTATTTCATAAAAACCCACAGAAACAAAATGGTGGCTATTTAAATTTTTCAAATTGAAATACCATGAAAATGGCGCTTAATACAAAAATTTTACAAGAGTAAAAAAAGTTGTATTTTATAATTTTACATTAAGATACAAACTCATTTTTCCAAATGTTAAATTAATATTTTCACTTTTTACGTCAATTTACAACTGGTACATTACCAGTTTTCATTGTTAAAATTTATATCTCCAGAACGGTTTGACCGATTGCATTCAAACTTGGTAGGGTGTTTATGTGTAATAAGTTAAATTTTAGAGACAAACATTATTTCATAAAACCTACAGAAACAAAATGGCGACTGTTCAAATGTTTCAAATTGAAATACCATGAAAATGGCGCTTAATACAAAAATTTTACAAGAGTAAAAAAGGTTGTATTTTATAATTTTAAATAAAGATACAAAATCATCTTTCCAAATTTTACATTAATATTTTCATTTTTTACGTCCTCTTACAACTGGTACAATTACAATCAAACCACAGTGGAAAAGGTCAAAGAAGTCAAAAGGACGTAAAAAATGAAAATATTAATGTAAAATTTGGAAAGATGAGTGTATCTTTATGTAAAATTATAAAATACAACTTTTTTTACTCTTGTAAAGTTTTGTAATATGCGCCATTTTCATGGTATTTCAATTTGAAACATTTGAACAGCTGCCATTTTGTTTCTGTGGGTTTTTATGAAATAATGTTTTCTCTAAAATTTAAATTATTACACATAAACACCCTACCAAGTTTGAATGCAATCGGTTAAACCGTTCTGGAGATATAAATTTTAACAATGAAAACTGGTAATGCACCAGTTGTAAATTGACGTAAAAAGCGAAAATATTAATTTAACATTTGGAAACATGAGTTTGTATCTTAATGTAAAGTTATAAAATACAACTTTTTTTACTCTTGTAAACTTTTTGTATTATGCGCCAATTTAATGGTATTTCAATTTGAAACATTTAAACAGCCGCCATTTTGTTTCTGTATGATTTGAAGACATACTTATTTTTTCTTAAATTACCCTTAGGACACATAAACACCATACCAAGTTTGAATGCAATCGGTCAAACCGTTCTGGAGATATACATTTTAAAGTAAAAACGTAGAATTTCGGTCGCGCTGAACATGAATCTGATTTTTTAAAATTTGTATCTTGTTTCGTTCAGAAGTTATTGACGATAAACCGTCAACGCTTAAGTCCATGCCCGGAGAGGGACCCCTGATCGTACTCAAGTCCTAGGGGCCCTATTTATTTCTGTATTATGTTTTAGCTTAAGTTATGTTCATATTTATTATTGTATTGTAAAAGTTGTGTAACAGAGAAATTAGGGGTCTCTTAATTAAATGAAAAATTGAAAATAATGTGAACTTGTTTTCTTACCTTTGTGTAACCACCGGTCCTTTATTCAGGGGAAATTATCATGCACGAATATAATTTAACGTGAGCAGTTAGCACTGGTTTAAAAAACAGATCATTTTGCACACAGAAACCAAACTGTAGTCAAAATTAAATCTTTGGTACCAGGGTCGCAGAATTTGCCTGGAGACTTGGAGTAAGTTGCTCTAGTTTTGACAAGGGAACCCCTGCCACCTTCCGTGTTCTAGTGAATTGTGGATATATTTACAGTGGCCAAAACAAGATAAAAAAATGAGTGTTCAGTATCAGGGTCGCAGAAATCGCCAGGATACCTTCGAGTTGAACTTAGCCTAGTTCATTTACCCGAAAAATAACCACTAAGTTCCTTGTTGAACTCAGAACAGACTGTTGTGTCACTCCTGCCATCTTCTGAGGTCCTAGTGGATTTAGGAAATATGAAGTTTCAGGCAAAGTGGCCAAAACAAGATAAAAAAATGAGTGTTCAGTATCAGGATCGCAGAAATCGTCAGGAGACCTTCGAGTTGAACTTTCCGAAAAATAATAACCAAGTTGCTTGATGAACTCAGGACAGACGGTTGAGTCTCCTGCCAACTTCTGAAGCCCTGATACTAAGAAAACGTTTTTTCCATTGAAGCTTATGTAGCAAGGCTCTAGAGCAGAAATAAACCGTTTTGCAACCTTCTGTGTAACAGGATGAGCAACTTACCTGGGGAAAACCCTTACCTTTGGTTTTTTTTTACCTATGGGTTTAATCTTGTGTTTGTTCTTGTAATTCTTTCCTCTGAGGGGGAGGATAGTCATACACATTTGAGGTAAAATAAACAGTTTTATTGATTTAAAAACATGAAACTTCCAAAATTGAAAATTCACATTTGACTTCTTAGAAACTCTTATCTAACTAGAAAATCTAATTTTCAGCACAACAGCTTCCGTACAAAAATTACTTAGCACATGTAAACAGTTTGAATGTTAGCAGTGATGCGGTGGAAACTCCTGCTCGCCCACACAGCTAGTCGACCCTAGACTCAGCCCTGGGCGCAGTCGTGTGTCCCATGGAATCCAGCAACACCAGCTCTACGCACACAAATACAACCATTACAAACAGAGGACAAAGCATTGCCAAGAAGATTCTACAGGAAGTCTAATCTATTTAAAATCTTATTTAATTTCAAAACACTTTTTGTGTTACACTATACAGAAACCACAGAAACCTAGGGGTGAAAAGTCTGTTTTAAAAACCAAACAAATGATACATTTTTTTTGCACCGCCTGGTCGGGCTGAATACGAATCTGCACACTTTTTAACCCAATCTTGTTTCGTTCAAATTTATCCACAATTAACCGCCAACAAGGGGTGTAAACTCTTTTTTAAAAACCAAAGAAATGATACATTTTTTGCACCGCCTGGTCGGGCTGAACACGAATCTGCACACTTTATAACCCTATCTTGTTTCGTTCAACATTTATTCACGTTTAACCGCCATCAAGGGGTGAAAATTCTTTTTTAAAAACCAAAAAAATGATATATTTTTTTGCACCGCCTGATCGGGCTGAACACGAATCTGCACACTTTTTAACCCTATCTTGTTTCGTTCAAAATTTATCCACAATTAACCGCCAACAAGGGGTGTAAACTCTTTTTTAAAAACCAAAGAAATGATACATTTTTGCACCGCCTGGTCGGGCTGAACACGAATCTGCACACTTTATAACCCTATCTTGTTTCGTTCAAAATTTATCCACAATTAACCGCCAACAAGGGGTGTAAACTCTTTTTTAAAAACCAAAGAAATGATACATTTTTGCACCGCCTGGTCGGGCTGAACACGAATCTGCACACTTTATAACCCTATCTTGTTTCGTTCAAAATTTATCCACAATTAACCGCCAACAAGGGGTGTAAACTCTTTTTTAAAAACCAAAGAAATGATACATTTTTTGCACCGCCTGGTCGGGCTGAACACGAATCTGCACACTTTATAACCCTATCTTGTTTCGTTCAAAATTTATCCACAATTAACCGCCAACAAGGGGTGTAAACTCTTTTTTAAAAACCAAAGAAATGATACATTTTTGCACCGCCTGATCGGGTTGAACATGAATCTGCACACTTTTTAACCCTATCTTGTTTCGTTTAAAATTTATTCACGATTAACTACCAACATAGGGTGAAAATTCTTTTTTAAAAACCAAACAAATGATACATTTTTTTGCACCGCCTGGTCGCCTAAACACGAATCTGCATACCTTTTAACCCTTTCTTGTTTCGTTCAACATTTCTTCACGATTTACCACCAACAAGGGTGAAAATTATTTTTTTAAAACCATACAAATGATACATTTTTTGCCCCGCCTGGTCGGGCTGAACACGAATCTGTACACCTTTTAACCCTATCTTGTTTCGCTCAAAATTTATCCACGATTAACCGCCAACAAGGGCGTAAATTCTTTTTTAAAACCAAACAAATGATACATTTTTTTGCACCGCCTGGTCGGGTCGTGCTGAACACGAATTTGCACACCTTTTAACCCTATCTTGTTTCGTTCAAAATTTCTTCACGATTAACCGCCAACAAGGGGTGAAATTCTTTTTTAAACACCAAACAAATGATACATTTTTTTGCACCGCCTGGTTGTGCTGAACCCGAATCTGCACACTTTTTAAAACCCTATCTTGTTTCGTTCAAAATTTATTCACGATTAACCGCCAACAAGGGGTGAAAATCCTTTTTAAAAACCAAACAAATGATACATTTTTTGTACCGCCTGGTCGCCCTGAACACGAATCTGCACACCTTTTAACCCTACCTTAGACAACCATTTAATGCGGATCTAAAGCTGCAACAGCCGTTTTGAATTTAATTTTTATAACTATGGCTTACAACACGCAGTTCTCATCTCCAATTTTACCTCTGTAATGTTTCAATCATTTTATTGAAAATCTGTAAAGTCAGCAACAAGAAATGTGAAGTTTGATATAGTGTGGGTTAATTTTTAGTGGAGTATGTACGGTGAATTTTTTATTACAGTGTGTTTTAGTCTGTTTTGCAAACGGAAATCAACATTTAAAACATGATCCATCGCAATTGAGAAGTTAAGAATCTGCAAACCTTTTAACCCTATATTATTCCGTTCGGAAGTTATTCACGATAAACGGAGTTATTCACGGAAGTTGCTAGTGAATATGATTTATTTTTGACTTTAACTTGTATTTTGTGAGAATTTTATTTTACTCAAGCTATAATTCTTACAAAATGTAAAATTTTCACCATACAAATTCAAACATTTCAATGTAAGGGCTGTTTTAAAATTAAGTTCTGTTGAAAAATCCTAAAACGCTCACTATTTGTAGAAAAATTATATTATCGACAAAAATACTTGTTTAGAGGCTCAACCAAAATCTGAAAAGCTTTTAACCCCATCAATTGTACTGTTCGAAAGATAATCTCGATAAACCCTCAACTTCAAGTGAGAGTTTTTTTTTCCAAAACCTGATAAATTTTTAATTTTTGTAAACCGCCTCGTCGCGCTGAACACGAATCTTTGATCAAACCTGATAAATACAATTATACAATTTCTGGACCACATCGTCACGCTGTTTAACTACTGGATGGATGAAGCCAAACCTAAAGGTAAACAAATGCATTTTCTGTATTAAAAGTTAATTTAATAATAATACAACATGTAACAAAAGTCTGTTATCTGTAGTATTACCCCAGAAAACCCAGAGAACTGTAATTATCTCTGGAATTAGTCCAATTACCTTACAGCACATATAACAATCCGTCTACTAGTTCTGCTAGCTGTCGCAGGAGCGCAGCATATGTTAGAAAATCTACCTTACCACTGTATTTATCGTTAGCTACACCAATACAATCTTTCTACTAGCTCCGCTAACTGCCGACAGAGCGCAGCATATGTTAAAAAATCTACCTTACCACTGTATTAATCGTTAGCTACACCAATACAATCTTTCTACTAGTTCCGCTAACTGCCGACAAAGCGCAGCACTTGCTTGAAAATCTATTTTACCACTGTATTTATTGTTAGCTACACCAATACAATCTTTCTACTAGTTCCGCTAACTGCCGACAGAGCGCAGCACTTAAATAAATAAATAAATCTTTTATTGCGGAAACATATTAACATGTTATGCAATCGTCAAAATATTTTTTTCAACTAAAATTTTCCATGCATTCTGCTATCGAAGTATCTTTCAAACATACAATTTGTTCATTCACTCTCTCCCATTCATTCGAATTATTCCACTCTTGCCCTATTGTAATTCGGTGGTTTCTGCGATCTCCCAGTTATGTGCTATAAACTCGTCTGTACTGTAAAACGCTTTTGTGACCAAGATTTGTTTTAGACGGGCTTTGACTTGCTTGAAAAATCTACCTTACCACTGTATTTATCGTAAGCTACACCAATACAATCATTCTACTAGTTCCACTAACTGCTGACAGAGCGCAGCACTTGCTTGAAAAATCTACCTTACCACTGTATTTATCGTTAGCTACACCAATACAATCTTTCTACTAGTTCCGCTAACTGCCGATAGAGCGCAGCACTTGCTTGAAAAATCTACCTTACCACTGTATTTATCGTTAGCTACACCAATACAATCTTTCTACTAGTTCCGCTAACTGCCGACAGAGCGCAGCACTTGCTTGAAAAATCTACCTTACCACTGTATTTATCGTTAGCTACACCAATACAATCCTTCTACTAGTTCCGCTAACTGCCGACAGAGCGCAGCACAAGCTTGAAAGTCTATTTTACCACTGTATTTATTGTTAGCTACACCAATACAATCTTTCTACTAGTTCCGCTAACTGCTGACAGAGTGCAGCACTTGCTTGAAAGTCTATTTTACCACTGTATTTATTGTTAGCTACACCAATACAATCTTTTACTAGTTCCGCTAACTGCCGACAGAGTGCAGTACTTGCTTGAAAGTCTATTTTACCACTGTATTTATTGTTAGCTACACCAATACAATCTTTCTACTAGTTCAGCTAACTGCCGACAGAGTGCAGCACTTGCTTGAAAATCTATTTTACCACTGTATTTATCGTTAGCTACACCAATACAATCTTTCTGCTAATTCCGCTAACTGCCGACAAAGCGCAGCACTTGCTTGAAAATCTATTTTACCACTGTATTTATCGTTAGCTACACCAATACAATCTTTCTACTAGTTCCGCTAACTGCCGACAGAGTGAAGCACTTGCTTGAAAGTCTACTTTACCATTGTATTTGACTCACTTTAGTGAGGGAGTGGCAACGATATCTGGTATTTAATTATAACTACTGTACAGTAATATTATACAATCGATTGCGTCATCCCAACGTAAATAATGCTGAAGGAAAAATAATAGTAACGAGAGAATAAATTTGTTTCTACGGAAAATGTATTTGTTTTCACAAAGTCACATTATCATTATTTTTTCAACGATTGTACAGTAATAATTTTAGGCTATTCTTTAACGTCCATTAGTTTGGTATAATATAGAGGGTGACAGGATAAGTACTGGATTGGACATACGGATTTCCTAAGTTAAATATTTTGTCCTTTGTCTAGTGTAATTGTATTTTGGAGAAAGATTTTGGTTTGTATATTGGAAATTAAAGTAATTATAGGATTTTTATCTGCTAAATATTATTTTCTCGTATTTGACCATAAATAATCAGTATACACGTACTGTCTTTTAACCCTATCTTGTTCCGTTCAAAAGATATTCACGATAAACCGTCAACTTCGGGTAAAAAGTGTTTGCTCCAAAACCTGACAATTTTATAATTGTTTTAGACTGCCTCGTCGTGGAACACGAATATTTAAACCCCGTTACCTTATCTTGTCCCATCTTGTTGTTTAGAGCATTTGGCATGTTTACCCTACTTACCTATTTTCTACACTGAATCGAATGTTCTCTAAATACACGCTCTACGTGTTCTGGGGGTCAGGATCGGTGCTCATTTCGTGGTCCCGGGTCTGGGTCCACCATTCTGACGGCTTGAATATCTTATTTTTCCAAAGGAAATTCGATGAAAAAGAATATTAATCAAATTTAAAAGAAACATTATTTATTAATTATAGAAGATCTTAGGAATCAGTATTTAGAAAGCGCCTTCCAAAGAAGACAACGACATTTTCATTTCTCACTCATAAAACCGTGACGTAATTTAAAAAAATTGAAAGCATTTCCTATCTGAACAGAACTTTTTTTCTTGTTGTTTCAAACTAGTATAATCTTTGAACAGTGGCCAGCGAAGTCTCTGCAGTACGTCGTCATCTTCCTAATAAAACTTTATTTCAAAAAGATCTAAAAAAAATTGTACGCGTGAGGTGTCTCAAGAAAGTGCTTGTTTTTACTTCGTTCTTATGGGACAAACACGAAATAAATAAATATTTTATTGCTTACAGACATTTACAATAAATGTATCGCAATCGTCAATCTTTGTGTATCTAAAATTTCACTTACAATCTTACATCTAAATCCCATTCAAACATAAATGGCCGACACGTACTTAAAATGTTCACACTTTCAGACCTATTTGGTTTTTTTAGCAACATAGTATGAAATACCTTAATTTCGTGGCTCATCCAGTGGTTACATGCCTGTTGATTCCTTAGTGGCGATGAACGTGAAGGTAAACCTTTTCCAGGAGTTCAGGACAGTCGAGCAAACCATTCAAGATTCTAAAGAGGAACACTGAGTTCGTCAGATTCCTGCGCTGAGAAAGAGGTAGCAGACCGAGAAGAAGTTTCATCTCTTCAAGTTAAACATTGGCGCAGTGGAACCCCAACTTTACTCCGACGAATTTCAGGAATATGCAGTTCTGTACCTTTTCCAGTTCCACATGATCCACTTGGTGTGGAGATTACACGGTAGAGTTGTATTGGAGTATGGAGCGAGCTGGTCGAGTCATGTTCCGCAACATGATCGACTTGGTGTGGAGATTACACGGTAGAGTTGTATTGGAGTATGGAGCAAGCTGGTCGAGTCATGTTCCGCAACATGATCGACTTGGTGTGGAGATTACACGGTAGAGTTGTATTGGAGTATGGAGCAAGCTGGTCGAGTCATGTTCCGCAACATGATCCACTTGGTGTGGAGATTACACGGTAGAGTTGTATTGGAGAATGGAGCAAGCTGGTCGAGTCATGTTCCGCAACATGATCCACTTGGTGTGGAGATTACACGGTAGAGTTGTATTGGAGTATGGAGCAAGCTGGTCGAGTCATGTTCCGCAACATGATCCACTTGGTGTGGAGATTACACGGTAGAGTTGTATTGGAGTATGGAGCAAGCTGGTCGAGTCATGTTCCGCAACATGATCGACTTGGTGTGGAGATTACACGGTAGAGTTGTATTGGAGTATGGAGCAAGCTGGTCGAGTCATGTTCCGCAACATGATCCACTTGGTGTGGAGATTACACGGTAGAGTTGTATTGGAGTATGGAGCAAGCTGGTCGAGTCATGTTCCGCAACATGATCGACTTGGTGTGGAGATTACACGGTAGAGTTGTATTGGAGTATGGAGCAAGCTGGTCGAGTCATGTTCCGCAACATGATCCACTTGGTGTGGAGATTACACGGTAGAGTTGTATTGGAGTATGGAGCAAGCTGGTCGAGTCATGTTCCGCAACATGATCCACTTGGTGTGGAGATTACACGGTAGAGTTGTATTGGAGTATGGAGCAAGCTGGTCGAGTCATGTTCCGCAACATGATCCACTTGGTGTGGAGATTACACGGTAGAGTTGTATTGGAGTATGGAGCAAGCTGGTCGAGTCATGTTCCGTAACATGATCCACTTGGTGTGGAGATTACAAAATAGAAATTTTTTTTTAATATTTTATTTCGTTAACAAAATACATTGTATGAAATTCGTCAGGTTTTAAATATTTTAAAAGCTAAAATTTTGTCACTCATTTTTACATTGAGAACTCATTCATACATACAATCTTCACAGTCATCACGGCTCATTCATTCGAATTTTCGAACAATTTTCAGACAATTCGACTCCAGTATGGAGCGAGCTGGAGTCATGTAGAGTATTTTGATTGTGGAGAGAGAAAAGAGTACTCTAGTGGATTTTAGGAACCACAGAGGAAAATTTATTTTTCTCTCTTCAGGTGAAATGTAATTTAAAACATAACTGAACATTAGGACGTGAGTTATCCTAAAAGTAACCAGTCACCCACCCCCTAATGACTTTAAATTTTTTTCCAATCCAATCAATCATTTGGTTTAAATGAGATTTTGATGGCTACCTCTTGCTAAAAATGAACTCAAGGAAAAGGATAATAATTATTATTTTCGTCCCAACTTTCAGCAGGAAATAATTAATAGAGTAGCATTCAATAATTAACTGCTCACACCCTCGACCAAAGGTACTCGAGCGTTCCTAGGCTGGACGTCAACACAGGCGTTTCTTTCAATACAAATAAAAGCAGCTGGCTTTTCGCTAGCCTTACTGATCGTGAATATAGCCATTTTAACTCTTTTATTAGGGAAACCTGATTCATTCATCAAAGGTCTAAGGGATTTCCCCTCCATTGCCAGTTCATACAACATGGTATGAGCACCATATGGTACAGGTATGAGTCACTGTGTAGGGAAGTTTCTAAATGCTTGTTAGTCATTTTAACTATTTTGTTAGGGAAACCTGATTCGTATATCAAAATTCTAAGGAATTTCCCCTCCCAGTTTATTTACTTATTTTACAGTGTGACTTTGTGCTGTTTTATATATTACGTTTGTCTATGCAATTATGTTTTTGACAATAAAAATATTGACTTTGGCCTAATTGAACCGCCGATGCGGAATGCGGGCGTAAACTCCTCGAGTCATCTTTGTACACGCGCATTGTAGTCCTTTTCAGTTTTATCACTTCCTAGTCGTTTGTGGAGTTTCTTTGAATGTTACCAAAGTAAATAAATAAATACATCTGTATTCCATGACATTAAGCTGCATAAGATAAACAAACAATATACAAAAATCTATATAAATAAAATAAGACTTCTGTCTGTACATTGCAAAGAATCCATCAGTTTTTTGTTATTTGGTGTTCATATACTTTGCATAGACCGAAAATGGTGTTAAAAAAATTCCTGTCTGTCTGTCTGTCTGTCTGTCTGTAACGTTTTTAAGGCATCTTGGACCGCTTATAACTCAGAACCTACTGAAGCTATGGCGGTGAAACTACGTTTAAGGGTTAATCTCATTGCGCAGTGTGTCTTTAGCTATATTTTATACCCATACAACATCCAGAAAATAAATGGCGAGGGACCAAAGTGGGCACTTTGCACGATTTTAAGGCATTTTAGACCGCTTATAACTCGAAATCCATTGAAGCTATGGCGGTGAAACTTCATTCATGGGTTAAGCCCATCACTCAGTGTGTCTTTAGCTACATTTGATGTCCATATAACATCATCAAAAATCGGGCGGAACGGCGAGAGTAACTATGACTCTCACAAGGTAGCTAACACTTATTTACAAATGTATATACATGAAATGGGGCTTTTGTCTGTAAATTGCAAAGAATCCAGGTTTTGGTTATTTGGTGTTTATATAGCTACTATGGATAGACCGAAACTGGTGTCAAAAAGTCTGTCTGTATCGTTTTTAAGGCATAATGGGCTGCTTATAACTCAAAATCGGACCAATCTATGGCGGTGAAACTTCCTTTAAGGGTTAAGCTCATTACGCAGTGTGTCTTAAGCTGTATTTTATACCCATAGATCATCCAAAAAATAAATGGCGAGGGTTCAAAGTGGGCACTGAACACGTTTTTTAGGCGTTTCGGGCCACTTATAAGTCGAAATTGGCCAAAAGTATGGCGGTCAAACTATGTTTAAGGGTTAAGCCCATCACGCAGTGTATCTTTAGCTATATTTCATACCCATACAACATCCACAAAATAAATGGCAACACTTATAAGTTATAACGAGAAGATGGTGAACTAACAGGCAAACTAAGGGGTTTTTTAAGGATATATAGAAAACTTTTTTTGTTTATTTTAAATTTGCAATTTTCTTAAAGTATATACACTCAGCTATGTTAATAGAGCCCCGAGGCGAAGCGCGGGTACTCTCAGCTATCCTTATTCCTTACTATTATATAAAAATGAGATGGTGTGTGTCTGTGTGTTTGTAACTCAATCACGCAAATACCACTGAACCAATTTTATTGTAATTTTACAAGAACGTAGCTTATATACCTGGCCAACACATGGCTATTAACATGCTTAATAATTCAATATTTTCAAAATGGCGGTTATTGGCGGGAGCTACTATGACTCTCACAAGGTAGCCAACACTTATCTTTAATAATACCTATAAAAATGAAATGGTGTGTATCTGTCTGTTCTTCAATCATGAAAATACCACTGGACCAAAAAATTCCCGTATATCTGTCTGTAACGTTTTAAGGCATATTGGACCGCTTATAACTCAAAGTCGGCTGAAACTATAGCGGTGAAACTTTTTTAAAGGGTTTAGCTTATCACACAATGTGTCTTTACCTATGACTTTTATCAATACAACATCCACAAAATAAATGGCAAGGGATCAAAGTGGACTGAAAATGTTTCTTAGGCATTTTGGACCACTCATAAGTCAAAATTGGCTGAAGCTATGGCAAAGAAACTTGGTTTGGGGGTTAAACTAATCACGCAGTGTGTCTTTAGCTACATTTGAAGTCCATATAACATCCTCAAAATAAATAATTGCAAAAACCAAAGCGGTCTCTAAAAACGGCTGGAACGGCGGAAGAACTATGAATCTCACAAGGCAGCCAACATTTATAAGGAGAAGATAGTGAACTAACGGGCAAACTAAATGGTTTTTCTAAGAATATATAGGAACATTTTTTTGTTTACTGTAAATTTGCATTTTCTTTTTAAATATAGACACAGCTATGTTAATAAAGCCCCGAGGCGAAGCGCGGGCACTCTTAGCTAGTTAACAATAAAATCAAACAAATATCAAATTAATACAAATAAAGTAAATAAACATAAAAATAGAAAAATAAAAAGTATAAAACCCAAAACAAAATAAATAAATAAAATAACACAAAAAAAATACTAGAGAAAACAAAATAAAATAAAAAGGATATGGAACTCTACTTATTTAATGTTGATGTCTTCTTCTCAAAATTCATGAGTGGTGTAAAAAGACCTTGCTCGATAGTTAAGTTTTGATTTTGATATTGAACCTTTGAGATCCTTCTTGTTTTATCTGTCTGGAAGTTTGTTATAAAATTGTGATGATGCATAATTTGATATTTTCGTATATAAATTTGACATGGTGAAAAAATAACTTTATGGTGTGTGAAAGAGTGAAGCTCTCGTCGCTTGGAAGTAGATGTTTTAACCTGTCAGATCTCATAGGATTTGTGTCACACTTTACTTCCATATTGTGTATAAAAATGTACACTTATGAATAAAAAATAAATTACAAAATAAAAGCTTCGTAACGCCCAGGAGGCCAAGCTGAGGCAAAAGGCCGAAGCGCGGCTGTGAACGGAGTGAATTAGAGTAACAAATTGCAAAGGAAATTCGATTCACTCATGCCAGCGGCGCTTTAGCGCTTAGCTGCGTGACGGCCTGATTTAAAAGTGTTGCCTATATGAAAATCATAAATAATGAATAAATAAATAATGTATTGAATATCCACGTTTACAAGCATTTATCTCAATAGTTTTTTATGTGATCCAAAATGTTGCATTAATTCCCACCCTAGATCCCAGCGCTTCCAAACATACATTGTAACTTACATTCGTACTTCGTGTTCACTCAAATTTTCCCAATCTACCCCTGTCAGTCTGTTTGTTTCCCGAGTCTCACAATTGTGTGCCACAAACTCGTTTGAACTGTAACATGTTTTTGCGACCAAAACTGATTTTAGACGAGCTTTGAACGCCTATGGCTCTGGGGCTTTTTTGATCGCATTTGGAAATCCGTTGATGAGGAACTGAACTTCTGCTTGTGAGGGCAATGAATTGCCGTTCTGTTCCTCCCAGTTTGGTAGTTCTCCATGTCTCTGCTCTGATAAGAGTGTATATCCATTTGAGCGGATCCTTGGCGGATTGGTATCGCACGCGACTCCGGAGCTCTTAAACTCCGGTGGCGTGGGTTCGAGCCCCGCAGTCACCACTTACATTTGTAATGTGACTAATACGGTGACGCTAGGTAAAGGTCGGGGTTGAGTGGTAGAGAGGACTTTGTAGTCCTAACTTCGCCTCGTTAAACAGGACAAACTTTACCTTTTTACCTTTATACCTTTACCTCTACAAGGTCGCATTTACACTTGAAAAGACACTTTTATAAAATGCAGAGAATTATATCTTTGACGCTGGGCCTTGCCCGAAGAAAAGACAAGCGAACAACGAACCCCCTATGACGAGCGCTCGGTGAGTGAGGGTGAAGCGTAAGGTAAACGCTGTGTGTCTGTAACCGGTAAAGTTTTTTTTGTTGCCGTCAGCCCGTGTAGTTGCAGTTGCAGTTGCAGTTGCAGTTGCAGTTGAGCAGTGTCCTGACTCCACTAGCAGTCTGACATTGACAGTGACACTCTGTACGCCCGTTGCTCCTCGCCCGCTAAATTTTATTAAACGTTATACTCGGGTTCGTTTCCACGATAGACGTGTTGAAAGCATATTACGTGATGAGTGGTGTGAGTGTGACGAGGCATACGAGAGCGGGTGGTGGGAGCGACGAGGAGAGGTGGGGGAGAGAGCTGTCAAGCCGAAACAAGACTGTTTTCTATTAAAGGATTTATTGCTCTTTCGAAATAATACAGGAACATTCCGACAGGAAAGACCACACAGGAAGCCCGAAGCGTGTCGAGAGCGCGACGGGGATTGGTGGATCGGTGATCCCGCCCATGACACGTTCCGCGATTGGCTGCCGACGCGGCGACACCTACCGCCCCCTTCGGTCGCTCGGAGAGCACAGCTGTCGCACTAGTAACCGTTCGAACCTCGTCCCCGAACCGTCTCCCGAGAAACGGTCGAGATTTATACATTTTCGGTTTTGCCTTTGAGTGTGAGGACCAGGCCCCGCCCATTCGTTCTCGCCGTTCGGGTAGGTTTTTCTTTATCGCGGTAAGACAGTGTGTACAGTATTTAGCCCGAGGGTGATCCGTCTCGAGACTCAGGGTAGTTACCGTGACACTCCCGTTATGATCACACCCCGACCGTGCTGACGCGGGCCGACATGAGCGAGGGGGTCGTGGATCTGTAGGACGTAGGTCGGGCGGGGAGTGCGACGAGCGATGATCTCGAACTTGGCGCATTTCGGAGTGCCCGGGGAGTTGGTGAAGATGAAGCTGGCTTGCCTGGGGACGACGGACTCTGCGTCGGACACGGCCAGCACGTCGTGTGACGCCAGTGACTACGGCAGGCCGGACGACTGTGACGATGACGACGACGAAGTGTTGAGTGTCGGGTGTGAGAGTCCTCCGCCACCCTTGGCAGTGACGCTACCGCAGGTGCATTCCCTCAAGTTCAGCATAGACAACATCCTGAGACCGGAGTTCGGCGGAGTGAACTCTGTGGTCAGGAAAGGTTCGGATTCGGCCAAGTGCTCACCTATAGACTTGTCTAGCGGCGGCGGCGGTGGTGGCGGCTCCCAGAACTCTGAAGGAACCACCGCATCCTCCGGTACCGGCTCCTCCTCGACACAACCCATCCTGTGGCCTGCCTGGGTCTACTGCACCCGCTACTCCGACCGTCCATCTTCAGGTCAGTACCCGTATAATACAATATATTTTTCTATTTTAACCCTAATATTGATAATTTGGCGACTCCGAGAAAACAGTAAGTACATACACGAGAGGGTAGATATGTAGTAGTCGAACGTTGTTCGGAAAATACTTTGAGTCCGAACAGCTTTGAGGTTAAGATTTGCCCGCACTCGCAATTTCCGTCGATCGAATTAATTGGGGATTGTAAAAATCGACTTTTTCGTAATCTGGAAACTTTTTAGTGAGTTGGAAACTCGACGGATTAAATTGCTCAGACAAGAATTGGTAATGTTTCTGAAATACCATTACCAAAGATGAAAGCTAAGAGATGTGGGCTCCGCTTATAACATGGAGAAAACACTGCACACGATATTGTTAATTGGTTGACGCACTTAAATACAAATGTGGTTTATAAAACTATTGAGGCTGCTGCATAATTTATAAACTCTGAAACTTCTAACTTCGTCAAACAACAAATTATAAAATTAATAACGTTGATTAAAACTTGACTTTCCTATAAGAACATATAACTCGAATCATTGTAACACATGTTTACGTGTTTGCTTTTATATGCTGCAGATAATGGCTCTATGCTTATATTGACACACTTTTCCTATTTTAGTAGCAAAACATCGTTTGCAGATTTTGCCATATTAAATTCCCTATCCCGGATAGAGGCCGGGCTTAATCCTGCGGTTTCTTAAAATTTAATCTCTAAAAAACATTTCTTTATTTTGGGACAAAGTTAGGACTGAAATTCCCCTTTCCCCACTCAAATTCCACCTTAAATACAAACGTTAAAAGATTTGTTAACTATTATCAATGGACTTTTTATAACTACAGGTATTAATTTATGTTTTACCGTGTATTCACATGTTTTTCGAACCAATTTTGAAATTAAATTAAAAATGTAAACTTTATATAGTTACAATTTAAATTTCTCAACCTTGAGTTACAAGCAACAAATAGGTCCGACCCAACTACACATTATTAACATAACTATAATAAAATGATTTTAACTGTGATTTAACTTAAATACATTTTATTGTTTGTAATCGATCAGCAGTATAATCTATCGGTTTAAAACAAACTAACGCTAATTAGGCCCTAAAACGCAATAATTACTCTTTATTTTAGATTTTCAACAATTTAATAATTTTATCGAGCCGTTAAAGGTTACATTTAATTGGCTAAGATTAAACATTCAAAACTATTTATAGTTGTAAGATAGTTCATTGTGTTACACACGTCAAATTCAAATAATTGCTAATTTAGATCTGTATAAAAACTTAAATTAGACTACTGGCAAAATCATAAAACTTGTATAATTGTGAACATAGGATAATTAAATATATTAATGTTGGTCCAAAACTCAGAGTAACAAACTCGTTCCAGAAGAAATTTGGTTAGCAAGAATTTAACTTTTAGCAACAATTTAAGTTTCCATTTTTTATTTGAAGTGGTAACTTATCAAATAATTTAGGCTCGATGTTCTAGAGTAATAATTTAGATGTGATTTCTAATCGATGAGAGTGTTGTCTGTTACTGGTGCCGGATTGTATAGTTATGCATGCCTACACCAGTGAGAATAGTTTCTGACATCAAAATGTCCAAAATATAAATTGATGCCAGTGTTAAAGATTATAATGATTTGAATAGGTTTCTACACTGCACTCTCCTGTATGTTCCTGCAACTATCCGGATAGCTCTTTTTTGTAAACGAAAAACGCGCAAAAGGTGTGTTTGGGATGTAAAGCCCCAAAGAACGAGTATATATTTTAAACGTGATTCTATTAGAGAAGAGTAAGTTAAATGCATTAAAAGATATTTTGATATTAAGCAAAGCTAGTTAGCAAAAATAGTTGAGTAGAATGTTTTAAGCATTAGTAGTTAAATGTGGTGTTCATAAGAATTAGATTCGAACATTACACCCAAATATTTTACTTATGTTTCTAAAGGAAACATAGTACACATTGTAATTATATAAACACAAGTTAACTAAGACGAGTGCTATGCTACGATAAATAGCAAACATACAATAATATTAACTCAAAAATAATTATTATAATGTGATGCTATGCACAAAACTACTACACCAACTAAGTTTGTGTCAATATTATAATATAATGTTGTGTTATAATATCAATCTCTTAAGGGGTCTATTTTTGAAACCAAATTTTTGAAACTATCTTTTAAACTATATTGTTATAAAAATTAAGGTTATATGAACCCATAACCCGTGTTGCAATACAAATCTAAATAAAAAAATTTCTGTTTTGACAAAATATTAAAAATACAAAAAGGCCAATATAAGGTGATATTTTTAATCTACAAGAGCTTTTGAAAGCAATGCTTGTTAAATGGAAATTAAAATAACCCAAAATTAACGTTTGGACACTGTTTTTAACAAAAAAATTTTTAAGGATTAAAACAATCATATATGGGCTTTTTCTGTTAAATATTTTGCAAAATGTATTGTCAATAATCTCCACTTCTAGAAATTATCAGTTTTGACTGTTAAAACTTTAAAACACTTAAACGTAGTCTATTATAAACACAATTAACAAAATTACTCGTTCGTAACTGAATACTATATATTATAAAATATCGCTCAGTATGATAGTTACTGTTAAATTACATTGTAAAACGTAAGTATAATCTGTATTAAAAAAGGTTCATTTGATCTGTACCTTTATCAACCTTGAAGCTTTCAAAGCTAGACGAAAATATAAAGGAATTATTAGATGTGTTATTTAGATGTATTATGTTATAAATTAATACAAGAAATTGATACAACTGAGAAGCACCCTTTAGATATTTATTTCAACCACCAAGTATCCCTGAAAAGTGAACAGTTATCGCAAAGTATGTTATAAATATATTAAAATTGAATTTAAATATTAGGCTGCCAATCGCGAACCACTATTCATTAGTACACTCTTTATTTTAATAGAAGAAATGTTTTGCCAAGAAGTTTAAAACGGATTTACCTTCTTCATTATCCTTCAGGAATTCATTGATAAGCACTGTACATGAAATATTAATATTAATGAAAGGTAATTTAAATTTTCTAACCCCAGGCCAAGTTGTAAATAACAAAGACATTCTGCGCAGCAGCTGTTGGCCATTTTGGCTTTAACCCATAAAAACAATGTAATAACAAGCATTTTCTTGAGACACCTCAAGCCTATAATTTTCATGAGATATTTACTGACCACTTTTCAAAATTCTACTAGTTTCATAGTAAAAACAATACATTTAAATACAACATGTGTTCAATTTTTATATTTATATTACAGTTTTATGAGTCAGAAAACTGCAGTTCGGCTCAGCGGAGGCACTAAAACATTTAGTACACTTTAAAACCCAGTTTATATAATAAGAAAAACCCAAGAAAATTGAAGGTTTTACACTGTTCTTACTGGACGATATTCAAGGCCACTGCCACTACTGCGCACTCTTAATATATTTTTATTAAAGGCACAAAACGTGGTTTTAAAAATGGTATAAAGTCTAGAATGTGTAGTGTGTACCTTGCGGCGAGTAGGACCGCAAAGTTAGTGAAGACAAGTATAAGTTTTCAAGAAATCTCATAATACTTACATTTCAAAAACTATAGAATACAGACAATCAAAATTTGTGTTATTCGATTACTTTTAACATTTAGTCGACTTCTCAACATGTTAAACACCACTTTATGTATATTCTTGAACAACATAAATGAGAAAAAGAAATGATACCTTACTGAAGTCTGTTACGAACAAAACATTGTATTATTAAGTTTATTGAACTTCTCTGTTTCTCTGATTAAGCTTCTCTTACATTGACAGAACGCGTGTAGTTCTGCTGATACTGAATGGACAAATATAGCCTATTTTTTACATAAGATTCAAATAAACTAAATATTTATTCTTGATCGTAACTATGCTTTCTAAAAAGTTCTTCAATGTATCATTTACTTTGTTAAAGTGACTTGTAAACAAGCTAAAAAGTTACCAGTAGGTTTTCTTTTTTCTAGTGATGATGCCAATTGGCTAATATATAGTTCTTTATACAATCAAAAACACTTACAAATCACTTTTAAAGGCTTATATTTCGGTACCTTCGTACCTTCGTCGGAGCCTATGAAACAAAAATTTTTATTTACTTTGTTAAAGGATATACAATTATACAAGCATCATTGTAATTTATTGGTATTCGATCTTGACGGCAATTAATTCATAACGGCTTCGTGTGTCAGCTGATGGATTAAACGTTGTTTTGTAGGTCAATATTTACAACTTGCGTGCTAACTAAGGAGGTTTCCCTTATTAAGTAACTAAATAACTTCACAGAGTTTGATAGTAAGAATTACGTTTAGTTAGATAAAATATACGGGCTAAAACTGCAGGAAAACTACATTGATTCTCAATCGGGAATATATTATACTACACAGTTTATTGTACTTTTAAATAATTTCTTTAGACATAGTTTCGATTAGTTTGGCGATTATCTGTACGGATCATTTAGTTTTCCGCGCCAAAGAGTAGTCGTTGATAGATTTTACGCCAAATGTTACTTTGATACTGAGACACCGACCACTCCTAGATGATATTTTAGGGTGATTATGGAATGAAGGGTGAGTTTGTTGAGTGTTTTTGATTGATGATGAGGTGTGGTCTTGTTACAAACTAGGGCCGACTGTTCCCCAGTGCGGTTTGCTCCACTCTTACCAATCTTGGAACGTAGCTTCGCCCTCCATCTTGGTCGGTCTTATTCAAATATATTCCTCGGTTGCTTATATCATCTCCGTGTTACCCATTAAACAAATGCGTGCAATATTAATACATGTTTAAAGTTTAGAGGCAGCCAGATCCGGTCTCTATCCGGGATAGGGAACTTAACATGGGCTTTTTTGCAAACGATGTTTGTAATAGATTAACGTACCAAAATGGGAAACGTGTTTCAATGGAAGCGTAGAGCCATTAATGGTCTAGCATATAAAACTAAAAACTTAGATCGTCCTTGCTAAACAAAATATTTATTACGATTATTCGAGTACTATCTTCTTACGGGAAAATCAAGTTTTAATAAACATAATAATTAATTTATTTTTTGACGATTGTACAAGTTTTAGAGCTCGTATGCAGCAGCCTCTACAGCTGTATGCTTCCATTAAAAAAGAGTTTTGATTTAAGTATGTTAACCAGTTAAAAACATCGTTTGCAATTTTTACTCCATGTTATAAGCGGTGCCCAGCCGCCAGGAACAATCAGAAAACCCGACTGTTTTAACCCCCGGTGCGGTAGCGGCCGTTAATGGGGTTGTGCAGTGGTTTACTATTTTGACTGTAGCAGCTGAACTAGTGATTGGATCTTTGATTTGACGAAAAATCGTTAGTGTGGAAAGAAGTTTTCTACATCCTTTGTATTTGACATTTTATCCTATCTCCAATAGGTAATTTGCTATTTCGCTTTAAAGATAAACTGGTCAAAATATACTTTTTCGTGTGTTTTGGCTAATTTAACGGGTACTTATATACCCCTTAGGACCACGAAAACCAACTTAAGTTAGAGCGACTAAAAAACACTATGCGGAGAAAATGTAAAAAAATAAAATATTTTGATGTTTTTACAACGGCTATACCACCCGCAGTATAGGTCTTACGTCGGACAAAGGCATACTAAAAGATTCGTAAATTTATGTTCTCAAATAATGTAATGAATGAAAGTTGATAGATTGACTAGAAGTACTAAAATATAAAAATAAATGATGTCTTGTTACGGCGTTTTCAGATTATTACTAACATTACAATTGTCATAAATACAAACGATTAACGGCAACTTATTCGAAGCATCTAGTGTGAAGCCGGCAGCCGTAGGCCGAGCAACGCCATGAGCGCAGGGAATGGTGGTTCTCAATAAGCTACCGTGAGCGAAGCGAAGGGCGAGTATCTCTTTAAAACTAACAGAATACCTTGCAAAATCCATAGCGGCCAGTGCCAGTGCCAGTGCCAGTGCCAGTGCCAGTGCCAGTGCCAGTGCCAGTGCCAGTGCCAGTGCCAGTGCCAGTGCCAGTGCCAGTGCCAGTGCCAGTGCCAGTGCCAGTGCCAGTCGCTCACATCGCTTGTGCAGAAGTGGTGACATTAGTGCACATTAGTAGCCTCTAAACTGACCACTGTTGATCAGTGAACTGAGCGCATTGGCTGAACCTATAATTTTCGCCTCTCGATAACGAAATTCATTTAGCGTTTGTGCGGAGGCATGACTAATTAGGACGGTTACCCGTCCCTCAATTGTTAAGGGTGTAATCGGAAATCCTACAAGTAATGTTTATACAGTATTGTATGCTATTTCATGTCGTTATGAATGTTTATCTATGGCAGTTGATTTCAATACCGTTCAACAGCGCATAAAATAAACAATCAGATTGTGTTTTATATGTTATTAACACGCGGAGCACTTTGTGTCTAAATGACACTGAGGAACTAAAGAGCTGACAACTGACTAACAGCTATTAAATAGTGAGTCATACAGGGATATATTTGGATTTTATTGTAGTATACGTGAATAAATTATAGCCCTGTAGCATATGGGTTCGTGAAAAAACTCACTGAGGTTTCAATTTAGTACAAATTACCCTACTTTTAAATTTGTTTGTATTAAAATACCGACAGATCACTGGTAAATATTTGAAATGCGTGGGGTTATAGCCAATAAATCTTCTGAATATGAAAACTTTAATGTTGAGGTTATACTGCGTAAATTAATATTATCATGTTTGATTACGCGAATCTATGTCATGTGTCGTTATTCGGTTTGTAAAATTTATAAATTCGCAAAATTATTATTTGTTTCAAATCCTTTTTCTTGCGTGCACATAATTTTTTTTTAATTTGTTCTCTTCTTTTTCTACGTTATACATCTGACGTGATTATCATAAACTAATCAAATGTTTAGTTTTCAAACACGGGTTTTCATTGTGGTTCATCCAAAAGTTTTATTTTAATTATAATGACATACCACTAAAGTTTTAAATCCAAAATAAACAACAAATATGTGTCTAACAAAATGTGTACGCCTACTAACTTATTCTGTTCAAAATAAAGGCTGTGAGATCTAACTTTAGTAGGCCAACTTTCCTATGAATACATCGTATTTTTAAACTGAAAATAATCACGTACGAATACTTGAGTGCTACATCGTTGACCGACATTGTCGGATAGGTTACGTCAAAAACTAAAGTAAACAATTTACTAGTTTACAAGCTGGCAGAGGCTTGGTCGCCAAAGAGGGACTCCTCACTAAGCTCCTGGAGAGAATTAAAGTGGTCTCTTCACGAGATATTGTTTGAGCTTGGTTTTAAAAGGCTTATCGTCGAGCTCTTGCACACGTAATGGCAGCGTATTAAACATCTTAATCGCGAACCATCCTTTATGTACGAATAAAACATAAAGAAAACTCTAATCCCCTGGTGTCACAACTATAATCCCCTGGTGTCACAACTCTAATCCCCTGGTGTCACAACTCTAATCCCCTGGTGTCACAACTCTAATCCCCCTGGTGTCACAACTCTAATCCCCCTGGTGTCACAACTATAATCCCCCCCTGGTGTCACAACTATAATCCCCCTGGTGTCACAACTCTAATCCCCCGGTGTCACAACTCTAATCCCCTGGTGTCACAACTCTAATCCCCCTGGTGTCACAACTCTAATCCCCTGGTGTCACAACTCTAATCCCCCTGGTGTCACAACTCTAATCCCCCTGGTGTCACAACTATAATCCCCTGGTGTCACAACTCTAATCCCCCTGGTGTCACAACTATAATCCCCCCCTGGTGTCACAACTCTAATCCCCCTGGTGTCACAACTATAATCCCCCTGGTGTCACAACTATAATCTAGTTCTTCCTGTTCACGCCGCGTCAAAATATCATTATAATTTACTTCAAATATTTTGGTATCGCTGTGGCTTACCATCTTCAATCACTGCATGGCTTAAACTGAGATACTTTCTGTCTGCTATCCTATTGGTCACAGGGATGCCAACTATCGATGCTCTCATTGGCTGTCACACTATCGAAAAGACTTCATCAGGACTGGTTTTCATATTCTTGAAAGTTTAATGCTTTCTTCTTTGGTGAAGCTAATATTACTTTTAATTATTTCAATGGTTTCTCGGATGACTGGTTTCTCAATTTCAGCCAACCAGTGACTGAAGATGGTACTCCACAGCGAGATCGAAATATTTTAAGCAAATTACAATAATATTGCAAATTACAAACACGTTGTGAACCGGAGGAATTAGATTGTAAAACATAAAGAATTAAATAAAATGTATATACACACAAAGATTTGCTCAACAACATAAAAGAAGTATCGACATTGTCCTTTCAATTTTGCAATTGAGATTTGAAATGAATAATCTACATATAATTTGGTATGAAATGAAATGAAAAATGGCTTTATTAGGCTAAGTTAGGACCAGCAAGTCCTCTCTTACACTTAATCTGCATGACCTGTGTGGTATAATATATTTGTTCACTATAGTGGTTTTGACAATATTTTCATAGGTTAAACAACTCATATTTAATGATGAAGGATTTCTTTGCTTTCGTCCGCTTTTGTTTTCCAGCATTTGTCCACCATGCTCTTGAGATTTAGAAATATTTAAGCAACATGACCCCTCGACACTTGAAAGTTGAAACATTCGGGATTCGAGCCCATGACCCGCTGTACATTTGAAACAACTAAATAGTTTGGATCCCATGTAATTTATATTTCATTTAAAAGGCCAACCGGTTTTTGGATACACATCGTATAAACAACAGTATTTGTTTTATGAAGATTGTAAATGTATAGATTAAGTTTCCACAACAGTGGAATGATTGTCGAACATTTTGACCTCGCACTTGGCATACGAGTAAGTCTTGTCGGTTTAGCTGTGGAACTTACATTGGAGAAACGTGATTGTATGTAGAACAGTTCTTAATCTTTTAGCATTGTTTGTTCTTTGTTGGTGTTTGTGTGGTTCTTTTATCTCTGTCGGGTCACTTTCGACACTGAACCGCAGGGTGTTAACAATGACAGATTATTGGAAATATTGTGAGGCCTCTCAGTGAAAAGGCAGTCAAAACATTGGGGACAATGAATAGAGTCAGTGACAACGAGTTGGCGCTCGGGTTCTACCCATTGTGTTGATACAATAGAGGCAGTTTAGCGCGGGGAGATTCTCCGGGTGGGTAAGGATAGCCACTGCCAACCACAAGTAGACCTAAAGTAGTCCTCTCCTCTCTGTTCCTGCGAGGATCACAATCACCACAAGTAGACCTCAAGTAGTAGCTCACTTCAAGTAGTCCTCTCCTCTCTGTTCCTGCATGGATCCTGCAGGATGTGAGAGAATTCACCGTCACCACAAGTAGACCTCAAATAGTAGCTCACTTCAAGTAGTGTCCTCTTCTCTCTGTTCCTGCATGGATACTGCAGGATGTGAGGGAGGCCACAATCACCACAAGTAGACCTCAAATAGTAGCTCTTTTCAAGTAGTCCTCTCCTCTCTGTTCCTGCATGGATCCTGGAGGATGTGAGAGAATCCACCGTCGCCTCAAGTAGACCTCAAGTAGTAGCTCACTTCAAGTAGTATCTCCTCTCTGTTTCTGCATAGGCCCTGCAGGATGTGAGAGAATTTACCATCACCACAAGTAGACCTCAAATAGTAGCTCACTTCAAGTAGTATCTCCTCTCTGCTTCTGCATAGGCCCTGCAGGATGTGAGAGAAGCCACCGTCACCACAAGTAGACCTCAAGTAGTAGCTCACTTTACACCCCAAAATTTCAACGCAAAAATTCAACGCTTCCCAAGTGGTTAAAGGAACTCACTTCATTGAAAATGCCATGACCTCCCCACAGTCAGATTTAAGTAAGCTACACAATTTGATCCAATTAGTAAGAAACACATGAATGTCGTGGCCTTATTATCTCGATCCTTTGTGCTGCATGCTAAGCGAATACAACCGGCAGATTGTAGATTGATGTAAAACAATTAGACCTACACTGCACAATATGTGACGAGAGAATGAATAGAGTTGTATTTGCTCGAACAAGTATTTCAGCCGATTACACGAGGAATGTATAACAAATCATTTTTCCTCATCATAACTATCGCTAAAGAATGAAGTTTAACACCCGCCACCCGGTTTTCACTTTTCATAATTTCTTTCTAAATCTCTGATAGGCCTATTTATAAAGCTACCCAAAACGTATTATGTAAATTCTTCTTGCCTTGAAATATTAATATTCATACTACGAGTACAACCACGTGTTAACTTGAATGAGCAGTTCCTGCAGGCTTGGGCGGATCGACAACACTGTATCTTTCCATCTTACCGCCAACAAGTCGGGGCCTATACTAAGCTACTAGCCTGACCATCTCCCATCTCCCATGCCCACTTCCATTCACTCACTCCGTGTGGGCTTACATTATTCTTCGACCATTTTTCACTATTCAAATTGGAATTTTCGTCGTCGAGAGGTATATATTTTAGCGCTCTTTCTCTTGTTAAATATTGGCTATTTCATTACAATAATGTCTTGTTTAGCTTTGAATATTTGTAGGCTTAGCCATCGATGATACCACTTATGTATTCATAACCATCCTACCCGAAACTTATTCCAACTCTCCACTACCTACACACCTGGAAATGGTAGATTCCTGAGCTTAAGACAAAGACAGGCTCTCCAAATAACCGGAAATATTCATTAAACGCTCGTTTTCGAGTGCGCTAGTTGAGTTTAAGAGAGCACGGTTGAGCTGCTTTGATGCCCCCCATACACTGGGTCAACTGAGTACGGACGCAGTGTAAAGTGTATGTCATCTGCTGGCACTGTGGTCTGGTCTCGCCAGCTGGGCTCATACTTGGCACCATTGTACGGTAATTGGGCTGCTTTGATGCCCCATACATCACTTCTTGTTAGCGCACGTCTTCACTCTTTAATTGAACCCACTAACATTCAGAACACCACTGTTTTTCCTTTGATGTTAGAATTCGTTGAAAATTATCAAACCGTTTGCCAAATTTACGCAGTTATGGATTATGATAGCTTCAAAGAAACGCCTTGGCGAGTCCTATTCATCTAAGGTAAAATGTAAATACCATAAATGAGGATGGACTGGAACTAAAGAAGGTTTTAATTAATAAATAGGTACACAAAATAATAACGGTACGTTTATTTTGATTTTAACACGATACGGTGTCACTTAATTACTTGTCTGGTCTCTTGTATCAAGCCACGCACTGTACAGAGTTCGTTAATTTAAGAGCAGGAACGTATGGAGTAGAGGATAGGGCAAGGGGCCAGAGGCCGAGCTATAAATTGTGGGGTGGGGGCCAGGTAAGTATTGATCACCTTTGCTTCCCCTGTATTAGCTGCTAGCTACCCCATCCCTCTATCCCCCCTCAACTCCTGTGTTACGCCGTAGTTATCTGTCACCAGCTCATTACGCCGGTCCACCATCATGCTGCGGCGCTCTACCAGCCATCAACGCACGTGTCCGTACGCCGTGTCTTTATCCTAATTAATTTCGAAGATATCCTAAAAATAGTCTATAATCTAGTTCTTCCGTTTCACACCGCGTCAAAACTCCATAATTAGCCTGAAATATTTCGGTCTCGTTGTGGAGTACCATCTTCAGTCACTGATTGGCTGAAACTGAGCTACTTGATGTCTACTATCCTATTGGTGGCAGGGCTGCCAACTGTCCAATTGAGCAGGGCTGCCAACTGTTGATGTTTTCCTTGGCTGTGACGCTGTTGAAAAGACTTTATTTATTTATTTACAAACGGCATACGCCAATCACAATATAAGTTACAATATTGAGCAATGTAATTACATAAAATATTACTTAACAAAGACAAAGACTTGTGCGCACTAAAGGATATTATGACTTCTTCCGGACTGGTTGCCAGCTTCTGTAAAGTTTATTGCTGTCTTCTTTGACAAAGTTATTATCATTTTGAATGAACGGATGTCTCTCCGGTAATAATGCGAAGTCTTCGTGTTTTGTGTGACTGATGTATTCCTTAACCCTCGTTAAACTAATCTTTTAGTCCCGCTAATATACACAGAAACGCAACTACAAGGAATTTTGTAGACTCCCGGCGGGCACATTGGTATCTGGTCCTTCACGGGTCTAAATAAAACAGTTCTTCAATTAACTAGCTGGTTTGAACATAACATCTTTATGTTATGTTTGTGTAAGACTCACACTGGCCACGAAAGCTTAGAGTTACTGTATCGTCTTCGTGTATGTGTATACTGCAACGACTTCATCACTAAGCCCTCGGGTGAAGCTTCTCGTTATGACCTCAAGGTTAAGGTGTAGCGACCACTCGAAAGCACGATAGAGTGGCCCGGTAGTCAGAGGGACCGAACTTACAGAGTACGGTTCCCTTATGCCACCGCAACAAACCATTCAAATTCTTTTATCTTGCCAATTTGTTGTAATTTGCTCTCTTGCCATGCTTGAGCGAGAAGATCTTCTCGGTAATACTTTGATACTTTGCTTTGAGACACCGACCACTCTTGGAGAGTATTTTAAAGTCAAAGTCTTTATTGAGCCAGATTAAAGACATATGTAACATATGTAATTTATTATCTAAGTTATGTTAAAACGCATGTAATGCAACTGTTGACTATTCCTATTTCATGTAAATGATCAATGAAAATAAAAATGATTTGATTTGATTAATAACTTACATGCATTGGCAAAGTCATACATAATAATTTTCTGAACAAAAACAATTTCCTTCTTTGAGTACAAGGTGAACATTCTCAGTTTAAGGTGAATATGGGATTATTGTGAGTGTAATGGATGTTTTGATGGATGATGAGTTGTAGTCTCTTTACGAATTAGGGCCGACGGTTCCCTATATTGGGTTATTAATTAATAGCCTGCTCAGAATAGTGTTTGTTTCTCCGTTGACTTTTCTGTCCGTAGTCAGACAATGGCGTGCAATTTGATAACTCGGTAACTCGACTGTATAGATCTTTTTTTATCAGATGTAAGGCCAAGAAGTGTTTCTGAAACCGTGTACTGTATACTGATCACAAATAATCGATTGCAGAAGTGTGCACTGCAACACTGACGACTCGATGAAGTACAGTAGATGAAGTACGGTAGATGAAGTACGGTAGATGAAGTACGGTAGATGAAGTACGGTAGATGAAGTGTGGTTGTACTGGGATGCATGTACGGGGAGAGGGAGAACGGAAGGAGCCGAGGAACATGTCTGTACTGTATGTGTTGGCATGTTGCATGTTTTATCGATACAGGTTTGTACAGTGTAGGCTACATACACATCACACACGGTAGCTGTGAAACCAACCCTCTACCGCTCCACCCGATTCAGAGAGCGTGCACAGGTTCGGTTTGCATCCCATTACAGAGCCCTGACAGCCGAGAAATGGGTTCGATTTTCTGTTTCAACACAATGTCTGTTTCAAGCCGTGCACAGATGGGGGGGGTGGATTGTTTGAACAGATCAGAAACTGCTGGAAACGCTGAAACAGAACTGATATCTGACACATATACCGTGGTTCACTTGTCCGTTCTTCACACCGAAACCATTAAGAGTCGGTTGTTATCTTATCGTCTTATGTTTGACATAAAACTTAGTTTTAAAAGATTTTAGTTTTTAAATACCTCATTTCTGCATTCGATAATTGAATTTTGGAAGCTCTCTGCATCTTAACTTGAATAATCATGACAAAAGTAGGCCTACTTCGCGAAATACAATATCACGAGATTATCCGTGTTATACCTTTTGAGCATCATAGCTGTAAAGCTAAATCATCCAGCGGTCATTTTGGCAATTATTGTCAGAAAGGAAGTGAGACTGTAAGTGTACCAGGTCCTTTCGCCTGGAAATTACCGAACTCCAGTTTTGGTATCGAGGATCCTTCTCGGGAATCGAACTCGTGGCTCCCGTGCTGACTGAACCAGTCACTGAATAGAGGCACCCAATATAGTTAGCCGTAAACACTAGAAACGTGTGTACTCAGTAGGCCTACTGTGTAGATTGTCGGTTATTAAAACTGACAAGGATCGGTGTGTCGAGCGAGTGAGCGAGCGAGCAGAATCGCAAATTGCACGGGAAGAAGGAAATCGCACATTCACATACTGTAGTGTAGTGTAGTGATTGTGATGACTGGTGAGTGTGTGAATCTGTTTATAGACGTCAAATAACGGATTAAGTAGTCTCGCTGAGTGTTCTGGGAACCTAGCCGTTGAGAAATATGTCGTTTAAACATGTTTTGTTGTGGGATAGAATCCTTATGATTATAGTTTATTTGTGAATTATTGAACAATTTATGAGAGTTCGGGCTCTAAACACGTGTCGAAAAGTCCTATGGTTTCCAAATATCATGTTTATTAATGTAAACATAATTTTGAAAGGTGAAAACTGGCCGTGAACTTCTACTAGCGTTTAGTTTGACCGTTGGGCCACATCAGTTGAAAGGAGGCCTGTTGTAATATGCGCGGTGTCGTGTGTTCCAATTCAGCTTTTCTCTGAGGTGACCACTAAGTTTAATCACCAGATCGTGCCGATTCCGAGCCTAGCCACGACCAATATTTCCGGTGCGGGATCGGCGATCCGGTTTGTTTACACTCACACTCAACATTAGTGTGTTATGGCTAACTGAGCGAAATGAGTAATAACCTGTTCCGGCGTGGGGTGTCGCCGTCGCCGTGAGGGCTGAGAGCTGGAGGCCTCGCGAGCCTAGAGGAAGGTGAAGGGCAAATCTGAACTCCAATATTTAACATGAAAAATACGTTTAAAAATTGATTCTTAACACGTGGACAGCAAAAGTATGTCTAAAACAAAGTAGTTGCACCGCGCGGGTCTAATGACAGCTCAACAACTGGTCTGCTACCTGGCTGTGATGGGCTTTCACTATACACTTCTTTAGCGTCACTCGTTGCTATAGCAACGCAGCCCCCTTGCCTTGTCCCTCAGCGTCTATCCCTGTTACGTAGATGAGCGTCAGGTGAAAACCAGAAGAAAGCCCTGCACCTAACGAAGTATTCCCATTCACTTTAAATGTTGGATAAATAAGTCAATGGTATTCCGATCTTCTACGAAGCTGGCAGTGGCTACCATAGAGGCATACTAACTTTCTGTAGCGACCATCGAGGCAACCATCGATTGTTGCTACCGAGCTTGTATCGATTGTTGCTACCGAGCTTGTATCGATTGTTGCTACCGGGCTTGTATCGATTGTTGCTACCGAGCTTGTATCGATTGTTGCTACCGAGCTTGTATCGATTGTTGCTACCGAGCTTGTATCGATTGTTGCTACCGAGCTTGTATCGATTGTTGCTACCGAGCTTGTATCGATTGTTGCTACCGAGCTTGTATCGATTGTTGCTACCGAGCTTGTATCGATTGTTGCTACCGAGCTTGTATCGTACTCAGTACTCACTGTCGTCGTTGATAAGTGATTCCACGGACTTTGAAAACGCACCTTCACCTGACGAGCCACCACTGGCTCTCCAGAGTGCAGAGTGCACAATACGACCCGTGACCCGTGCAATAACAGTTTACGTTTCCGCCCGACCTCCCACCTCGTGCTCCAGCTCGAGCTCTGTACTCGCATTTGTCGCCTAAACGCTTAAGCACGCCTGATTTACTATCGTCGCCGGCCTACTCGCTAATGAATGAGTAGCGTGTAGGAGAATGTGATCCGACATCTGAACTTACACAGGCAGGAAATTGTTATACGGACCGAGCGGTAAACCACCCTCGGCCTCGCCCCCTCAGCGCCGAGGCAGTATAACCTGTGAAACATTGTAACCTATATAGGTGCGATAAAACTGTACGTAGGAGTTTGTGGTATTTCAGGCCCGACTTCGTAAATGAATCTGTGCAATTTAAGATAATTTGTCGCGTTCAATTTAGTCTCCACAACGAACTGTAAAGGAGCGTGCAGACGACTTAAGACGATTTAAAAACAACGCTTTTTGTTAATTTACTCGATTAGCTTTACTGGGTCGGCTCTGCGAGAGGATCCGAGGAGGCATAGGGGGTGTACGAGTAAGCTGCACAAAGTGCACAGTGTATGTCAGGTAAACTCGCTCTGCCCATACTTGGTCACATGCCAGTGCACTGTGTACGCACATGCACATGCACTCACTGCACCGTGCAAACTGACGCTGCCGGTGCTGCCATCTTAATATCGCCACACCTTCCAGACTCTGTACTGTGTACATCCTACTCGGTGCTGCACTGCTGCAGTCCCGCTCAACCTCAGACCTCAACCATTCTCAGTTCTGATTCGCTCTGTTGCACTGCCTACAAGTAGTTCCTACCGTGTCGCATCGTACGCGATAAAGTACAGTTCTGCACGGTGGAACGCGAATTATATTGACAACGATATTCACAAGTACAGTGCCAAAGTATTGGCGACAATTTCACATTATTACCCGTAAGTCATCCGAGGAACCGTTGCAATAATTAAAATGATAATAACTTCAACAGAGAAGACAGCATTCAACTTTCCAGACGTTGAAGAAACATCACGTCCGGAAGAAGTCTTTTCGATAGTGTCACAGCCAATGAGAACATCGACATTTGGCATACCTGCTCCAATGAACGGTTGGCAGCCCTGTGGCCAATATGATTGATAGCAGACAGCAAGTATCTCAGTTTTAGCCAATCAGTGTAAGATGGCACTCCACAGCGAGACCGAAATATTTCAAGCTAATTATTATGATGTATTGACGCTGTGTGAACCGGAAGAACAAGAATAAAGAAATAAAGGGGGCCAATTCCCAAGTTTTAAAAATAAGGGGACACGGGTCTAAAACGACAAGTCATGGTGGTTTTATTACATTTTATACTGCAACGGCTCATCATCACTCCTCATGTGACTGTGACGGTATGAAGACATTGTAGGACCGTAGGACGGGATGGACGGGGGCCGAGCCGTTACTGTCAGTCGGACAGTGATTTACAGGAGGATATCAGGACTCGGAGGAAGCACAACTGCGCAAGCTACGTTTGCAACACTGCAAGCCAACAAGCCAGCACTGACACCGGTACAGGATAATTACGCTATACTGCACTCCTAGGCAGGAACGCTAACTTGTCTGCAGACTGCACAGAACGACGGGATTGCTGTAAAGACGTTGCTTTCAAAGTTTTGACCTTTTAGATTTGTTTTTACGTCTTGCTTGTTGTTTAAGGAAAATACTGCTGCTCCTAGGATGCTAGCTTTACCTACCCCACTGCAGTGTGTCTACTAGTAGTTCACGAGGACTTAATATTCTATTTGCGGGCAGAATTTTTACCTTGTTTCTAACTACGAAAATGAGGACTACAAAGCCGTCCTGAACCACGCGACCGGTGACGAACTCTGACCACTGTCTCCAAGCGTGGTGACGACCACTACGCGCACTAGCGACCGACCTCTACACGAGCCAGGGGAGGTCGGAATCGAATACAGTACAGTACGTAGACGTACAGTTTATAACAGTTGATTCATGATTCATCTTTGCCCTATCCGACGGACATTAGCTAGTAGCTTTTGATAAATTAAACATTGTGAAAAGTGTAAACTTGTCTAACTCATTGATGCCATCTGCTTTTCGCCGCAAATGTATGCAATAGATTGAATAATTTGGTATAAAAGTGATTATATTTAGGGTCCAGACTCCAGACCAGGGTTTGTAGCAATGGTTCTATTGTGCATGAATGAGCGGAGGTAGCCAGGTCGTTAGCGTTTCGGGTCCGCTAGAGAGCTACGCCCAACACATTGGACCTCCTCCTTTCCGGCCTGTAGCTTCTGCAGTAGAGAGTAGAGAGGAGTATGCTGCATGCCAACAAAATTGAATCGACATAATTTATGGTGCAAAGTCCCAAGTCTGTGGCAAGTTGTAGTCCCTACTACGTATAATATTAAGAGAAAACGCAAATTTCATTAAAATTGGATTACTTATTCCATTCTTACTTATATCGGGGAAGAAAAGTGTGAAAACGGGCGTTGACACGTTCTTTATAGGCCCAGTAGTACAGTATATGAAATAAGGATGAGTCACCAGTGTTTGTGAGAAAGAGAGTGAAGACTGAAGAGAACTCGTGCCTCGGCTCGGCCCTTGCCCCATGTGCATGTGTGTGGTCTGTTTTTGTCCCCTCCAGCTCGCAAGTCGCAGCTTCCGCAACATTCTGGCTGCTCCTGTCAAAATAATTGTCGCACTCTCAATACCGGTTCCCAATTCCTATACAAAACTAACTCATCGACAATCATTCTGATTCTCCACCCGATTGAAATGGTTACGTCTACTTTCCCGAAATAAGGACTGATGGTTTTTTAAACTTCCAGAAGTAGCGTAGGCTTTCAAAACGAAAGAGAGTGCACCTAGAAGTTACTTCCAGGTGGGTTAAAACGTTACTGAAAATGGCAAAACATCAATATTCTTACAATCTGAAATTTTTATCAACACTTTACCCGAATAAAATGCAATAGGTCAAGTAAATCACACACAAAACTATAGAACAACAAAACGCACAGAATACACCTGCTGCTAGCAGGGTCGCACACGGAGGTTAACTCCGGGCTGCTCCGTAACGCGGGGAGGTGCATCACGGAAGTTCCCTCCAAGTTCTAATACAAACAGCAAAAACTAATTACATCGAAGCTGTAAGTGGCTAAATTATACTTTATCGTGTTCTAAGAAAGAAGGTACACGTATTCACGGGCCTTTGGCTTGTGTGGCGATTTGATTAACGAACGGAGATACACCCGGAGGTAACCTCCGTGATGCGACCTCTGGAAGGTTAACTTAACTCTTAGGCTTTCGCGGCCAGTTTCACAACTCTAATCTAGTTCTTCCGGTTCACACCGCGTCAAAACTTCATAATTAGCCTGACATATTTCGGTCTCTATGTGGAGTAAATAAATCATTCAGTCACTGATTGGCTGAAACTGGGATACTTGGTGTCTGCTATCCTATTGGTGGCAGGGCTGTCAACCGTCCAATGGAGCAGGGATGCCAATTGTCCATGTTCTCATTGGCTGTGACACTACTTGGCAACTTGGTTAAGTACTTGCCACATTCGACGGGGTTTACCATAAAACTAGGAGATTTATTTCAAATAAAAAGATGAAATAATTGCAACAAATTAGTCGTTATTGATTTGCACACTGCACAGGCGTCTTGTCGCGCGACTTGTAGAAGAGGCCGAGACTGAGACGCAGTCGGTAGTCTGCCGGTACTTAAGAAATTAGCGATGATGGGAACAACTAAGAGCAATAACCGAAGGAACGCTGACAGGCTCTCTAATGAAAGTTCCGACAGGGAGGATCACGTAAGTAATTAGTCCTTCCAAGACAACCCGTCCGCCTTCAACCTCCCTCGACTCCCTCCTCCATCCTCTCTCCACCTTATCCTTCTCCGCGTCTGACGTGCAGTAAACACTCTGTCCATACTTCTCCACTTCTTACCCTCAGTTTCACTTCCTCCTTCCGAAATATCTTCTGCCGCTTTCAGACGCTTGTTTAATTGTTATATTCTATGCAAGTCACGTTATCTTCCTTAGCTTCGGTTTTTCACGCCTTCATCCTTGATCAAATACCCATGATTCTGCTTGCTTTTGTCAAGAAAGTTGTTCCTTGTTGCAAACGTGATGCAATTAGCAAATTAAAAGATATTATAAGCGCTTAGTTGCTTACTTGAAATAGTGCATAGAGACTAGAGAGCGCTGCACTGTGCTGTGTGTGCTGGTGAACCCACTTTACTCCTCAATACTCCTCTCAGTCTCAATAACAGGGTTTCACCTCAGAGTAATTGCCTTGTTACCTCCATCTCCCCGCCTTCTTCCATCACCTCTTCACAGGTTTACTATCTTTTCGCTCTTTTTTACTTTTGTACTTCTTGAACTCATCTGTTTTTTGATCGAACCTTTTCTTTTGGTCATGCTCTAATTATTTTTATACTATCGTGTGATATTTTCAAAGACAACTTCTAACCTAACTGTAATACTTTCACTTTTGTCACGGTTATCCTTTTTCGTTGTATTTGCTAAACATCTAAATGGATATTTCTCCGAAATCTCCCAAATGTCATTACTGTCTTCTTGCACCTCATAAGCATACCTATGTTTCAGAGTGGGTGAAAAAACTAACACTGATATAATTCGATTACACTTTAAACCGCACAATACAAATAATGCAAGGGCAGCTCACTCCTACGATTTGTAGCTCCACTGTGTCCCAGTAGTTGTTTTCTCTCAGCTAGGCGTGTGTTTACAGCGCTCGTAGCGCTATCTGTACTTGGGCTGCCGCAACTATGTTGATCCTGCCTCTGCCATTGAGCATCTATGCGTCATCTACCTACCATAGCATACGCTTAGGTAGATTGTACCTGATTATCCCAAGTATCAGTCCGCTCAGTCACACGCTCACGTGCACTGTAGTGTGTTCATACCTGAAACTTGTCAGTTAGTGGTTTGACAAATGTAACCGTTCTTTCGACTTCTCAACACAGATTTATCTGCTATCCCTTGTTACTGATGACAGGAAGAGGCGAGGGATTACTTTTCAGTTGTGTTTAGTTTCTTAACAGTGCGCTCGATCTTGGACCCGGCAGTCGTTTATTAGGCGAAGGAATGGTGGATATTCAAATCGAACTACAGAGCATCTTACGTTTTTCGGACGTTCCATTTGACTTGATTGATGCCAACGGAGGCACACACATTATTGCTATAAAGAGGAGCTCGAAATAGGTTGTTTGCTAAACAATCCACACTGGCCTGATTGTTACTCTGTGATTATATAGTCTAATCGTACAAACTAGTTCGGTTTGGTCCTGTGGTAAAAGCCAAAAGTAGTAAGTTTCAAGTCTAAAATTACCAAACAGGGACTACAGTATAACTTCCACTTAATTTCATGATCGTACTAGAACATTTAGTAGAGGTTTGAAAATGCTGTGAGAATAAATCATATTTCCAGATTTAGCTTTAAATCAGATTTTCTTTAAAGCTATATATCGAGAGCGCAATGTAAGTCGACCAGGCAGCACCTAACAGCATCCATTAGCATAGGACACCGCCGGATAGCATAGGACACCACCGGATAGCACTGAGCCCCACCTGACAGCACCTGTTAGCATAGCACACCATTGGATAGCACTAAGCAGCACCTGGCCGCACCTGTTAGTACAGGACACCACCGGATTGCATAGAACACCACCCGGATAGCACTGAGCCCCACCTGACAGCACCTGTTAGCATAGCACACCATTGGATAGCACTAAGCAGCACCTGGCCGCACCTGTTACTACAGGACACCACCGGATTGCATAGAACACCGCCGGATAGCACAGGACACCTCCGGATGGCACTGAGCCCCACCTGACAGCACCTGTTAGCATAGCACACCATTGGATAGCACTAAGCAGTACCTGGCCGCACCTATTAGTATAGGACACCACCGGATTGCATAGAACACCACCCGGATAGCACTGAGGCCCACCTGACAGCACCTGTTAGCATATAACACCACCAGATAGTACTGAGCAGCACCTGTTAGCATAGGAAACCACCGGATTGCATAAAACACCACCGGATAGCACGGAGGCCCACCTGACAGCACCTGTTAGCATATAACACCACCAGATAGTACTGAGCAGCACCTGTTAGCATAGGAAACCACCGGATTGCATAAAACACCACCGGATAGCACGGAGGCCCACCTGACAGCACCTGTTAGCATATAACACCACCAGATAGTACTGAGCAGCACCTGTTAGCATAGGAAACCACCGGATTGCATAAAACACCACCGGATAGCACGGAGGCCCACCTGACAGCACCTGTTAGCATATAACACCACCAGATAGTACTGAGCAGCACCTGTTAGCATAGGACACCGCCGGATAGCACTGAGCCCCACCTGACAGCACCTGTTAGCATAGCACACCATTGGATAGCACTAAGCAGCACCTGGCCGCACCTGTTAGTATAGGACACCACCGGATTGCATAGAACACCGCCGGATAGTACTGAGCAGCACCTGTTAGCATAGGAAACCACCGGATTGCATAAAACACCTCCGGATGGCACTGAGCCCCACCTGACAGCCCCTGTTAGCATATAACACCACCGGATAGCACTGGGCAGCACCTGTCAGCATAGGACACCACCGGATTTCATAGGACACCACCGGATAGCACTGAGCCCCACCTGACAGCACCTGTTAGCATATAAAACCACCGGATAGCACTGGGCAGCACCTGTCAGCATAGGACACCACCGGATTGCATAGGACACCACCGGATAGCACTGAGCCCCACCTGACAGCACCTGTTAGCATATAAAACCACCAGATAGTACTGAGCAGCACCTGTTAGCATAGGACACCGCCGGATAGCACTGATCCCCACCTGACAGCACCTGTTAGCATATAAAATCACCAGATAGTACTGAGCAGCACCTGTTAGCATAGGACACCACCGGATTGCATAGGACACCACCGGATAGCACTGAGCCCCACCTGACAGCACCTGTTAGCATATAACACCACCGGATTGCATAGGACATTACCGGATTGCATAGGACACCACCGGATAGCACTGAGCCCCACCTGACAGCACCTGTTAGCATATAACACCACCGGATAGCACTGGGCAGCACCTGTTAGCATATAACACCACCGGATAGCACTGAGCAGCACCTGTTAGCATAGGACACCACCGGATTGCATAGGACACCACCGGATAGCACTGAGCCCCACCTGACAGCACCTGTTAGCATATAACACCACCGGATTGCATAGGACACCACCGGATTGCATAGGACACCACCGGATAGCACTGAGCCCCACCTGACAGCACCTGTTAGCATATAACACCACCGGATAGCACTGGGCAGCACCTGTTAGCATAGGACACCACCGGATAGCACCAGACATCACTGGGTAGCCTGGGGACAGCACCGCAGTAGTGGCTGGTGTGGTATGCTGCAGGGTTCACGCACACATCTTGACCCACTAATTATTGTTGGATTCGTGATGGTAATAGTGGGCCTTGAATCACTCATTCACAAACTCGCTCACTGCTCCGCCTCACCTGACCTACACAGTACAGTGTACACAGTAACCTCCTGAGTCCGGAGTCCCGACAACTTCACTGCACTTTCTGCATTCGTAGCTGAGTAATGATGAAACAATTAACCAAACTGAGTCATACGTTACTTTACTGAACACGCAAATCGATAAGTATTAAGTAATAATAATAGTATGGCACATGGTACACCAATGAAGAGGAAAGTCTTTTTGGTACAAACATTATTGCAGTGGGGCCTTATCTTATTGATGTCACTTCTAAATTTTGTTTTCGAAATACCGTTAGAATACATAAAAGTAAAATAACTACATAAAAAAGAGGCATTAATGACACGACGGGTGTTGTCGAACTGCGCCGCTGGTCAGGCAGTAGGGACACAAAAGGGACTGCATAGTTGCGCCGGTGCTCGGCCGAGCACTCACGAGGGTGGTGCCTAACGCGCTTCTTTGTTCAGGGCAGGTTTGTGGACCGCCGCTTTGTTCTCAGTAGGTTTGCTTAAGCTAATCTAGAAAACTGGAAACAATACCCCTTCATTATGTCCTTTTGAACTTATTGAAATTTGTCGATTTTATTATATGAAGATTTAAACTAGAAATGATCAAACTAATGAACGATGATCAGCAAATATTTGATACGACAATCGGCTATGTCAGTACGCTCAAATACAAATATAGTTTCTGGCCGCACAAAAACATGTGATTTTTTTTCAATTCCAAGCATAGGTAGAGATTAACTAATCTCCGGTTAAGTTGTTTACAATCTGCATTGTTTACATTTTCACACAAGACTGTAATTGAATAAGACTGTCCTTTTTCCGTTCTTTCATATTCAGAGTGTCTCGAAAATAGCCCTGGGTGGCCATTACGGGACAGTACGGGCGGAGAAAATTACGATTTAGTCTGGCAAATTAGGGTAGTTGTTGCCAATTCACGCCTAATCTTAAATAAAGGATTAGGTCTACTGAAAAGTGTTCAACAGAAACACTGTAAATATCTCAGCAATGTTAGTCCCCATTACCCAAAATAACTAAAGGCCTTTATTAAAAAATTGGTCCAAAGGCGAATTTAGTACTTTAGAGCCTTATCTATCACTTAACCTTAGGATTACCAAAATAATAATTATACCGGGTGTTTCATATGTAACGCCGAATTTAAATATGGCTGTATTTTCCATAGCGACGGTTGGCAGTCATGAAATTATGATTTTCGTCAGCTGTTGTTATTCCGATTACACATTGTTGACAGTATTTTTGTGAAGCGTTGTTTGTTTTTATCTGATTCATGATGGAGCGAATGTCTACTGATCAACGTATTCTTGTGGTAAAAACTTATTATAAACAAAATGAAAGTCCCACAGCAACAGTTCGCGTATTACGTGGTATTCTGGGACGAAATGCTACTCCAAATGAGTCATCAGTTCGCAGATTGATTAGTAAGTTTGAGACTACCGGCTCCGTAATCAACATCAAAAAGACAGGACGCAGACGCTTAGTTAGGACTGATGAGAACATCGCTATTGTGAATGACAGCGTAACCGTTAGCCCCACTAGATCGATTCGCCGTCGATCGCAACAGCTTAATTTGTCCTCTACTTCTCTGCAACGGATCCTTTCGAAAGATCTCCATATGCAGGCCTACAAAGTTCAACTTACTCAAGAGGTTAAGCCTAGTGACCACGGCAGGAGACGGCAATTTGCAGATTGGATCTTGGCCCGGCAAGCTGGCGATATGAACTTTGTGAACAGAATCATTTTTTCAGACGAAGCACACTTCCACCTCAATGGGTATGTGAATAAACAAAACTTCCGGGTATGGGGTACAGAAAATCCTCGAGTGTTTGTTGAAAAGAAAATGTATCCTTTACGCACGACTGTGTGGTGGTGCTTTCTGGGCTGGAGGAGTGATCGGTCCTTTTTTCTTTGAAGATGATGAGGGTGCTACTGTCACTGTAAACGGAGATCGATACCGTAGTATGATCTCAGAATGGCTTTGGCCTATTTTGGAAAATATGGACATTGACAGTTTTTGGTTCCAACAAGATGGTGCGACTTGTCACAGTGCCCTTGAAACAGTTGCTTTATTGCACGACAAATTCCCTAACCGTGTCATCTCACGACACGGTGACCGGGAATGGCCAGCCAGATCATGTGATCTAACCCCATGTGACTTCTTTTTGTGGGGTTTTGTTAAATCTAAAGTGTATGAGAACAATCCTCAAAAGATTCCTGAGTTAAAGGAAAATATCCAAGCAGTGATCAACAACATCCGGCCAGACGTTTGTGAACGGGTCATGGAAAACTTCAAAGACCGCATTATGAATTGCCGTGCTGCCATGGGAGGCCATATGCCAGATGTTATTTTTCATACTTAAATCGGAGATGTTACTGAATAAAGTTTTTATAATTCCACACAAGTTGTATGGTTTATTGCATTTTTAAATTCGGCGTTACATATGGAACACCCGTTATATTGGTGTTTACAACTAAAAAATATAAAAACAAGTTAACACTAAGAAGAAAATTAAATTGAGTATAAACAGAAAGATTAGGCACAAAAATAAACAACACCAAATATATCATTCCAAATGATCCCGTATAATAGAAGTCTCATTTTCAAACCAAACACGATTCTCAATTGCACTAACAATATCACTGAGGTTATTCCTCAACCGACAAGAAGTTACAGGAACAATTTGTTATAAACATTTGCTCTATGTTTATACAAACTCATATGAAAGTTATAATACATATGAATGATCACGAAAGGACAACATGTTAAATTTCAATCAAACCAGACTACTAATTCCGCTGTTATAGTGGAAAATCACCTTTTTGGCCGCCATTTTGAAATAAATTAATGGATTTTCATCATTTTGGTATTTTGATGTATAGTACTAAAATGCATATTTATTTCAATAACACGAAATTTACTGTACTTAGACCCCTTTTTGGCGAAAAGTCCCTCCCCAAAGGAAGGTTCCGGGAGTCCGATTTTAACAAACTCGACCGAGATTTTTACAAAATGAACATTTGTACCAAATTTGGTGAAAATTGGACAAAAATGCAACCTGTAGAGGTGATACACATAATTATAGACATACATATGTGTTCAAAGTAATGATGAAATGCTCAAAACGAGTTCTGGGGGTCAGGATCGGTGCTCATTTCATGGTGTCGGGCCTGGATCTTGCCATGCTGACGACATGAATATCTCATTTTTCCTAAAGAAATTCGATAATAATATTGAAAAACCCTATGGTTTATAATCGATATACTGTATGTAATAATAGAACATAGCGCCCTGATGTGTATCTTTCATTCTTTTGTTTGTTGTAATCGCCAAGTAGATGGACTTAATAGTTGAAACCGGTCACAAAAATGCAACAATCTTTAATCCAGGATGTTATGTTCTAATATTATCTATTTATTGCACTATACAAGTCTAGTTACCCTTAGTGAGCCATTGTGTTATAATTATATAAATCGAATATAATTAATATATCAACCGATTGAACCCTTAACATCCCAGATACGTACTATATACTCGTATATATTCACACAAGCAACAACAGTAATGAGTAACAACTGTCGGCCGAGTTAACCCTTGAAAGCGTCTATTTAGACAAATCAGTTTACCGAGAAAGCCTTTGGAGAAAGACCCTACTACCTGCGTGCGCGTAGTCAGCCGTACATAATTTGACCGCTAGGGGTCCCGCGCTGGAGCGCCGGGATTTTTCCCTTTGAAAAATCCCTCCACCACCGGCGCAGTTTCACCCTATCCGACACGACACACCCAACATGTTTTTCTTTGTAATCGTGTATTACATATTGTTTGTCGTAAGTTATAGTTATAATTAGATGTTCAAATTACAACGTTCTGTGTATAACTGTAATACAGAGATTGAAATAACTGAAGAAAACGTTTATGACACCGAATAAAACCGTTGTTTATTTTATACCTAATGTAAAGGTTAAGTGCCTAACGCAGAGTAAATAAAACAGGGTTTCATAGGGGTAGAAGTATATTTGACAAGCTGACAGTACCCGTGCTACGTTACGGGATATAAAAAACGATTTTTGTTGTTAAATTTACCAACATATTTTCAAACGAATTTAATGTTAGTGTGTTTTGGTAAATTATATTGTTTGCTTGTCAGTTCACCATTTTATGGTTTTAGTACATATAAGAAGTTATTTTTGAAAATTGTCTACACACACAGTGAGTTTACCATTATTGGCAACATTTAATTTCTGCTCAGTGTAATGTCAAGGTGAAGAAATTCTGAGGTAGTTTTTAATTCCTGCCCAGTGCCTTGAATGTCAAAGTGAAGAAATTCTGAGGTAGTTTTTAATTCCTGCCCAGTGCCTTGAATGTCAAAGTGAAGAAATTCCGAGGTAGTTTTAATTCCTGCCCAGTGCCTTGAATGTCAAAGTGAAGAAATTCTGAGGTAGTTTTAATTCCTGCCCAGTGCCTTGAATGTCAAAGTGAAGAAATTCTGAGGTAGTTTTTAATTCCTGCACAGTGCCTTGAATGTCAAAGTGAAGACATTCTGAGGTAGTTTTTAATTCCTGCCCAGTGCCTTGAATGTCAAAGTGAAGAAATTCTAAGGTAGTTTTTTAATTCCTGCCCAGTGCCTTGAATGTCAAAGTGAAGAAATTCTGAGGTAGTTTTTAATTTCTGTTCAGTAGGCCTACCTTGAATGTTAAAGTGAAGAAATTCTAAGGTATGTTTTCCAATATTTAACTCCCTAAAACCCCTCCTAAATTTTTGAATAAAAATCCTCTCTTAGTGGGTGTCACCACTATAAAAGGAGTGTTCGTACAACAATTGAAATGTCCAGGCCTTGTAGTTTTGGCTCAGCGATAATGAGTCAGTCACTCAGTCAGGATAAAGCCTTTTATAAATATAGATAGATTACCTTTATTTTGTGTACAAGAGGTGTTACGGGTGTGACAGTGGAGCCTGTGTGAGTGTGCTGTGTGAGTGTGAGTGAGGCTCGTGGCGTGGACGCAGAGTTGTGATATTTTATTATCCAGTGTGGGCCAGTGTGTCTTGAGCCCGACTATACCACTTGGGTGGTCACCAGCGCAGGGTGTGCCTTGACTGTGGCTTTAATAGAGACATCATGGACCTACCACGCTCCTCTCTCCTTCCTCTTCTATCTCTCTCGTCCTCTCGCTCACTCGCTCACTCACTCACTCACTCACTCACTGACCTTTGCTCGTTATTCTTCGACCCATCAACTATCACACTCGACACCCGAGTATCGGGTATTGGGACTCCAGTCTCCGTCTCCACGGGCTGCACCGATTATCTCACCTACGGTTTACCGTCTGCATATTGATCACCCATTATTCCCTGCTGTTGTGAGGACCGGTGTCGCTTGTTCGCACTTCACAACTCGTGCTCTCCTCCTCACCGCTCACCGCTCACCGCTCACCGCTCACCGCTCACCGCTCACCGCTACTGCGAGTTGCGACACGACCTTGCGCACAGTTGGAATATATTTTTGTTGAAACGAATGTACGATTTGAAAGTTTGTCTGCAACTATATCGTGATTTGGCCTAGGACACAAATTAGCGGTGAGCGTGGAAGTTGCTCATTAGCCAAATAATGTACAAAGCACTTAATGGTAACGTTTGCACAAAGAACGTTTTCGATAATTCCTTCCTAAATTGAGAATGGAAACACCGATCTTTAGAGGCAAATTTTGATGAATTATTTTGTCAAGGTAATTCTTGTGTGAATGGTGGTAAGCGCGTTTAAACTGAACACCCTGACCGCGTCATAGCATGACCGGCACTCGTTTACTAGTTGAGTTTATAGCAGTTTACATCTCACATGTCAGAGTCGATTAGAGACTCAAGAAAAAGGCGCAACATTAAGGAAAGTAGAACGAAACTAATAGGGTTGAATTTAAGAATGTAATTTTCAATAATAGCCGGTGATCCGTCTCTCGTTTGTAAATGAATCGAATATTGTTTTCTATTGAAATAGAAGTAACGGCAGGATTCGGAGAGGTGAATTCTTGGCTTCCCTAGAAGCGCTCTCCCTCGCGGCGGTCCACGAGTAGTCTCCAGTCTCCAGTCCGTGCCTATTCCGATACGCCCAATTTACCGGCTAAGCAGGCCCTCGGCGGGTTGACATATTGTGAAAGGGCGGATCAAAATGCTTCAGGCTTGTTATACACTATACTGAGTGGTGGCTTCTGGACACACAGTACTCGGTAAGTGGCTCGTAAGTTATAGCAAAGATTACGTTATGGTAGGTAGATTGCGCATAGATGCCATATGGCTGAGGTAGAAAAATCAACTCAGTTCGGTAGCCTAACCACAGACAGCACAGCGAACGCTGCCATATCTTACCGTACCTCTCACCCCTGGGCACCACATGCTCGAGTTTGTCCGATGACTAAAATGTTACCCAATCGTGCGATTTTCGAGAACGAACAAACTTGCGTGTGCGTCAGTGGCTCTACTTGAGACTCTTAACAGAATTCCCTCGCAGCGCTATCTGTGCTTGGGCCGCCAAACTGTGTTGATTTCCTTGCCTCAGCCATGTGGCATCTATGCCGAATCTACCTACCATAAGATAATCTTATGGTTCTGCGTTAGTTCTCAAACTTTGTATTTTTTGTAAATTGGTGTATTGCCGTTGTAAAATAAATAAATAAATCTTTGGTTATAGACACTTATTTTAAGAAATGTGATACAGTTTTTCCTTGTGGAAGAAAGCTAGACTACGTGAACTAACTAACTCGTGGAATGAAGCATTGGTTTACAGTGTTAACAATAAAAATATGTATTAATATATCTAATATATGTACAACAAAATTGGAATAAAATATCTTCATTCTTCATTCATTCATTCATTCATTCATTCATTCATCTTCAACAATATAAAGCTGATTGCTTTATATTTCTTTACGTTTCTTGCCCGTCTGCCGGCTTGTCGCGTTGAAAACTTAACACCGGTATCTGCACTGCACACTGCACACTACGCAGACGCGGCTCGACCGCTGATTAGAGGCACATTCACACGAAACTGTGGCGAGGGAATAACGCTGCTAATGAAAACCGACAAGTGCCACGGCAGCTTATCTTAAAACAGTGGAATCGGAGGCTGAGGGCCGCTGTAAACGGTAATAAAAGCGAAACCGCTGCAGCCGGCACAGAAGCCCACAGACACAGAACCCATAGTCCCCCTTCCCCTTGTATAAATAAATGCTTATTGCAAAACATTTTGCAACGGATGGCAATTGTAACAAAGTTTATTGGTGAAATTTCGCATTCGCTCCCACATCTAAGTCCCTATCATTCATTTGAATTATCCCACTCTAGTCCATAGTCGGTCTGCCAATCACAAAGTCTCTATTAAACGCCATAAACGCGTCTATGTTGAAAGCTTGAGAGACAACACACTAGTGAACAATAAATTTTTTAGACGAGCCTTAAAATTAATGCCTTGGGCACAATCTGTTGAAATGAACACCTGCATGAGAACTTGAGAAGGTAAGCGTTCATGGATCTCCCAATCGACAAGTTGTCCCTGCCTCTGGTTTTTAATAGTGTGGTCACAACCTCTTACGGTATTGCATTTTGTTTTTTATATGTACAAAGGATGAACGTGAAATGGTTATGGATTTGGATAGAGCAATGAGTGAACGCACACACCGTACGGTACCGCAGTAGTAAATAGTAGACCGGACCTATACGTTCCTTGAGACAGTATCCGGCATTCGATATGGGTCATAACTCTTAGGATTTCGCGGCCGGTGTCACAGCTATAATCTAGCTGTTCTTCCAGTTCACACCGTGTCAAAATATAATAATAATAATTAGCTTGAAACATTTTGGTCTCGCTGCGGAGTACCATCTTCAGTCACTGATTAGCTAAAACTACTTGCTGTCTGCTATCCTATTGTCACAGGGCTGCCAACCGACCATTGCAGCAGGGATGTCAACTGTCGATGTTCTCATTGGCTGTGACATTGTCGAAAAGACTGTCGAAAAGACATTGTTATAGACTGATTAACAGGCTAGAGTGGGAACAATTCGAATGAATGGGAGAGAGCGAATGAACACAATGTATGTTTGAATGGGACCTCGATGTCAGAATGCTTACCAAAATTTTAAGTTTCATTATATTCAATTGACGGTTGTATAACATGTAATATGTTTGCTACAATAAATGGTATATTTATTTATTTACTTCTTCGCGGCTGGTTGCCAGCTTCTTGAAAGCTTAATGCTGTCTTCTTTGTTGAAGTTATGCTCATTTTGAATGATTTAAATGGTTTCTCTGACAACTCTCGGGTAATGATGTGAATTGTTTGCTAATACTTTGGCTTTGTCAAATTCTACTGAAAGTTTCGTGTTGTAGCTGTGTTCTGATATGGCCTATATCAAATATTGTTAAAAAACATAAAAATGAGTACTCAAAACTATAAAATAAATAAAAATAATAATATTTTTGTCTTCAAATTTATTTAGTAATATAAAATAAATAAAGTTATGCAAGTTCATCGACAGTTTTTCTAGATTACGGCAGTATTCCAGTTATGTATTTATCTGCTCACAGACCGACCGATTATACCTTTGCACAGAGTCAACCATCTAATCCTGTCTAATTTATCCTATCTTATCTAATCTAAGCTGTCATCCTTTGCCGGTCCAGAACCAGCGGTAAGAATCAGTCCCTCCCTTGTCAAAACGTATGCTAGCTGATAGGGCAAGTGCGCGACACACTGAGCGATGGAAACAACTACCATGCCAGGAACCCGCCAAACCTTGAGTCAAGAATCCATCAAGGATACTTACTAAACATCTGACCAGTCTTAGTCGCCAGAACATCAGACTGGTAATCTCGTATATCACAGGTCATGGGCTTTTAAGAAATCACCTAGCAAAAATGGATCTCTACACAGGAGATACCAGTTGTAGGCTATGTGAGCGTACTCCTGAGACCGCAAAACATGTTGTTATTGAATGCGAGTCCCTTGAGGCCAGGAGAGGGTCTTCTGGGGTCTCGTGAGTGGCAGGAGTTACATCCATCCGAATTGGGTGGCGCGATCCACGAGCTGTGTAAGCAAACGGGGGCGGGGCTGCCTAATTAGGAGAACAGGGAGCCAGCACAATAAACCAAAGGGTTGACGTGCACAAGGTCTAGAGCCACTTTCCCGAATAATCTAATCTAACCATCTAATAATGAGCAAGTTCGATCGATTGATCGTTTCAAAGGTAAGTGACAAATATCTAGGTGTACAAAATTTAGTACAGTATAGTAAATTAAGTAAACGTCCAGTGTTAAGCGAGCGCTTGTGTGGTGAAACGTGAGAGCGGGTCACCACACACCACTCACCAGTGAGCCAGCGACGTGGTGGTCCCTCAGTGAAACTAATGCTCACATCATGGGCGCCCTTCAAAGCGGCGACTACAGTGGCATAATAAAATCCGTGAATAAAACTTAATAGACGGACTGTCGTAAAACGATAAAAGACACAGCACTGAAACATTAACGGGAGCTTACCGTACCGATGAACTGGGCGATACGCACGCGCAAAGTAATGCGTGTCTACTGCGTCTGCGCGCGCACTCTACGCCGGCGAGGAACAGACAGAAAACAAAATAAGTTGCATTTTGCACCGAGTCTCATAACAATGTTAGTTAAAATTAAATAAATATTATTTAAACACCAAGTGTGTTGACGGGATGTATTTAAATATCACTTTGACACTGACTGGTATCAGACGAAAAACAATGTTTCTAGGATATAAATTGAAGGGAGTGTCAGGATTTTGTGACTTTGGAACAAATTTCTACAATGATCACGACTCTTTAAAAGGAAAATTGTGCGCATTGCTATTTTTGGAACGAACTAAACCCCCAAAGAGGAATGCCGGGTAACAGATGTGCAGAGACAATACCATAGTAAACTGTGAGGGGGTTTTCGATATTGAGTTGATCTGACAATCTTCTCATAACAAAAATTGCTGAACTAACAGATATTGCTACTTTTTCTACATGGATTGTGAACCTGTGTTTGTCGATGACAATGGATACTAAGTGGAATTCTCAGAGTTGACCTCCGCCTCTCCCTGAAGATTTGACAAACCATCGTTAACTCTGTTATTAATAGACAACACAACCAAGCTAATCTTCTCTGAGTTTACTTTTAATTCGTTCGAAGTAAACCACCGTAGAAGACCATTTATACCAGACAAGGTTCTTAAAAATACTAATGCTATTATTTTAGTAAGAAGTGGTCATAGTGGAGTGGATGGACATTTTTCTTCGCAACTGTAGGCAGATACGGCATTATCGGTTATCAAGAAAGTTTTCAAGTCGCCATTGAGCCGAGGATGACAGTGCCCAAACAAGGAGACCGCAGCCAGCGGTGATAGCGGTGATAGCGGTGATACCGTGAGCGGTGAGCACCTCAGCGTGTAGGGTTCTCACAAAAGCTTCCACACTCCACCGCCATTAATTCTCTCATTGTCAGTGCCAACAATGTCAATGATCTGCGCGCCTGCGCTCTCCCTCGACGGGATTCAGAAATCACATGATTTATGCTATGCTGGTGACGGTGATGGTGATCGTGTGGGTCGATTTGCAGCCCCTGCGTGATCGGCTACCGTTACCGACCGACTCTATCAACATTTCCACACGTTTATTGCACTATTTTCCTAGCCGACTTGCTCTTAATAGTGGTATATACAGGGTTATTCACTAAGACGTTAAGTTTTAAATAAAACTACTGCTTTGGCAGCAAAATGTGTATGTTTTTATTTAAAAAAAACTAATCGTGTATAGGTTGACATTAAACATGAAACATTGTAAAACTGAGATAACCACCCTGAGTAGCCCGGTGGACCCCGGCTCTTTTCATGAAATAAACAAGGATATCGGAAATACTAATGGAAAACCTAAGAGATGAAAATACAAATTAATTCATAAAGCTATTAACAGTAATAGTAACGTTTCCTTATCCATGATTTAAAGCGTCATTTATCAGTAATAAAGCCCTTACAGTGAAAAGAAAAATAACATATATTCGTTGTTTTTTTAATTTTTAACTACAATTACTCCAAAGGAACAAATTGCATTTAAAAGGCAATGCTAAGCACAAAATAAAGCATAACTTTTGGTTGAATGTGGAGGGTGAAATATGCAAAACAAATAAAACACAGATACTTTAAAAATAGCATGTGCATTAAAAAAATACTACAAAAATTGCAATTAATTAAAAAAAGTGAAGAAAGTGCAATAACTAAGTAGATAGATAGAAATAACGCGGGGAGAGTGAAGGAGTGATGTCGGTGCAAGAGCTCGTTATCCAGCGCCTGTGGTCCCATTCAGCTCAGCATTCAGGCAAGCCAAGACTAATTGTTCAATATGTTCCAAATTGGAAGATTAATGACAGTTGTTCAAGTGCAACACTGACTCTTCACTGTTGAATCTCGGGGGATTCACCTGCTTGCTGAGCTGTGCGCGGGGTAAGCTGTGCGCAGAGTGCAGCGCCTGTGGTCCCATTCAGCTCAGCATTCAGGCAAGCCAAGACTAATTGTTCAATATGTTCCAAATTGGAAGATTAATGACAGTTGTTCAAGTGCAACACTGACTCTTCACTGTTGAATCTCGGGGGATTCGCCTGCTTGCTGAGCTGTGCGCGGGGTAAGCTGTGCGCAGAGTGCAGCGCCTGTGGTCCCATTCAGCTCAGCATTCAGGCAAGCCAAGACTAATTGTTCAATAAATAAACAAAAACAAATAAATGTTAACATTTTACAGCGCATGGAAATCGTCAAAATGGTCAATTGTTAATTCGCTCTCACATCTTACAAGATTCTTTCATAGGCACGCCATGAAGCTGCGCAATACATAAATTAATCTTTTATTGCATGAATTATACGAGGTGAGTTTTAAATGCTCCCCTCGCCTTAATTGTCAAAAAAAAAGTATTTTGAAAAAGTATTGTGTTTTTTTTTTCAGGGTTACAGAAAACATTATTTGCTTAAAACCAATTACAGCTCATTTCTCGATTTTGTTGAGCTATATGTTTTAATAATTCAGATTATTGTGACTAGCGAGAAAAGTTGTGTCATCAGCATAAATGATTGGACTTTGCATTTACCTAATTTGGAAGATCGTTAATATATACAATAAAGAAAGAAAAGCCAAGAACCGATCCTTGGAGAACGCCTGTTTTGATTTCTAACGATTTAGAATCTTTATGATTGACATAGACAAATTGTAACCTATTTAAAAGATATGTCCGAATTAATTTGAATTCAATTGCTCGAATACCATAACAACGTAGCTTATTTATTAAACTTTCATAAGGAACACTTGTCAAAAGCGAGAGAGGATGTGCGAACTGCGAAGCTTTGATTGTCGTCGCGAAGCGCGGCGTCGTTGCGTCTACCAACTGCCGAGCCTGGCCACCCAAGTCGCGAGCCTCGATGCCTGTACAGGGTACGCGGCCATTTAATTTCCGTACTCACCAAACAGTGTCTTCTTTAATTTGTATTCGCTACCTTGTAATACGTCTTAATCAAGGTGATCGGTGTCGTTGTACGCCGTACGCCGGTGTCGCCCCGCGGCTATGTAGATTCTACTCGCGCAGTGCGCATGAGCCGAAGTAGCCTATGTTGAGTCCTTAATACCGTGCTATGAGTTTTTTGTGCTATTTCCTGCTGAAAGTTAAGATAAAAATTAAGATTGTTCTTACGCTTGAGTTCATTTTTGATCAGAGGTAGTCAGAGGGACCTTTCTTCAACTTAAGCTTGACTGATTGGATGGTCTGCGAGTTTTATGTACGAGGTCTCAATTGTTTTACTTTTACAAATGCGGTTCATTGATGTATTATGCTAGCCTTATTCCAGTTCATAGCATGATTTTCGGACCAACAATGTTGAGAAATGTTACGGAACTCAGAAATAGCAGTCAGGATTCTAAACACTTTATTTACATTTTAAAATGTAGTTGTGATAAGGAATACATAGGAGATACAAAAAGACCACTACATGTTAGAATCAAAGCACACGAAGAAAATACGCGCGAGGGTCTCACAAATAACTCTAATATTGCTCAATCGCTAGGTAGAACTGGCGTGTAGTACTGTAGATGTTGAAGAATAAAGAGCATAGGTCTAGACAGCTTCCCTGTGGCACACCTCAGTCTTGGATGAGAGGAGCAGACGTTGCATTCCAAACCTTAGTGGTTTGCACTCCGTCATGGAGATATGACATGACCCACTCAATTCATTTCTTGATAAACCCATAATAATCCAATTTGGCTGCCAACATTTCATAGTTCATAGAGTCAAAGGCTTGAGAATAATCTCACAGTATCATTGAATTCTGTGTTTCGAAATCTTTGACATCTATAAGACCACTAATTAAATTTACCAGGGCAGTGCAAGTAGTATGACCGTTTCTAAATCCTAATCGCATCTTTGGTAAAATATTTTCTTAACTAATACAAGTTATTAATTATTGGTGTAATACAATATTTTCTAGGATCTTGGAGATTGCTGGTAGAATCGATATGAGTCTGAAGTCCTGAACACATTTTGGGGATGATTTCTTTTCCATATCATGGAACTTTCTCGCACTAGTGGATTGCGAAGTTCCGGATGGGCGGGTTAGAGTGGTAAGGGGTATGTATTTGGACCGACTTCGGGGCTCGCACTGAGCACACCGTGCACACACCGCTCGCCGCACACCGCACACACCGCTCGCCGCACACCGCCCGCTGCACACCGCACACCAACTAGCCGGCACTGCCCGCTGACCGGAGCACCGGACCCGGGACTGCCTGATTCCAGTAGCACCGAAGGATCCGTGTTTTTGTGTCCCACACCGATTTATCGCCGGATTGATTGACTGCGACCGACCCGGCAGTTTCGGGGCTCACCACCTCTAACAATTTATTACCCTCGCAGTCGCTCGGTTTTGAATTTCAAATTTACGCCTAGCTGAAAAATGAGCTGAAATCGCGAATCGATGTCCGTTCTCGATTTTGTAGTTTTATCAGTGCGAGTTGTTAGGGTTTTAACGAGGGGCCGGGGCCGGGTAATAAGAGTAGATTTGTCAATTGTATCCGGTTTTATCACCGAGTACCGGGTCGGCCGATTCATCGCGGGAGTGCATCTGGTCAATTAAACTAGCCAATCGCATCATGAAGTCGCCCTGGGTGGTCCCCGGGTCCGGCGGACTGTCCCCGGGTCTGCCCCCCCTCACCCCGCACCACGCACACCTATACAGTATATACACAGATACTATATACACTACAGTACTTCACCTAGTCTCCATCTACACATATACCAGTCTACCATGTACATATTTACAGTAATGGCGCATTTTCAATATCCGTTAATTCCACTCATATACAGAAAACCAATTTCTCGGTACACATTTTAATTAAAATTATATAGTTTAACTAACCATTTGACCGATTCAACATGCTTAAATAAATGATAGTCTTATTTTCCGTTCATCCTTCGTTTTCAATCACCTATAAACTATAGGCCTATCGATTATATTATGAACCACAGATGACATTTGGAGCGTACTGTATGTACTGTACAGCTTCTGGTTTATTTTAGTAATTATAGAATGTAGTTCGTATGAACTTAAAGATAAGTTGACATGAGTTTTTCTGAAAAACACGTTACTGTACTGAAAACGCTCAAATGAAAGGCATTGTTGCACTCCCGCAACAGCAGGTTCGGACACTGTACGCGGTACAGCTTGACAAGATAAACTATCGGTGAGTGGACTTAGGGCCGTCACAGCGTTGGCACGATTTTAAACGCACGTTAAAATGTAAACGGAGGCCTGGTCACGGGTAGGGCCTGTGTCGCGATCCTACGCAACCGTAGCCGCAGTCGCAGTCGTAGGCGCAGTCACAACCATTGTGACTCTGACAACCGTAGCCGCAGTCGCAGTAGTAGCCGCAGTTGCAGCCGCAGTCACAACCATTGTGATTCTGATTCTGACAACCGTAGCCGCAGTCGCAGTCGTAGCCGTAGTCACAACCATTGTGATTCTGATTCTGACAACCGTAGCCGCAGTCGCAGTCGTAGCCGCAGTCACAACCATTGTGATTCTGATTCTGACAACCGTAGCCGCAGTCACAACCATTGTGATTCTGATTCTGACAACCGTAGCCGCAGTCGTAGTCGTAGCCGCAGTCACAACCATTGTGTTTCTGATTCTGACAACCGTAGCCGCAGTCGTAGCCGCAGTCACAACCATTGTGATTCTGACAACCGCAGCCGCAGTCGCAGTAGTAGCCGCAGTTGCACCCGCAGTCACAACCATTGTGATTCTGACAACCGTAGCCGCAGTCGCAATCGTAGCCGCAGCCACTTGAGACTCTCTTGTCGGAACGAGGTAGTTCAAATTAGCACACGCCATGGTGGAAGACTATATTTGCCAAAAGTCAATATTGAGTTTGGAAGAAGAAGTTTTACTGACTTCAGACCAACGTTGTACAACGGGCTTACCGATAACTTTAAGGGTGTACAGTATTAGTAGTTTTTAAATTTAGGTCAACTTTCTCACTGTCAGAAAATAAAAGATTGTAATTAGTTGTAATTGTAAATTAAGGGATTCATTTGATTTTGACGTGAGTTGTTCTGAAAAACATTGTTCAATGAGAAACGCTTGAAATAAAGGCATTTTTATCTATTTATTTATTATTTATTCGTAACCGCAGCCGCAATCACAGGCCTGAGACGACTTATCTGCCGGCGTAAATCAAGCGCGTGTGACTTACAGCCACTTTGCTGCTTATAGGAGCATCAGCAACGCTTCTCAAACTGTGCGATACTGGGACCCAAGTGTTATATGGCTTTCACAAGTCAAATGTGATATCTGATTTTATGACTGAGGATAAGGACGGTCGCTCAATCTCGTGTCGGCCGGACAGGGTCGCTGGAGTCGTGGCGATATATATGTGTGTGTGTGTGTGTGCTGTTGCGGGTGGTAAAGCTGTCAAAACAGCAGCAATAAAAACACGCCCGGTGTCATTTTAGTTGACGAAACTGATAACTTGCTCTCTCTGTTTGCTATGAAGACTGATTGTTGGACTACCGGCAAGGCCTTGTTATGAATACCCTCGATATTGGAAACGGGAAAACAACGTTAAACCCTTCAGTGTAGACCCTTGACACTTTGATAGGTTCTGTGGGCCAGGTGAAGTCAGTCTTCTTCGACCTCTTTTATTTCGATCTCCTGTAGATGGTAATATATTTTAATGTAATGCAGACAACACAGATTTATCTCGACTCAACTGAGACGAGATCTTTTGAGGAACATTCCCTACGATGTTAGTATTTTTAATAGAATTAGGCAATTTGGTGACGAAATTAATTCCTGCCTGGGAAGGCACACTCCTGTTGTGTGTCTCCCAGTTCAGTAGTCGTTCCTCCCTCTAGTGCCATAAAAATCTATGTAACTAACTCTTATGACATTACCTTCTGATTTAAAAAAGATAAATAAATCTTTTATTGCGTAAAACATATACATGTCATGCAACCGTCATTTGTATTACGTATCTAAAATGTTGCATTCATACACATCGAAATCACATTCAAACATACAGTATTTGCATTCACCAAATTCTCATTCACTCGAATTTGATCCACTCTAACCCCTTGGTCCGTGGTCTGTTTACGCGGAGCCCCAGTCGTGTACCATAAACTCGTTTATATTATAAAATGCTTCTGCGACCAAAATTGTTTCAAGCGAGTTTTGAATGCCTTTGGCATAGGTGAACTTTTAATCGAATTTGGCAGTCTGTTGACTAGTTGAACTCCTGCCTGTGAAGGCAAACGTCCATGAACTACCGTCCTGTGTCTCCCAGTTCAGTAGTTCTCCCTGCCGCTGGTTACGTAAGAGTGGATATCACTCCCTCTTACAGGGTCGCATTTTTGTCTGAAAAAAGGTAGGTTTCCAAAATGTAGAGGCAGGATAATGTCAACAGTTTCAAACTTTTGAAAGTTGAAGCCTGCACGACTCTCTCCATTGCAGCTTTGCTATTGTTCTGACTGCTTGTTTTTGGAGAATGAAAATTCTGGAAAAGTTTTCGCTTTTGCAGCCTCCCCACAGTGCTACTCCGTAGGAGAAGTGTGGAAAGACTACTCCATAATATGCCGTCATCAGTGCCGCCCAGATACGTATCTTAAATGCAGAGACAAGGTAGTGTCGACGACTCTACACATGTTGCGTCCTGCAACCTCCCCACAGCGTGGACCCGTGAGATTCTCGTACGCGTGGGTAGATTACTCCGTCAAGCACATTAGTCGAGTCGGATACAGTTTTGAGACGAACGCTGAACGCTGAAGATGGGAAATTTAACTTGTGGGGCCACTTGTCAACTAATCTCGCAATCCGACAGAAACAAGATACTAAACTCGAATCACAAGCTACAAGGAAATCGATCAGGAGACAGAATGTATCAGGTTCAGGTTCGGGATCAAAACCAAACATATACGATCATCCCTCTTAAGGACCCTCCAGTTGAAAAAAGTGGTCCAGGCCGCGGGGAATGTCGGTGTTTGCTCTCCACGGCCCCACGCCTCCACGCCGTCACCTCACAATCATGCGCTTGATAAACTCGAATAGACGGCCTGTCACAGTTCAAGCCACTACTCGACAGTTTTTCGCCATTCGATTGGTTTCAACTACAAAAATAATAACATCCGAGAGTTTGCCGAGGGGGTTTTATTAAATAAAATATTTTGCTAACATCGATCTGTCACCCGTGCCAATGGGGCTCTTCACTTTCGTACTCGCCTGGTTTCCTGCGAAAAGCTTTTCACGAACTGCACTGCCCAGAGCACCTATGAAACACAGAACTCACACCGTGATGGGATGACTTAAGCAACGCTGGGAAAATACAAGGTGGTTATAAACACACTTAAAACATAGTGTACGAAATTATTAGACCTTCAATAAATTAAAATCTAAGAATTAATGGCGCGTTGAACAGCCTACGAGTACTTACAGCTTTTATAGCACGCTGCATTCGGGTGAGCGACGTAATGAGATGTACGTTTATACATGGAAAATGTAGTGAGGGGTTGCATTAACTGTCCCGACATTTAGTGAAGGTTGTTTGATGCTAAAGTAGTATGAATATTAAATGATTCACGGAGCTTCTTGTATCGCAGCGTCGCAAAGATCAATGTAACAATGTTGACCGTGTTCAGTGTTCAGTGTTCACGGTAACCCATTAACCACCTCGCGAGCGGTCAGCGCGACACCCCATAACTCAGCAGCTCTCTTCCCCCTTCCCCCTTCTCCCAACTCCCTTGCCCGGGCTCTTTACCATTATCATATTTTAAGTCCATTTAGCGGAGAGTGCGACAGGGTGATAAGCTTCTGCCCACGCCCCGTCTACCGCCCCGTTTGTAGAAAGTTACGCTATACAGTGCTTCACGTATAGTATACACGTTGTAGGTTGTGAATGGTCAGTTGATTTAAAAAAGTGGGAGTTGTTTTGTTAGGTGGTAAATTTAAAGCAGTTTTATTGCTAACAAAGACCAAAGGGTTTCTCATTCTTTTACAAGTAATGTTATAAGGAAACTAAACCATCTTTCCGTAATTTGCACGCAAAGTTTGTAGTCTGAAATCAACCTCACACCGTGTTTTTTTTTAGCATTGCGGGAATTATGCTTTCGATAATCTCTCGAGCTCTTTTCCAGTTCCTCAATGACTCAAACTTTCTTTGTGCACTCTGACCAACAAGGTTTTATACTTTATAGAATTGTTACTCGGAGGTTTCGGCCATACTCTAAACGAAATCTTAATCGAACAGTTGTTAAATATCTGCTTTCATGAAACCAAAGAACCTACTTTGCTCGTGTTTGTCACTAGCCATTTTAATACTGAGCCTAGTTTAATGTTTAACTCTTAGGCTTTCGCGGCCGGTATCACAACTATAATCTAGTTCTTCCGGTTCACACCACGCCAAAACATCATAATAATTTGCTTGAAATATTTCGGTATCGCTGTGGAGTACCATCTTCAGTAACTGATTGGCCGAAATTGAGCTACTTGCTGCCAGGGATTCCAACTGTCGATGTTCTCAGCCGTCTGTAGTGTCACAGCCAATGGGATGCGCACTTGCATCCATGCGCTATCTACCTATCATAACATTATCTATTGTTGTAGCTGTGTATGAACCCAGGGGTCTCCTGTAAATGTGCTCACATCTACTCACGATGATTTACCGAGCAGCCGATGAAGCCACACCAGGACAGTTGACTTGATAACTTTCCTCACTTATAATTTCAGCTTGTTCCCCAAAATATTAGATTTACTATATTTAGTAGTTTAACTTATATTATACTTTGTGCATTTTGTAAACTTAAGCTTTTCGGTTTGGATTTTCTGTTCTTACGATGTTAATTCGGAGGGATTCTAATTTTTGCTTTTTGGTTTTTCTCAGGAAGAAGTAAGTACGACGCCACGGCTGATTTACTGGACTCCTACACAAAAGTGAGATAATTTTAAGCATTCAAATAAAAGATAAATTATTTCCGTTTGATAGAATCGGTTGAAAAGCCTGTTCCTCTTAGCATCTATGTACTAGTTGCGGAGTCCAACGACGGTTGTGAACAATAAAACAAATTTTATTTTCTTAGTAGATAAGTAGTTGTAAAGTTAAAATAACATGAAAACTCAACTTGTATTGTAATCGAGTAAGTATTGTTGTATTGCTAATTTGATGTATTTGGAAACAGGCCTAATTTAAAAGTTACTTAGACTCAAGATTCTTTATTTTCGTTAAACATAATTAGTGACTTTTCAGTTACGTTACGTTTCATTACTTACTTTTAGATCCAGGTCTACTATCAATTTCTTAACCATAAATGTTGCGTTTCCCAATAAAGCTATAGGGTCGGAGGCAAATGAAACCATATGGTAGAGTAAAATTACTCGCAAACCAAATTAAAACTTGTGTTAATTTATAGAATAACAAACTAAGAAAGCAAATAGACAAATCGAGATTAAATCATTAGTTATGTTAACTACTATGGAGAATGTCCCGGTCCATAGCTTAAGAAGAATGTGTTAATGGAAACCTCAACATTTGTGGGAACTAAACATCAAGAGCCTAACCTAAATATCTAAATTAACTCCATTTGACTAATGAAATAACTAAATGAAACTATGAAAACTAAATGAAGAGTATTATTAAATTATTAAAAATGAATGTAAGAGCTGAATAACTAGAGCTGAGTAAATAATTTTTGGAAATAAAATTAAAAGCATATGAACATTAGGTGTTGGAACTAAGGTTGGGGCCTACCTCCCCAGGGGCAGCATATGAACATTAGGTGTTGGAACTAAGGTTGGGGCCTACCTCCCCAGGGGCAGCAATTGAACATTAGGTGTTGGAACTAAGGTTGGGGCCTACCTCCCCAGGGGCAGCATATGAACATTAGGTGTTGAAACTAAGGTTGGGGCCTACCTCCCCAGGGGCAGCATATGAACATTAGGTGTTGGAACTAAGGTTGGGGCCTACCTCCCCAGGGGCAGCATATGAACATTAGGTGTTGGAACTAAGGTTGGGGCCTACCTCCCCAGGGGCAGCATATGAACATTAGGTGTTGGAACTAAGGTTGGGGCCTACCTCCCCAGGGGCAGCATATGAACATTAGGTGTTGGAACTAAGGTTGGGGCCTACCTCCCCAGGGGCAGCATATAAACATTAGGTGTTGGAACTAAGGTTGGGGCCTACCTCCCCAGGGGCAGCATGTGAACATTAGGTGTTGGAACTAAGGTTGGGGCCTACCTCCCCAGGGGCAGCATATGAACATTAGGTGTTGGAACTAAGGTTGGGGCCTACCTCCCCAGGGGCAGCATATGAACATTAGGTGTTGGAACTAAGGTTGGGGCCTACCTCCCCAGGGGCAGCATATGAACATTAGGTATTGGAACTAAGGTTGGATCTACCTCCCCAGGGGCAGCATATGAACATTAGGTGTTGGAACTAAGGTTGGGGCCTACCTCCCCAGGGGCAGCATATGAACATTAGGTGTTGGAACTAAGGTTGGGGCCTACCTCCCCAGGGGCAGCATATGAACATTAGGTGTTGGAACTAAGGTTGGGGCCTACCTCCCCAGGGGCAGCATATGAACATTAGGTGTTGGAACTAAGGTTGGGGCCTACCTCCCCAGGGGCAGCATATGAACATTAGGTGTTGGAACTAAGGTTGGGGCCTACCTCCCCAGGGGCAGCATATGAACATTAGGTGTTGGAACTAAGGTTGGGGCCTACCTCCCCAGGGGCAGCATATGAACATTAGGTGTTGGAACTAAGGTTGGGGCCTACCTCCCCAGGGGCAGCATATGAACATTAGGTGTTGGAACTAAGGTTGGGGCCTACCTCCCCAGGGGCAGCATATGAACATTAGGTGTTGAACTAAGGTTGGGGCCTACCTCCCCAGGGGCAGCATATGAACATTAGGTGTTGGAACTAAGGTTGGGGCCTACCTCCCCAGGGGCAGCATATGAACATTAGGTGTTGGAACTAAGGTTGGGGCCTACCTCCCCAGGGGCAGCATATGAACATTAGGTGTTGGAACTAAGGTTGGGGCCTACCTCCCCAGGGGCAGCATATGAACATTAGGTGTTGGAACTAAGGTTGGGGCCTACCTCCCCAGGGGCAGCATATGAACATTAGGTGTTGGAACTAAGGTTGGGGCCTACCTCCCCAGGGGCAGCATATGAACATTAGGTGTTGGAACTAAGGTTGGGGCCTACCTCCCCAGCATATGAACATTAGGTGGAACTAAGGTTGGATCTACCTCCCCAGGGGCAGCATATGAACATTAGGTGTTGGAAATAAGGTTGGGGCCTACCTCCCCAGGGGCAGCATATGAACATTAGGTGTTGGAACTAAGGTTGGGGCCTACCTCCCCAGGGGCAGCATAGTCTAGAGAAGCGGTCCCCAACTCATCTAGTAGTATTTCTTCTCGAGTAGTATAAATTTCGAGGTCCAACCCGATTTTACATATGTATATATATATTTTAAATGGTACCAAAAGGTTGTATAAATAACTCATAGTTGCAAATATTCTAACTTTGAAATATTTCGAGTTCACCATTGTCAAACCAATTAATTGTATGTATGTTATATGTATTTTTACATTACTATTCAAAGTGAATGAGATTTCTGACACTGTTTATCCCCTACCAGCATCTATATATCGGGATCAAAACTTAACAATTTCAGCCTCAAATTACTCTCAACGTTCAACTTGTTTCTGTACGTTTTAATAAACGAAAGTAGAAAAGACTCACAGGCAAGTTGTTGAACATCCCATAAACTGCCTCAGTGCAATTTTGCAAATTGTGGGATATTCCTTTCCTACTGTTATAAAAAAATGGATCGATAGAGTCGTTTTAAAACTTAACTTGAGATCCTAAAGATCCTTTCATCGCACAAAACATCGAACAGTCTCGAGTTTTTTTTTTTACCTTGCTTTGATAAAATCAACAATTTTTACTGGATCTTCAAGAGTACTTTTCAAACACCTGTCCGAACCTTTAACTGCAAGAGCTTCTCTGTGCATGATGCATGTGCCCATTTGACAAAGGGAACTACTGCCCTACCTCTGGTTATTATAACCTAACATGAATGCCAGACATAGCTCTTACCCTGTCACTTGTCAGGCTGTCATTTGACAAAACTACGGACTTTGAATGAGTCAACTTACACTATCAATCTTATCAATCTTGAAGGATCAGCTCTATTATTGGAATGGTAACACAATAAATTTAAAAATTAACTATACCAATATTGACATTTCTAGAAAGAGAAGGATTAAATTAATATTTCATCACGACGACCAATTTATTTATTTACTTATTTTGCACAATTTTAATATTTTTTCTTGAGTTTTGCCCAGCATCCGCGGCTCAGTAGCAAGCTGCCCGCGGTCCACAAGTGGGTCCTGCCCGCTGGTCTAGGGAGATCCCCACACGCAGGGATTCTCCTGGACAGCTGCACTCACAGGAGTTATGCCCAGCATCCGCGGCTCAGTAGCAAGCTGCCCGCGGCCCACAAGTGGGTCCTGCCCGTTGGTCTAGGGAGATCCCCACACGCAGGGATTCTCCTGGACAGCTGCACTCACAGGAGTTATGCCCAGCATCCGCGGCTCAGTAGCAAGCTGCCCGCGGTCCACAAGTGGGTCCTGCCCGCTGGTCTAGGGAGATCCCCACACGCAGGGATTCTCCTGGACAACTGCACTCACAATATGCCCAGCATCCGCGGCTCAGTAGCAAGCTGCCCGCGGCCCACAAGTGGGTCCTGCCCGTTGGTCTAGGGAGATCCCCACACGCAGGGATTCTCCTGGACAACTGCACTCACAGGAGTTATGCCCAGCATCCGCGGCTCAGTGGCAAGCTGCCCGCGGCCCACAAGTGGGTCCTGCCCGCTGGTCTAGGGAGATCCCCACACTCAGGGATTCTCCTGGACAACTGCACTCACAGGAGTTATGCCCAGCATCCGCGGCTCAGTAGCAAACTGCCCGCGGCCCACAAGTGGGTCCTGCCCGCTGGTCTAGGGAGATCCCCACACGCAGGGATTCTCCTGGACAACTGCACTCACAGGAGTTATGCCCAGCATCCGCGGCTCAGTAGCAAGCTGCCCGCGGCCCACAAGTGGGTCCTGCCCGCTGGTCTAGGGAGATCCCCACACGCAGGGATTCTCCTGGACAACTGCACTCACAGGAGTTATGCCAATAACCTTTTATTACTTGCTCAGCATAACCTTGACTATCAAGACAATCTGGCCATAGTTGATTTGATAACAAGGAAGCAGTTCTGCAAGCAACCAAGAGACAATAATGTTATGAGAATGAACACGTTAATAATCAAATACTGAAGGTGAAAGATAATCTTTTCAAACTGAAATAAAATATTAAACCCAGAAACTCCAATAAATCGTTATACAGTACTAAGTATTAACTATACACGCCACCTTCCACCCTACGGGCCTAATTTAGACATAGGGCTAACTGTTCTAACCTGAGTACATGTCGGTTCTCCCGTCAAACAGATTACCACACTAAAGACCCAAATGACAAAATGATATTCGAGCCATACAATACTAAGAGATAATTGAAAACAGATAAGGAGAACCACTTCCTCAATTCAGAACCGTAATTTGTATGAATGAAGGCTGGTAGCTGGTAGGGCTATTGACTATTGTCGGTGCAGCTTGAGGCTTGAGCTACTATGCGGTGTGAAACGCCACCTGTTGTGCAGAGCTACCCGATTCCTCTGACTCTTGTACAGAGTAGGCCTACACTACTAGTAGCCACCTACTAATACAGTACTGTTAGCAGCAGTAGCAGTAGTAAAATAAATAGTTTATTGCGGAAACATATGAATATGTTGTGTAATCGTCATTGATTTTGTGCACTAAACTATTTCATTCACTCTCTCCTATTCATAGAACTGTTCCACTCCAGCCCTATTGCAAGTCGGTGGGGTTTGTGATCTCCCAGTCATGTGCCATAAACTGGTATCCAACTGCTTGTCGCCATAACTGGTGATGACTTTGTGACCAAGATTTGGCGTCTAAACGAGCTTTGAACGCCTTTGGAATTTGGGCATTTTTGATCGAATTTGGCAACCCATTCACACAACCGGGCTCGTTCAGAAGGCACTATCGTTCTGTGTCTCCGAGTTCCGGATTGGATTTGTACTTGTACTTGTACTGTCGCTCATACTGGATACTCATCACTGCTCATCGGGGCTTCATCTGTGGTCGATCCTACTCACACGTGGTTACGGCGAAGTATTCACTATTCACTATGCAGCATTCAGTATTCTAGAGTGAAAAGTGGTTTTTGCTACAGGATTCGTGGAACAGGATTGCGCGAACACTACAACTGGTGTCCTGACTCCTGTCCCATCATGGTGTCCTGTACAGCATGGTCAATTAAGTCACCGTCACATGCCTAACCGTCCCTATCTCCATTGTACATTACTCGTTACTTATTAGGCATCGAATTGCCGTCCTGTCCGACAATTTTCTCCACTCGATTCATTGGAAGTTCTTTATTGTGTTTGTCACTTACATTGGTCACGGTTTTCAGACGGATTTTCAGTTACACGTGATAATGCTTATACAAAGAAATTCGTAATACAAAAACTGATCCTATGCAATATTATATACGGAATAAGAATCGTGTTGTTTGTTCCATCAAATATTTAAAACAAATACAAAATAGAATATAATATAGTGAATTTATAACCACCATTATAAACCATTTTTTACCAAAGATGGCAGAAATCTCCCTTCCTTGTCTGTATATTTCCAAATGTTTCTATTTGTTTTCACAAATCATCATTTTCCCGAAAATTCAACTCTTATTAAGAACTCTGGTAATTGAACAACTTTTTTTTGGAAAAGCGCCGTCGTACTCATTCACAAATCTCTTTATTAAACTACCTCCTCACCTTAAAAATAAGACTTCTCATAAAGCATTCAAAAAAAGTCTCTCAATTTTATTCTTAGCCAATCCTTTTACATAGCTTGATCATCGGGACAGTCCATATAAAAACCTCAGGGTTTGCACAACAGACTTTTCTTTGTCATGTATTTTTAATTTTCTTGTGAATAAATGTAAATTGATGTAAATGATGCAAACAAATATGACTATTCCACATAAAGTACAATTCTAGGAATATTTCTTTTACATCATTTTAACTTAGTATGAAATAATAAGGTATTCTAATAGTTGCAATTATTAAATAACTAATTCGTCTGGCCTTAACACTTTTCAGTTTCATTCAAATTCCCGTAAATCCCGTAGGGAAACTAACCTTCATATTCTAATTAAAAGTTGATGGGTGACATATTTATTTACAAAGCACCTCCCTCGCCCGGAAAGTTAAGCAAATTATACATGATAACTTGTCACTGGGGTGAGTACGTTCAAAGGTTAAACTCGTACTAACACGTTTGATTACACTGTTCAAGTGCCTTACACATGAGTTAATAATATTCATACATTCAAACTAACAGCTACGGTTGAAACCACTGCGGTGATTACAAATTGGTCGGTAATGTAGACAGCCGCTAATGGTCGTACACGACTGTGTTCTGTGCCACTATATAAGTTATGCCGAGACTACCATTCACACACCTTGTCTGTAGATACTCGTACGTTCTAGCATAATTCCGCACCATGAGTTCCAGCATTGATGTAGGGTTTCGTAAGACTACATTACACATTGTGAGCGTAAAGCGTTGTCGATACACTTCGAAGGTAATGTCGTATTTCTGACTTTCTGGCGCTCTACTTTCTGTTGAGTCCTTGAGGTTCGTTCCAGCCTCCAAAGAATTTCTCGCCAGGTGAATTATCAAATCAGTTGTTCATACGTACCTGTAGGTGACATAACCGGTACAGTCTGGTGTAGTATGAGGGCCCTCATAGTCTGTAGGTGAAGTACACGCAATACAAGGGAAGAGAAAGTGCAGAGAGAAGAAGAGGATGAGACAGTGACAGTGTGAGTGCGAGAGCAGTAAAGACAGTTGACATCGGCGGTACAGTCTGGTGCAGTATGAGGGCCCTCATAGTCTGTAGGTGAAGTACACGCAATACAAGGGAAGAGAAAGTGCAGAGAGAAGAAGAGGATGAGACAGTGACAGTGTGAGTGCGAGAGCAGTAAAGACAGTTGACATCGGCGGTACATTCTGATGCAGTATGAGGGCCCTCATAGTCTGTAGGTGAAGTACACGCAATACAAGGGAAGAGAAAGTGCAGGGAGAAGAAGAGGATGATACAGTGTCAGTGTGAGTGTGAGAGCAGTAAAGACAGTTGACATCGTCGGTACATTCTGATGCAGTATGAAGGCCCTCATAGTCTGTAGGTGAAGTACACGCAATACAAGGGAAGAGAAAGTGCAGAGAGAAGAAGAGGATCGTACAGTGTCAGTGTGAGTGCGAGAGCAGTAAAGACAGTTGACATCGGCGGTACATTCTGATGCAGTATGAGGGCCCTCATAGTCTGTAGGTGAAGTACACGCAATACAAGGGAAGAGAAAGTGCAGAGAGAAGAAGAGGATGAGACAGTGACAGTGTGAGTGCGAGAGCAGTAAAGACAGTTGACATCGGCGGTACATTCTGATGCAGTATGAGGGCCCTCATAGTCTGTAGGTGAAGTACACGCAATACAAGGGAAGAGAAAGTGCAGGGAGAAGAAGAGGATGATACAGTGTCAGTGTGAGTGCGAGAGCAGTAAAGACAGTTGACATCGTCGGTACATTCTGATGCAGTATGAGGGCCCTCATAGTCTGTAGGTGAAGTATGCGGAATACAAGGGAAGAGAAAGTGCAGGGAGAAGAAGAGGATGATACAGTGTCAGTGTGAGTGCGAGAGCAGTAAAGACAGTTGACATCGTCGGTACATTCTGATGCAGTATGAGGGCCCTCATAGTCTGTAGGTGAAGTACATGCGGAATACAAGGGAAGAGAAAGTGCAGGGGAGAAGAAGAGGATGATACAGTGTCAGTGTGAGTGCGAGAGCAGTAAAGACAGTTGACATCGGCGGTACATTCTGATGCAGTATGAGGGCCCTCATAGTCTGTAGGTGAAGTACAAATACAAGGGAAGAGAAAGTACAGGGAGAAGACGAGGATGAGACAGTGACAGTGTGAGTGCGAGAGCAGTAAAGACAGTTGACATCGGCGGTACATTCTGATGCAGTATGAGGGCCCTCATAGTCTGTAGGTGAAGTACACGCAATACAAGGGAAGAGAAAGTGCAGGGAGAAGAAGAGGATGATACAGTGTCAGTGTGAGTGCGAGAGCAGTAAAGACAGTTGACATCGGCGGTACATTCTGATGCAGTATGAGGGCCCTCATAGTCTGTAGGTGAAGTACACGGAATACAAGGGAAGAGAAAGTGCAGGAGAAGAAGAGGATGATACAGTGTCAGTGTGAGTGCGAGAGCAGTAAAGACAGTTGACATCGGCGGTACATTCTGATGCAGTATGAGGGCCCTCATAGTCTGTAGGTGAAGTATGCGGAATACAAGGGAAGAGAAAGTGCAGGGAGAAGAAGAGGATACAGTGTCAGTGTGAGTGCGAGAGCAGTAAAGACAGTTGACATCGGCGGTACATTCTGATGCAGTATGAGGGCCCTCATAGTCTGTAGGTGAAGTACCAGTGTGAGTGCAGTAAAGACAGTTGACATCGGCGGTACATTCTGATGCAGTATGAGGGCCCTCATAGTCTGTAGGTGAAGTATGCAATACAGCAAGGAGAGATGGACAGTGTCAGTGTGAGTGCGAGAGCAGTAAAGACAGTTGACATCGGCGGTACATTCTGATGCAGTGAGAAGTGTGTAGGTGAACCATGCAGGGAGAAGAAGAGGATGATACAGTGTCAGTGTGAGTGCGAGAGCAGTAAAGACAGTTGACATCGGCGGTACATTCTGATGCAGTATGAGGGCCCTCATAGTCTGTAGCAATACAAGGGAAGAGAAAGTCAGTGTCAGTGTGAGTGCAGAGCAGTAAAGACAGTTGACATACATTCTGATGCAGTATGAGGGCCCTCATAGTCTGTAGGTGAAGTACACGGAATACAAGGGAAGAGAAAGTGCAGGGAGAAGAAGAGGATGATACAGTGTCAGTGTGAGTGCGAGAGCAGTAAAGACAGTTGACATCGGCGGTACATTCTGATGCAGTATGAGGGCCCTCATAGTCTGTAGGTGAAGTACAATACAAGGGAAGAGAAAGTGCAGGGAGAAGAAGAGGATGATACAGTGTCAGTGTGAGTGCGAGAGCAGTAAAGACAGTTGACATCGTCGGTACATTCTGATGCAGTATGAGGGCCCTCATAGTCTGTAGGTGAAGTATGCGGAATACAAGGGAAGAGAAAGTGCAGGGAGAAGAAGAGGATGATACAGTGTCAGTGTGAGTGCGAGAGCAGTAAAGACAGTTGACATCGGCGGTACATTCTGATGCAGTATGAGGGCCCTCATAGTCTGTAGGTGAAGTACACGCAATACAAGGGAAGAGAAAGTGCAGGGAGAAGAAGAGGATGATACAGTGTCAGTGTGAGTGCGAGAGCAGTAAAGACAGTTGACATCGGCGGTACATTCTGATGCAGTATGAGGGCCCTCATAGTCTGTAGGTGAAGTATGCGGAATACAAGGGAAGAGAAAGTGCAGGAGAAGAAGAGGATGATACAGTGTCAGTGTGAGTGCGAGAGCAGTAAAGACAGTTGACATCGGCGGTACATTCTGATGCAGTATGAGGGCCCTCATAGTCTGTAGGTGAAGTACACGGAATACAAGGGAAGAGAAAGTGCAGGGAGAAGAAGAGGATGATACAGTGTCAGTGTGAGTGCGAGAGCAGTAAAGACAGTTGACATCGTCGGTACATTCTGATGCAGTATGAGGGCCCTCATAGTCTGTAGGTGAAGTATGCGGAATACAAGGGAAGAGAAAGTGCAGGGAGAAGAAGAGGATGACAGTGTCAGTGTGAGTGCGAGAGCAGTAAAGACAGTTGACATCGTCGGTACATTCTGATGCAGTATGAGGGCCCTCATAGTCTGTAGGTGAAGTATGCGGAATACAAGGGAAGAGAAAGTGCAGGGAGAAGAAGAGGATGGTACAGTGTCAGTGTGAGTGCGAGAGCAGTAAAGACAGTTGACATCGGCGGTACATTCTGATGCAGTATGAGGGCCCTCATAGTCTGTAGGTGAAGTACACGCAATACAAGGGAAGAGAAAGTGCAGGGAGAAGAAGAGGATGATACAGTGTCAGTGTGAGTGCGAGAGCAGTAAAGACAGTTGACATCGTCGGTACATTCTGATGCAGTATGAGGGCCCTCATAGTCTGTAGGTGAAGTATGCGGAATACAAGGGAAGAGAAAGTGCACAGTGTCAGTGTGAGTGCGAGAGCAGTAAAGACAGTTGACATCGGCGGTACATTCTGATGCAGTATGAGGGCCCTCATAGTCTGTAGGTGAAGTATGCGGAATACAAGGGAAGAGAAAGTGCAGGAGAAGAAGAGGATGATACAGTGACAGTGTGAGTGCGAGAGCAGTAAAGACAGTTGACATCGTCGGTACATTCTGATGCAGTATGAGGGCCCTCATAGTCTGTAGGTGAAGTATGCGGAATACAAGGGAAGAGAAAGTGCAGGAGAAGAAGAGGATGATACAGTGTCAGTGTGAGTGCGAGAGCAGTAAAGACAGTTGACATCGGCGGTACATTCTGATGCAGTATGAGGGCCCTCATAGTCTGTAGGTGAAGTATGCGGAATACAAGGGAAGAGAAAGTGCAGGAGAAGAAGAGGATGATACAGTGACAGTGTGAGTGCGAGAGCAGTAAAGACAGTTGACATCGGCGGTACATTCTGATGCAGTATGAGGGCCCTCATAGTCTGTAGGTGAAGTATGCGGAATACAAGGGAAGAGAAAGTGCAGGGAGAAGAAGAGGATGGTACAGTGTCAGTGTGAGTGCGAGAGCAGTAAAGACAGTTGACATCGGCGGTACATTCTGATGCAGTATGAGGGCCCTCATAGTCTGTAGGTGAAGTATGCGGAATACAAGGGAAGAGAAAGTGCAGGAGAAGAAGAGGATGAGACAGTGTCAGTGTGAGTGCGAGAGCAGTAAAGACAGTTGACATCGGCGGTACATTCTGATGCAGTATGAGGGCCCTCATAGTCTGTAGGTGAAGTATGCGGAATACAAGGGAAGAGAAAGTGCAGAGAGAAGAGGATGAGACAGTGACAGTGTGAGTGCGAGAGCAGTAAAGACAGTTGACATCGGTGGTACAGTCTGGTGCCGTATGAGGGCCCTCATAGTCTGTAGGTGAAGTATGCGGAATACAAGGGAAGAGAAAGTGCAGGGAGAAGAAGAGGATGATACAGTGTCAGTGTGAGTGCGAGAGCAGTAAAGACAGTTGACATCGGCGGTACAGTCTGGTGCTCGCCGCGGGAGGTCCCTGTGATGATTAGTTGGCTTCCAAATGACTGGTCTCTAAACACACGTTATTAGATTAAACGAATACAGTCGGTGGCCGGTGCAACTAGACCCCCGCTCCTCTAAGCCCGCCTCTTAAATCACTCAGTAAATACGTCCGACCGAGTTTATTAGGACTGCTTGTGGGGCCGCATTTTCAACTCAAATCCATTACGTATTACTGTCGATCTTATTGGCAAATTATGCCTGTCCCCGGACAATTTATCCGACCAATTACACCAATATCTGGGCTAATAACAATGATTCTTGTAAGTCATTGGCTCGTTGCTTGTAATGATAGAGCGCTACATCGACTCGCCTTATGGCAGGCGCAGGCTACTGCCACAGTTCAGTGCGGAACATTCCTTAAGGGTTATTAACAATATCTTTATGGTTTCCATGTTTAAAAAACCTGTGTTTATATATTCCTAAAGCTAATTATTCAACTTTATTGTACTTTGTCAACATAACCACAGTAAAGTGTGAGAAACGTTGGCTTTAAAATCATCACTCGAGGACCTACTCGGAGTCGAGAATGCTCGAGGGAAGCACTCTCTCGAGTCTCGTGGGTGGATGGCATGACACACCGCTTAAACATCCATTGTGAAGACCGGAGGCTGAAGTAAGGCTCTCTTTCAGGCAAGAAGAATGAATGAGTTAAAGGGTTTCCAATGATCGCGATGGGCAGACTACCATTTCGAGGGAAATGACAAATGACAATTTCAAGGAGAACACGAAAAGTCTGATCCTTTCATTTGTTACACACCACTCGCCACTCGCCAGGGACGGTGTTCCGGAGTAGATAAGCGCGAGCGAGGCTGAGAAGAATCAAGAATCAAGCTGAGTACTGAGTACTGAATACCGAGTAGGGCCTACTGAGTACTGAGTAATAAGTACTCGTAGTAATTTGAGTACTGAGTACTGACTGTTCGTTAAAACAACTGAATAATTTGACATTATTGTCGGGAACATATAGAAACTATGTAAAAAAGGTAAAGTTAGTCTTGTTTAACAAGGCGAAGTTAGGACTACAAAGTCCTCTCTACCACTCAACCTCGACCTTTACCTAGCGTCACCGTATTAGTCACATTACAAATGTAACTGGTGACTGCGGGGATCGCCACGGATCCGCTGTGTTTCTACGAGCGAGCTGCAAAATACTAAACGGTTTTCACCGTCGATTGAAGTTTAAGAGGAATATTGATGATTTTAAGTGGTGACGTCGGGAGTGAAGTGGAGGTGGTGTGGGCTCAGACAAACGACATGTCTTGCGTTTATCTGGCTGTCACGTTGCCACACTGCTACAGGGCCGGGCCCAGGGCTGTACTTCAATCAAGGGCTTAACAAAACGTCTACCCCCTCCCGGCCTTAGTACGTTTAAAATGGTGAATTAGGTTTTATAGTGACATACTAACTCAAGCTCTCAAGTCAGACGTGTCGTTTTACAAGTTAAAGTCATCAGGATGACCAGCTAGGTTGCTGTTGTAATTTTCTCCCAAAGGTTTTTTTAATTGTTTAACATTATCTTTATTTTTAAAACTTATATCTTTTTTAAGGTATTAACTTTTGTAGGTGTTAAGACCATATTCCACTTTAAGTTGTACTTGGAGACTATATTTGGTATTGTGCATAGAACTTCAACAGTTCAGCATTCAACCAAACTTCAGCTTTCATTCAACCGTTTTAACTTTAATTAAAGTTATTTTCAAACCCCATTCTATCAAGAGTTTAACAAAGTTTAGCCATCTTAAAACTTTAAAATGCATTTTAAAGGAATGCAGTTTAGCCATTAGCATTTGTGGTCGATTACGCGACTGGAGTGCAGATAACACCCCACACCGTACTGTAACGACAATGCAAGTGAGAATGGTGTGAACGAACAAACTAATCGCGGTCCAGCACGACAAAGTACGTACGTACCCCACGAGACTTGAACCCACGTGCAGTCCCCAGCCTATAGTGAAAAATAAAACTTCAAATATATCATACGTTGCTAAATAACAATATCGCCGATGACGTAAGACTTGAGAACTCCAAGACTTGCGAATGAGTTTTAGCCATGCTAGCGTATAGCTGTCGAACCGACAACGTAGCGTACATAGTAATAATGTGCAATACAAGAAACGAGAGTCGGATAATAAAAGGCAAGAGAGATAAAAGTAAGAGGTAAGAAGGGGCAACGGAGAAGAATGCACGAGGAAATGGCAAGAGAATGGCTTGCACCGGGCCACCTAGAGCGGTCTGAATTATAGTAATGCGCGTTTTGGTTATTAAAAGCGTTTTGCATGGACCACCCACGCTGCAAAACTGGCCGGAGCGGGCACGGGCACACAGGCACACGTCAGTGAAAACTCATCCATCCTGATCTTGGACACTTATCCTTGCACTGGAGCCAGGCCGCCGCGCCCGATGCACTACTAATACGGTCATACTCGTACTTAGAAAACTGCTGAAAAAACACCGTAGCAACATATTTAGTAAAAATCCTGAAAGGATATATAGACCGATCAATCAACTTCAGGGCGCTGATAATGTCGAGAGGTTGCGAGGAGGTGTGTACGTGTAATTGCGCAGTCGCAGGCCTAATGGCCCGGAGAGCGAGTAAGGACGCGTCAGCACTGGAGAGAGTGCGCGTTGTGCGTTCAGCAGGTAATCAGGGCGCATCACCGTCAATCACCAATCAGTAATCAGGTAATCAGCAATCAGTAGCCGACTGTGCGGTGTGCGGGCCGTGTGGCACAGTCCTCACTACTACCGGCCAGGCTACTAGTTTCAGTTTTTTGTCAGCCTGCTACTGGAATTGAGCGCCTAATTAAGGCGGGTATATTCCTACCTTTTAGTGGATCTGAGGAAACAATAAACATCCCACTCGGTGGACTCAGCGTCGACACTACTCGGGCCGAACAATGCGCGCGAGAGGGTTAACGTTATTAACGAGTGGAGTAATTGGGGAAACGAAAGGTAATATGCGGCTTTATGCAAAACGTCGGTCGGATAACTCATCCGACAACGCGTAATTAATTAGTGTTATAAACACGGTTACAGCTCCTGAATATTTTAGTAGCTCTTAAACCGCTCCGACCCCTTGTTAATTTGCTCTTTCGGCTCGTATGATCAAACTTATGAGTCAAGAAAGGACTTTCCACGTGAACGGAACCGGTCGTTCATTAAATTTTGGCAAATTGTTTGTTTATTTACAACGAGTAGAGTGGTGCTTGGCAGCTGTTGTATTGCGGCTGGAAATGCTTACAAAACACGACACTTGTCGTCCATTCCAATTTGAAAAATTTGCCAAAATATTGTTATAATTTGACTTTATCAATTGTGTTTTTATAGGACACCCAGACAGTTCCTGTTATATTGTGGCACATTAGAGTCGGTATTAATAAAGAGATATGAAATGTTGTTAACCCAATAAGAAATGGCGTCCACTTTAAGTTACACAGATTTGTATTATCCTTTAATGCATACCCCCTCCCCCCTCAATACCCCATTTTGAAAACAGGGGCAAAAAGTCAGTATGCACTAAAAGGTACTTTTAGTTCCTCTAATAAAATGTAACGAGTTCGGTTGCGCTGAAAAAATAGGTTAAAAAGTTATAAAGGCGTTTCCACACTTTTGTCTGACCCTGTATATCATAACTAATTTCCGTTATCCTGCGTGAAATGAACGAATGGATGGCGTCAATTCTTTCTTGTTTTACATTTGTCAAATAATACAAAGCAGAGTACGTTACAAAAAAAAATGAAAAAGTTAGAGAATAAAACACTGTCGATAATAAAGTTTTTCGAAGAAGAAACTAGAAACAATAACGTAAACTACTGCCGAGGTCATGACCTGTTTGGGACTAGCACTGGAAGATATTATGGGTTGCTGCGTGGTCAGCCAGTACATTTATTGGTGTTCTTGCAAAGCAGTATTAACAAACGCGACAAGTTTTGAGTAAATCAAAATATGTATTAGCAAACGTTAGGAAACTGTCGATGTATTGAAAAGTAGTCAGTAGTAAAATATATTGCTACGAAATTCATGTAGGCCTATACATATGCATGAAACCATTTATAATTCTAGCATTTGAAAATGATCAGACATGAATGACATAACTGATCAGACATAACTGCAGTTATGAAAACTATTATTTTATTTTAATACATGTTAAATAGATTGAGTTGGCGATGGTAATATAAGTTCATATTTTAGGTAGGCGTAGTGAAAAAATAAATCCAGCACGTTAAACTCAAACTTACAACGAGTTACTGTGTCAACTGCTCAGAAACTTCTACTCACTCACATATATCTCTCTAAACGAGCCATATTTAGGTGGACATTTTCAATTTCAGTAAAATCCAAAATAATTACCAGATAGCTCTTATCACGGTCGAGTCCATTTAGGCTTTCACCGAGCACAGAAAACTAGAACAATAATCGTTAAGAGGAAGATTCAGTAGTAGAACGATGATGCTGGTGCAGACACTAATTGGGTGGTCAGTGGCTGGTGTGAGTGGTAGGACGGGTAGCTGGTAGCGTAGCAGCGGTAGCGGCCACGGCGTGTCTACAAGCACGGTAATTAGATGAATACAATCAGAGGCAAGGTTTGGTGACACTAATACTGACTCTGTGGTAGCTACTACATGTGACGTCAGAAGATGGTGACTGGTGAATGGTAGGACGGGTAGCTGGTAGCTAGTAGCAGCGGTAGCGGCCACGGCGTGTCTACAAGCACGGTAATTAGATGAACACAATCAGAGGCAAGGTTTGGTGACACTAATACTGACTCTGTGGTAGCTACTACATGTGACGTCAGAAGATGGTGACTGGTGAATGGTAGGACGGGTAGCTGGTAGCTAGTAGCAGCGGTAGCGGCCACGATGTGTCTACAAGCAAGGTAATTAGATGAACACAATCAGAGGCAAGGTTTGGTGACACTAATACTGACTCTGTGGTAGCTACTACATGTGACGTCAGAAGATGGTGACTGGTGAATGGTAGGACGGGTAGCTGGTAGCTAGTAGCAGCGGTAGCGGCCACGATGTGTCTACAAGCAAGGTAATTAGATGAACACAATCAGAGGCAAGGTTTGGTGACACTAATACTGACTCTGTGGTAGCTACTACATGTGACGTCAGTAGATGGTGACTGGTGAATGGTAGGACGGGTAGCTGGTAGCTAGTAGCAGCGGTAGCGGCCACGATGTGTCTACAAGCACGGTAATTAGATGAACACAATCAGAGGCAAGGTTTGGTGACACTAATACTGACTCTGTGGTAGCTACTACATGTGACGTCAGTAGATGGTGACTGGTGAGTGGTGTGAATGGTAGGACGAGTAGCTGGTAGCTAGTAGCAGCGGTAGCGGCCACGATGTGTCTACAAGCACGGTAATTAGATGAACACAATCAGAGGCAAGGTTTGGTGACACTAATACTGACTCTGTGGTAGCTACTACATGTGACGTCAGTAGATGGTGACTGGTGAGTGGTGTGAATGGTAGGACGAGTAGCTGGTAGCTAGTAGCAGCGGTAGCGGCCACGATGTGTCTACAAGCACGGTAATTAGATGAACACAATCAGAGGCAAGGTTTGGTGACACTAATACTGACTCTGTGGTAGCTACTACATGTGACGTCAGTAGATGGTGACTGGTGAGTGGTGTGAATGGTAGGACGGGTAGCTGGTAGCTAGTAGCAGCGGTAGCGGCCACGATGTGTCTACAAGCACGGTAATTAGATGAACACAATCAGAGGCAAGGTTTGGTGACACTAATACTGACTCTGTGGTAGCTACTACATGTGACGTCAGCAGATGGTGACTGATGAGTGGTGTGAATGGTAGGACGGGTAGCTGGTAGCTAGTAGCAGCGGTAGCGGCCACGATGTGTCTACAAGCACGGTAATTAGATGAACACAATCAGAGGCAAGGTTTGGTGACACTAATACTGACTCTGTGGTAGCTACTACATGTGACGTCAGCAGATGGTGACTGATGAGTGGTGTGAATGGTAGGACGGGTAGCTGGTAGCTAGTAGCAGCGGTAGCGGCCACGATGTGTCTACAAGCACGGTAATTAGATGAATACAATCAGAGGCAAGGTTTGGTGACACTAATACTGACTCTGTGGTAGCTACTACATGTGACGTCAGTAGATGGTGACTGGTGAGTGGTGTGAATGCTAGGACGGGTAGCTGGTAGCTAGTAGCAGCAGTAGCGGCCACGATGTGTCTACAAGCACGGTAATTAGATGAACACAATCAGAGGCAAGGTTTGGTGACACTAATACTGACTCTGTGGTAGCTACTACATGTGACGTCAGCAGATGGTGACCGGTGAATGGTAGGACGGGTAGCTGGTAGCTAGTAGCAGCGGTAGCGGCCACGGCGTGTCTACAAGCACGGTAATTAGATGAACACAATCAGAGGCAAGGTTTGGTGACACTAATACTGACTCTGTGGTAGCTACTACATGTGACGTCAGTAGATGGTGACTGGTGAATGGTGGGACGAGTAGCTGGTAGGCAGTAGCAGCATTAGCGGCCACGACGTGTCTACAAGCACGGTAATTAGATGAACACAATCAGAGGCAAGGTTTGTGACACTAATACTGACTCTGTGGTAGCTACTACATGTGACGTCAGTAGATGGTGACTGGTGAATGGTGGGACGGGTAGCTGGTAAGCAGTAGCAGCGGTAACGGCCACGGCGTGTCTACAAGCACGGTAATTAGATGAACACAATCAGAGGCGAGGTTTGGTGACACTAATACTGACTCTGTGGTAGCTACTACATGTGACGTCAGCAGATGGTGACTGGTGAGTGGTGTGAATGGTAGGACGAGTAGCTGGTAGGCAGTAGCAGCGGTAGCGGCCACGATGTGTCTACAAGCACGGTAATTAGATGAACACAATCAGAGGCAAGGTTTGGTGACACTAATACTGACTCTGTGGTAGCTACTACATGTGACGTCAGCAGATGGTGACTGGTGAAATGGTAGGACGAGTAGCTGGTAGCTAGTAGCAGCGGTAGCGGCCACGATGTGTCTACAAGCACGGTAATTAGATGAACACAATCAGAGGCAAGGTTTGGTGACACTAATACTGACTCTGTGGTAGCTACTACATGTGACGTCAGCAGATGGTGACTGGTGAGTGGTGTGATGGTAGGACGGGTAGCTGGTAGCAGTAGCAGCGGTAACGGCCACGATGTGTCTACAAGCACGGTAATTAGATGAACACAATCAGAGGCGAGGTTTGGTGACACTAATACTGACTCTGTGGTAGCTACTACATGTGACGTCAGCAGATGGTGACTGGTGAGTGGTGTGAATGGTAGGACGAGTAGCTGGTAGGCAGTAGCAGCGGTAGCGGCCACGATGTGTCTACAAGCACGGTAATTAGATGAACACAATCAGAGGCGAGGTTTGGTGACACTAATACTGACTCTGTGGTAGCTACTACATGTGACGTCAGCAGATGGTGACTGGTGAGTGGTGTGAATGGTAGGACGAGTAGCTGGTAGGCGGTAGCAGCGGTAGCGGCCACGATGTGTCTACAAGCACGGTAATTAGATGAACACAATCAGAGGCAAGGTTTGGTGACACTAATACTGACTCTGTGGTAGCTACTACATGTGACGTCAGTAGATGGTGACTGGTGAATGGTAGGACGGGTAGCTGGTAGCTAGTAGCAGCAGTAGCGGCCACGACGTGTCTACAAGCACGGTAATTAGATGAACACAATCAGAGGCAAGGTTTGGTGACACTAATACTGACTCTGTGGTAGCTACTACATGTGACGTCAGTAGATGGTGACTGGTGAATGGTAGGACGGGTAGCTGGTAGCTAGTAGCAGCGGTAACGGCCACGGCGTGTCTACAAGCACGGTAATTAGATGGACACAATCAGAGGCAAGGTTTGGTGACACTAACCCTGACTCTGTGGTAGCTACTACATGTGACGTCAGTAGATGGTGACTGGTGAATGGTGGGACGGGTAGCTGGTAAGCAGTAGCAGCGGTAACGGCCACGACGTGTCTACAAGCACGGTTATTAGATGGACACAATCAGAGGCAAGCTTTGGTGACACTAACCCTGACTATGTGGTAGCTACTACATGTGACGTCAGTAGATGGTGACTGGTGAATGGTGGGACGGGTAGCTGGTAAGCAGTAGCAGCGGTAACGGCCACGACGTGTCTACAAGCACGGTAATTAGATGGACACAATCAGAGGCAAGGTTTGGTGACACTAACCCTGACTCTGTGGTAGCTACTACATGTGACGTCAGTAGATGGTGACTGGTGAATGGTAGGACGGGTAGCTGGTAGGCAGTAGCAGCGGTAGCGGCCACGACGTGTCTACAAGCACGGTAATTAGATGGACACAATCAGAGGCAAGGTTTGGTGACACTAACCCTGACTCTGTGGTAGCTACTACGTGACGTCAGTAGATGGTGACTGGTGAATGGTGGACGGGTAGCTGGTAGCAGTAGCAGCGGTAGCGGCCACGACGTACAAGCACGGTGATGTCAGTACAGACAGCGGACACTGGTGACAGAATGGTAGGACGACGTGGCTGGTAGTAGTAGCATTAGCCCACGAGCCCTGACTGATGTGATGGTAGCTAACAAGCTGGTGAATGGTAGGACTAGCTGGTAGCAGTAGCAGCAGTAGCTGTCTACAAGCACGGTAATTAGATGAACACAATCAGAGGCAAGCTTTGGTGACACTAACCCTGACTCTGTGGTAGCTATTACCTGTGACGTCAGCAGATGGTGACTGGTGAATGGTGGGACGGGTAGCTGGTAAGCAGTAGCAGCGGTAACGGCCACGGCGTGTCTACAAGCACGGTAATTAGATGAACACAATCAGAGGCAAGGTTTGGTGACACTAATACTGACTCTGTGGTAGCTACTACATGTGACGTCAGTAGATGGTGACTGGTGAATGGTAGGACGGGTAGCTGGTAGCTAGTAGCAGCGGTAACGGCCACGGCGTGTCTACAAGCACGGTAATTAGATGGACACAATCAGAGGCAAGGTTTGGTGACACTAACCCTGACTCTGTGGTAGCTACTACATGTGACGTCAGTAGATGGTGACTGGTGAATGGTGGGACGGGTAGCTGGTAAGCAGTAGCAGCGGTAACGGCCACGACGTGTCTACAAGCACGGTTATTAGATGGACACAATCAGAGGCAAGCTTTGGTGACACTAACCCTGACTATGTGGTAGCTATTACCTGTGACGTCAGCAGATGGTGACTGGTGAGTGGTTGAATGGTAGGACGGGTAGCTGGTAGCTAGTAGCAGCAGTAGCGACCACGACGTGTCTACAAGCACGGTAATTAGATGAACACAATCAGAGGCAAGCTTTGGTGACACTAACCCTGACTCTGTGGTAGCTACCACCTGTCACGTCATCAGGCAGAAGATAGCTAATCACCGCTGACACGGTCACTTGACTGTCACGAGTGTTATATGCATTAACATAGGGGCTTGGCACAAGTGCAGAAAGCGTCTTTAGCCGAGTAGTCCAATCGTTAACATCGGTTGGTAGCCATCGATCTTGGCCCAAAAGTGTGGTACATTAGCCAACTATATACAGAGCAGATAGTGACAGCAAGTTAGACCACGACATAAGAAATAAATAATAGACAGTTGATCCAACTTTGTTGAATCATTTGAATTATCTTAGCCACTGCTATTAATTGAATCTCAATTTTAATAATCCATATACCCGATGTTTTTGGATTCTTTGACTTACCATGTGACTTTTGATCGTATTTGTCGTGTGTTTTGTTCTGTGGCATGTATCCCTCTACTAATCACCCATGGATCCCGGTAGCTACTCGCAAGCCCTGCCACCTGTCGTCACCTAGGCGGCAAGGCGACTAGCTACCTAGGCGGGGCAGCGGTGCCTGTCCTCGCCTTCAACTCGTCTGTCGTCGTTCCGTCGCTGTCCGTATGGCTGTCAGACTCTCATTAAACCTGTCCCTATCTAATACCTAACCTGTGATTGCCGTCGCTGATAAATTACCTGCCAAATGCCGTCAAAAAACCACCTAACAAAAGCTGTACCACTTCAATAATTAAAGGAGTTTCTTTATTGATTACTGAGAAATTGTTGGGAAGTAATGATGATTCGGTTGAAATTTGTGTTTGTAGGTAGGAATTGAATCAGTTGGGGCTGGTTACATGAAATTATGACTCATATTAACAAGTTTAGAGCTAGATTAATCTATTCGTATGAATCATATTAATGTAATCGTTGTTTGAAGATATCACACTGTAAACCCAAACAAAAACGTAGCGAGCAGTTTTAGCTTGAACAGTCACAGATAATTCGTTCCGCCGAGCAGACAGCAAGGAGTATGTATGGACACAGATTATGTTGTTTGTGATCTGTAGGTCGACAACTGTACTTCCAAAATGTTTGAAGCTACCTCGATTCTGTACATAGAACCATATTTCGGTTCACGTTCCACTAAAATGTGCACTGAACCTAAAGCCCTTTACAGAAAATCACACATGTAGGGTCTACAAGAACAGGCGGCATTAATCGATACTTATCCACCCCCTTCTGTTGCAGGTCCGAGGACGAGGAGGATAAAGAGGAAAGACAAGCGACCGGAGGAGAAGAGGCCGAGGACAGCGTTCAGCGGGGAGCAGTTGTCACGACTGAAGAGTGAGTTCTCGGAGAGCAGGTACCTGACCGAGAAGAGAAGACAGGAACTGGCCGCAGAGCTCGGACTCAACGAGGCACAGATCAAGATCTGGTTCCAGAACAAGAGAGCCAAGATCAAGAAAGCGACGGGAGTGAAGAACCCTCTGGCTTTGCAGTTGATGGCGCAAGGTCTCTACAACCACAGCACGGTGCCTCTGAGTAAAGAAGAGGAAGAGCAGCTGGCTGCTCAGGAAGCAGACGAATGAACGGTGAGATTTACATCCCAGTAGATAAGCTTCAATAACGTTAACGAGTTCAATAAGTATGTATTTTGCTTCTTATTTAGCTTTGCAGTATTTGACAAATGTACTTTCATGTCTATGACTTGAGACGGTTTGAATTAATGGCATTAAACAGATTATGGGCATTTGTTTAGAGGTTAGAGGAGGCCGAGGCCGGAGGAGTAAGGGAGGAGGCGATAAATAGGTGATTAGAGGTTAGAGGAAGCCAAGGCCGGAGGAGTAAGGGAGGAGGCGATAACTAGCTGGTTAGAGGTTAGAGGAGGCCAAGGCCGGGTAAGTGAGGGAGGAGGCGATAGCTAGGTGGGTAGAGGTTAGAGGAAGCCGAGGCCGGAGGAGCAAGGAAAGGGGACGATAACTAGGTGGTTAGAGGTTAGAGGAGGCCGAAACCGGGGGAGTCAGGGAGGAGGCAAATGGAAGGTGGTTAGAGGGAAAGGAAGGAGGAAATTTAGAGGAAGGAGAAGCAAAGGAAAGAGAGAAAGAGGAAGAAACAAAGAAGGGAAAGGAGGGATGTCTAGGAGGGAGGGGAATTAAAGGAGAAAACAAAAGAGGAGGAGAGGTTAGAGGAAAGGAAGGAGAGGAGGAAGGAAAGGGATGGAAAGGAGAGGAGGAAGGAAGGAAAGGAAGAAAAGGAGAAAGGAGGAGGAGGAAGGAGGAGGGAGGATGGAGAAGGAAAGGAGAGAGGAGGGAGGAATAAAGGAGAAACTAGCTGGTTAGAGGTTAGAGGAGGCCGAGGCCGGAGGAATAAGGAGGAGGCGATAACTAGCTGGTTAGAGGTTAGAGGAGGCCGAGGCCGGAGGAGTGAGGGAGGATGCGATAACTAGCTGGTTAGAGGTTAGAGGAGGCCGAGGCCGGAGGAGTGAGGGAGGATGCGATAACTAGCTGGTTAGAGGTTAGAGGAGGCCGAGGCCGGAGGAGTGAGGGAGGAGGCGATAACTAGGTGGTTAGAGGTTAGAGGAGGCCGAGGCCGGCAAATGATACGGTTCGGACTAAGTGTTGCCCAGTGGCTGGTTACCTGTTACCTTGTAACTGCTTGTAATCATAGTATTTACCAAAGTACAGTATGGTGCATTGTGTTCACTGTCCAGCCCCTACCGACTGATTACTGCAGCTAATTTTCTTCAAGTGTCACTACACATTTGTCTCTCCTCGGCTTCTCCTCGGAGCCGTGTGTATTGAGAAATCAGCATCGAGTGCTAGCTAATGTGACACTGCCCAGCTAATGTTAAGCTAATATACTCATACTAACATACTTCGCTGAGGTTACTTAATGAGCTAATGTACTGACGAGCGGTTGACGAGTATGTTGGGAAACTAATGAACGCGACTACTGAGTACTGATGAGCTGACGCATTGACGGCTTGATGAGCAAACGGACTGATTAGCTAATTACTAAGAAACGTCCAGTGATTTGTAGCGCTAACAGGAGCAGGCCAGCGAGTCTTTGTGGGGAGAAAGTCTTTCGTACGAAACAATTAACATGGCTTGCCAGATGCCCGGCTGGTTCCACATACCACATACCACCACCATATATACCACTACCCACTACCCAGACCCTATACCGGATATCGGTCACAACTTCGATGCCGTACGGGTGGTCGGAGTGTTGCTTACTCGTTTCAGCTTTAACTAAGTCAAATTTTCTTTTCTTTAAGACTGGTTTTAAATGTTTGCTTTAGAAGTTTCCCCTTATAACTTTGTTTACAAAAGCTCGAACGACAAAATATATAAATCAACCATCGAATGTGATCAGCAACAAAATGGAACGAGGTTAACAATTTTACTTAACTATGAGCAACTACCAAATTAAAAATCGATCGATACATTCTTTCTTGTTTTTGTGTTTTGCAGCATTATTCGAATGAGTATTAATGAAACTACTATGGTTCCTGTTTAAAAAAGTAATTGTGTGTGCCGTATTACAGATGATGGCGTCACTGCTCCTGGGACTCCTGACTCTGGGACTTCTGCTTGGGACTCCTGCCTGGGACTCCTGACTCTGGGACTCCTGCCTGGGACTCCTGCCTGGGTCTCCTGACTCTGGGACTCCTGCCTGGGACTTCTGACTCTGGGACTCCTGCCTAGGACTCCTGTCTGGGACTGCTGCCTGGGACTCCTGCCTGGGACTCCTGACTCTGGGACTCCTGCTTGGGACTCCTGCCTGGGACTGCTGCCTGGGACTCCCGTCTAGAAATCCTGCCTAGGACTCCTAACCCTAGGAATATTGACTCTGGGACTCCTGCCTGGGACTCCTGACTGTGGGAATTCTGACTCTGGGACTCCTACCTGAAACTCCTGCCTAAGACTCCTGACCTTGGAACTCCTGCCTGAGCCTCCTGGTCTTAGGACTCCTGAACCTAGGACTCCTGACTCTTGGGCTGGAAGGACGTGGCCGAAGCGCTGCTCTGTAGAGTTTCTACTGACTTGGACATCTCGGAATCTGTCCAGATGTTTTGGACTGTACAAAAAGTTTATGTACAAAAATAGTAAATTTAAGTGTAATACGAGTATTTAATTTTTTACCGCAATGATATTCGAGATAGTCAGTGTTTCGTTGTCTTCATTGTGTCTGTTGCCCTGTACAGTATCAGTTCGCTTTCGTGTATTCTCATCTCTCTCGAGTCCTCTTATCTTCTACAAAGTGAAAACCATGCATATTTAATTATTTATTAACTTTAAAACAAAAGTTGAAATATTAACTTATTTTTCTAAATTTTGAACTGTGATTTGATTAGTTTTGGTTCTATGTAAGTTGTTTGGCGGTTTCCTTCATTTGGTTAACCAAACTGCGTTAAATGGTTGGTTTGATAAATAGTTCTTCCCAATGAAGTGTTTAAAACTTGTAAACCCGTTTTACGTTTTATTTGTTCGTAAAACCATATGTTTTTAATACATTGATTGAAAATGTTATACAAGTAGAAACTATTAAGGAGAACAGTAGCATAATAGAAACACAAACTATTAGAAAAAAAGTACTTTAAAAACATTAACACGATCATATCCATAAAGTATACATTAATACATTATATTTCATGACACATTATTGAGTTTTCCAAGAGTTTTAATGGTTATTTACTTGCATTATATTTCTTCTTATTAATGTCAAAATGATAAACGCCATAGCTGTTTTTAAAATCAACTACTGAAGTTGATTTGCTGACTTTTATGTTATGGTACCTTGTGACATTCTTGATTGAAAACTAAATCTTGTAAAATACGACCGCTTCCAATGTAAAATGTACATTTACTACTGGATATAAATAAACTGCCGTGTACAATATTTAATGCATTTACTGTATAGTTTTTTATAGTATTATATTAAGTGATATTTGTCAATAAGTCATTCTTCGTCACACATTAAGGCTATACCCTTACCAAAACGTATTGTATCATATTTCACATTAGATTTTTACATAATATTATGCTTTGATGAGTGTTGTTTTGTATGTATTGAATATATATAGAATATATATTTAATTGAGGTGAATAAAATATTGTATAGACTGATGAGATATTCTGATTATTTTCTAAACCCTTTTGTTGGAAATTTATATTACATTACTTACTCAAACGAAATCAAATCAATAATTTTGATGGGATTTTTACGTTCATGAATTTAAAGATTCATCACTTCAATTAAATGACACTATAACTGCTGGTAATCTGTAAGAGTAAGAGTATAGCCACTGCAGTAGGTGTTCCTTATATCCAGGCAGCTATATCTTTTTTTTTGCCAGTTAGGTTTGAGTAGTTTATTTCCAAAGTATAAATAGAGCCTCCTTTTTTTTCTTTCTTGATAAAAGCTCCAACTGGTTATAATATAATATTTGTTAAACAGAAAGAAATAGGTATAATAAACACTCCAATTTTGTAATATAAGTATTACATTGTCAAAAGAAAAGAGAAAGGAAAACAAATCAACACATTTACAACAACAAAATACTAAGAAACAAACATTGAACTTTAAACATATAATTTAACATAATATAACACAAATAATTTTTAAATCTATTAGTAGAATTTTGAAATGTATACAGTTACCGTATTATATTAAAATAAAAATTAAAATAAACCCGTATTTAAGGAAAAAAATGTAATTAAACATGAGTAATGTGAAACAAGGTAAGGAAGGGAATGGGCCTGCTAGCATCGTAGTTGGCCGACTTCAACATACACTCTTATGAAACTTTATGCTGAGACAACTACCGGGCTGGGAGAGGTTGTTCATGAACGTTGTCCTTCCCAAACAGAAGTTCATTTCGTCAACAGATACCGAGGTTCCAAAGGCATTCAACATTCATCTGAAAGTAACTTTGACCACGCAAGCATTTTACAGTACAGACGAAGTAATGGAATTTAACTAGGGGACCTTGTGATTGGATGACTGACTATTATAGGAACTGAAACCATTTTATGTATGAAAATGATTTTGACGTTAGAATGAGAGGACAATTTTAGGTATCATCAAACCGTTGACGATTGCAATGCATTTCATGTAAATATGTTCATGTAAAAAATATTATTTATATATTTAACTTCAGAGTAAACACTTCTTTAAGTGATCGAACTATAGGCCTAATATTTAGAAGAAGGCACATAGCTTAATCAATTGTCCTGTTTACTCGACAACTAGGTGGCGTGTCGGGTCTGGTTATACGTGAACCAGCACAACACTGACTGAATAAAAAAGAATTACGACAAACAATAATAATCATGGTTGTGATTTGATAGCTGGCCAGCAAGGAACGTGTGACGGAACACCACAACAGCCGGCAATAACACAATATCGCGAGTACGAGTAGGCCTACACTACTAGTAGTGGCTAGGCTGCAGTAGTTGACATCGTGTTGTGAACATTCCACTAATCCACTCACTTGTTGTCATTCATTAAATGAAACAAGACTTTATTTACGTACCGAAGTTAGGACCTTATAGTCCTCACTACCACTTAACTATGTTAAATATACAGTGCAGAAACAAGTCTGGAAATGCTTCGATACTGTATTTACTATTCTTAGAAGACGTAGACCAATGAAACCTTGGACCTCGTTCAAAATAAAATTGTATGACAATTTTATGACATTTTCAATGTTTTTCAGGGTCAACCTTTTGAATTCAGATTTGCGGCGTTCAATTTCACTTAAATAGAGCTTAATTTTGATACTAATGTCGACATAGGCTTACATTTAAGATGTCATACCAACCCCTGAACGGGACGTCCCCCAAGCGCAAAATCAATAAAATGTCATTGTCAGACAATTTTATTTTCCTGTTCAGAAAATATTGAAGCATTTCCAAACTTCTTTTTCACACTGTATAAAATAACAATAAATCAAATCAATATACATTACAATATAATTACATATACATTGCATATACAGCCATGCTGACTGGCACTGGCACAAAAGTAAAGTAAATAGTAAATATAGTAAATATATGTATGTAAATATTCAATGTATATGTAATTATATTGTAATGTATATTGATTTGATTTATTGTTATGTTATACAGTGTGGAAAAGAAGTCTGGAAATGCTTCAATATATAAAAGCCTCGATACTTTTTAAATATTAAAAAATATTAAATATTAAAAGTATTTTGGTCATTCTCACTTTCACTCAAATTAATTTAAATTCATTTTCAACCAGGCAGAACATGCGTAACCATTTTACTCCCAATAGAAGACATTTTTTGGACATCCCACATCATAGACTAGCCAAGATTGGAACCTCAGGTATAATTGCCAGGTAAGAATCAGGTCAATTGTCTAAGATGGGTTAATTGCCCTAAGAAAACTAGGCAGTGTTAAAAGTTTTAATTTTTTGAATGCGTCTCTACAAGCATCCCTATGCCCTAGCTTCGAAATAACTCGAATTGCTCTCTTTTAGAGAATAAATATAATAACTATTCTATGGTATTGTAAGCTGAGCAAGATTCCCAGAAAAGAACACCATAGTTAATACATGGTGTGTTTTTTAACGCAACCCGACTTTCAAACTACAGTAAGTCATTTTTTACGAGTGCTATATGGTCATACATTGTATCATTGGTTTGTTCACTTCAATATCTATCAGACGGTATGTATTGTTGCAGTAATATAGTGGTTTTTATTTCCTAATTTGATTTTATTGTGAAATAAACGCAACTGTGACTTTTGGCAAAGATCAAAGAGTGTTTACAGTAAGTAATTTTCTACGAGCGCTATATGGTCATAAATTGTATCATTGGTTTGTTCACTTCAATATCTATCAGATGGTATGTTTTGTTGCAGTCATGTAGTGGTTTTTATTTCCTAATTTGATTTTATTGTGAAATAAACGCAACCCTGACTTTTAGCAAAGATCAAAGCGTGTTTATTGTTGAAGAATACTTAAGAGAAAGATAGTTTTTGTGTCAAAAGGTGATAAAGATCAAGTTTGCAGGCACAATTATTAGGTTATTTGCTTTTGTTATTTCAAAATTCTTAAAGAGTTCTTAGGAGAATTTTCTAAGCTAACCCTAACATCCTTCATCACTTCTTCATTCAGTACAGTCCGCCTTCTGTTATGTTTTCTGTTCCCTACGGAACCTGTTCCGTTAACCCTTTTAACAAATCTGTGAATTTCATATTTGTTTGGAATACATCCAACCTGTAAACTTGACCCCAAACGCCTCTTGAAAAAAAAATTATCTTGCTCCTAAGTTTTCTTCAACAATAAACACGCTTTAATCTTTGCCAAAAACCTTGATTGGGTTAATTTCACAATAATATCAAATTAGGAAATAAAAACCTACATACATTACTGCAACAATACGAGTACATGCTCTTATCTGATAGATATTGAAGTGAACAAACCAATGATACAATGTATGACCAGATAGCGCTCGTAAAAATGACTGGCTATAGTTTGAAAGTTGGGTTGGGTTTTAAAACAAACACCCTGTATATGGTTGGATTAGGCCAAAGTAAGCCGTTCTCAGAGTGCATAGCTTACAGTGTTGGTACAGGTTTCTGAGAAGAAAGTTTCCAGAGGAAATTCTTTTACTGATATGTTCAGTGTAGCCATCCCATGCATAATTACTATCTATGTAAATACCTACAAATGTAGTATAATTAACTTCCTCAAGTACATGACCATTGGGCATAACAGTAGGACTGCTACATTGTAAGTGATGAGTGTACACCAGGGCACATATTGTGGGTCGAGAGTAGCTCTTCTATTGAGGGTTGGGCATAACAGTAGGACTGCTACATTGTAAGTGATGAGTGTACACCAGGGCACATATTGTGGGTCGAGAGTAGCTCTTCTATTGAGGGTTGGGCATAACAGTAGGACTGCTACATTGTAAGTGATGAGTACACCAGGGCACATATTGTGGGTCGAGAGTAGCTCTTCTATTGAGGATTGGGCATAACAGTAGGACTGCTACATTGTAAGTGATGAGTACACCAGGGCACATATTGTGGGTCGAGAGTAGCTCTTCTATTGAGGATTGGGCATAACAGTAGGACTGCTACATTGTAAGTGATGAGTGTACACCAGGGCACATTGGTTATCGCGCGCTAGGGGTAGAGTTGAAACTTGTCAATTAACCCTTTTGATAATTTACAGACCCTTGTTATCCAATTTCCTTTGGAAAATGAGATATTCATGGTACTGGATCAAGGGCGCTCATAGGGTATCTTCCCGGGGTAAATATTTAAAAATTATAACCTATGAAACACGTATTTGAGAGTACTGGAAAAGAAATTTACCATACTTAAAGACTAAAATTGTTTATGGTAATTTTGTAGAACTAGCTTGAAAATAAGGTTAAAAACTCAATATCACACTACCTTGCGATGGTTCTCTCTCGTCTTGATCTTAAAACTATAACATTAACCACAAGATTTATAAATACAAAATTCAAAAGACTTTTGAGCCAATCTATATAACACAGTGGTACTACAAAATGAGAGAACAAAAAATGCATTTACTTGAAATTCAGATAACAAAGAATGAACGCTATATTAATTTTTATAAAAGGCTTTGTCCTGACTGACTGACTCATCAAACCTGAGACAAAACTACAAGGCCTAGAAACTTGAAATCTTCTATGAACACTTCTTTTATAGTATAGGCGCTCGTGACCCACTAAGAAAGATTTTTTAAAATTTAAACATTTAGGTGGGTTTTTGGGGGGTTGAATATTAAAAAAAAGTACCTCAGAATTTCTTCACTTTGACATTCAAGGCAATGGGCAGAAAATTTACCAAACAACACTAACATTGAATTTGTTTGGAATTATATTGGTAAATTTAATCACGAAAACTCATCTTTTAAATCCCGAAACTTAGCATGGGTATTGTCAGCTAGTTACTTATATTTTGCTCTTAAATACTGTATGTACCTTTTTAAATTTCGCTTTATTGTTCACAATAAATGATGAATTGTAAATAAATAATCTGTTTCAACATTACAGACCATCTTTCCTAAAAGCCAGAGGGGCCGCGGCGCCCTTGCCACCGAGTATGGGCGCCCATGTGCAGGATACTTGGCGCCTCCACTATGTTACGTTCCCTTTGATTTAAATGCACGCAAGCCAACTAGAACTGCAAGAGCTGAGCAAATAGTTTTGGAAACAAAATTAAAAGAATATAAACAATAAGAAGTAGGAACCAAGGTAGGGACCTACCTCCCCAGGGTGCATTGAGACTCATAGGCAAATGAACCCAGAGGAGATATTGCTGTGCCAATAACCTCTTATCACTTGCTCAGCATAACCTTGACTATCAAGACAATCTGGCCATCATTGCTTTGATAACAACGAAGCAGTTCTGCAAGCAGTCAGCACAACCAAGCGACAATTGTGTTATGAAAATGAATATGTCAATAATCAAGACAAGGCGAAAGATATTCTTTTCTGACATACAATATTATAGCAATGAAATTTCTACCCATCGTTATAATCACAATGAAGCATTTTAATTCAAAAACCGAAATCGTTTATAACTTGGACAAACTGTAACCCTCGACCTCAACAAACAAAGCCTTTGATTTAGTAGATCACGCTTTGCTTTTAAATACAATGTACGATCAGGAAGTAAGAGGAAAGAAGTATGAAAAGATTTCTGCGGATTTTCTCTGTGACCGTAAACAAATATGCTGTACATAAATTTGGCTGCCTGCTTACCCAATGTAATAATTTAACAATTATCATGTATTTATAACAGACATATTTAGAACCGGCTAGTATATGCAAGTACTATACTATGATACCATACAAATAGTTCATTTTCACGTGTTTTGAATGAATAAAAATACAGACGAAATGGGTTTTGCTAGTTTTCACATTAGGCCTTTTAGGTTTTACATTCCTGATAGCTCAAACTGTGTTCAAGTTATTAAACGTGCTTATTTATTGCTTATTTGTGCCCATGTACGTACGAGGTATTTTATTGGCTATACCAGATTTGACTTCGAAATTTGCCAGTATACAATATTTACCAATAACTGATTGGAGTCTTTGAAAGGGCGCGGTTCCTGGTGAGTCACTTACGGGCGCACCTCGCGGCGTGAGGAATATGCGGAAGTAGCTTTTCACGGATGCGACGAGCACCGAGCGGTGCTGGGTTTGCGGATTGAGCAGTCCGACCGGGATCTACTTAATTCTAATCTACTTATTTAAATTGCAAAACGTGTTTGACGGAAAATTTCAAGTATTCGTGGAATGACAATAATTAATTTAAGTTTCTTAATTAGTAAACGTTGCTGGCCTCTGGACTAATGAGACGGAGCGGGAGAGAAGGAAAGAGAAAGAGTTGACGAGGAGGCGAAGAGAGGAGGAGAAGAGAGTGCAGAGTACGAGAGAGACAGAGAGAGTAGAGAGAGACAGAGCGCAAGGAGCGGTGTCGTGGTGACGAATCACCAGCCTTCTGCTACTTGGGTGGCCTATCGTCAACTACTAGTATCTCTAAAAACATCCACCAGACTGTAATAACCGTTCAGTAAACATCACACACGCCCACAATAAACGCCAGTGACTCATTCATTGATTAAGATGAACTTGCGAATCGCAACTTGGGTGGTCCTCTACTAGTCTTTGCGAAAACATCGAGTACCGGTCTGGATCCTGAGTTGTCCCGCAGTCTCCCGTGCACCTCTGTTGTGGCCAGTGGCTCTGGACTCTGGACTTAGGTGCTGCAGCCTCTCTACTCTCTCGCGGTCTCCCGTGCACCTCCGTTGTGGCCAGTGGCTCTGGACTCTGGACTTAGGTGCTGCAGCCTCTCTACTCTCTCGCGGTCGCCCGTGCACCTCTGTTGTGGTCAGTGGCCCGGACTCTGAACTTAGGTGCTGCAGTCTCTCTACTCTCTCGCGGTCTCCCGTGCACCTCTGGTGCGGTCAGTGGCCCGGACTCTGGACTTAGGTGCTGCAGTCTCTCTACTCTCTCGCGGTCTCCCGTGCACCTCTGTTGTGGTCAGTGGCCCGGACTCTGGACTTAGGTGCTGCAGCCTCTCTACTCTCTCGCGGTCGCCCGTGCACCTCCGTTGTGGCCAGTGGCTCTGGACTCTGGACTTAGGTGCTGCAGCCTCTCTACTCTCTCGCGGTCGCCCGTGCACCTCTGTTGTGGTCAGTGGCCCGGACTCTGGACTTAGGTGCTGCCGTCTCTCCACACCCTCGCAGTCTCCCGTGCACCTCTGGTGTGGTCAGTGGCCCGGACTCTGGACTTAGGTGCTGCAGTCTCTCTACTCTCTCGCGGTCTCCCGTGCACCTCTGTTGTGGTCAGTGGCCCGGACTCTGGACTTAGGTGCTGCAGCCTCTCTACTCTCTCGCGGTCGCCCGTGCACCTCTGTTGTGGTCAGTGGCCCGGACTCTGGACTTAGGTGCTGCAGCCTCTCTACTCTCTCGCGGTCGCCCGTGCACCTCTGTTGAGGCCAGTGCCTCTGGACTCTGGACTTAGGTGCTGCAGTCTCTCTACTCTCTTGCGGTCTCCCGTGCACCTCTGGTGTGGTCAGTGGCCCGGACTCTGGACTTAGGTGCTGCAGCCTCTCTACTCTCTCGCGGTCGTCCGTGCACCTCTGTTGTGGTCAGTGGCCCGGACTCTGGACTTAGGTGCTGCAGTCTCTCTACTCTCTCGCGGTCTCCCGTGCACCTCTGTTGTGGTCAGTGGCCCGGACTCTGGACTTAGGTGCTGCAGTCTCTCTACTCTCTCGCGGTCTCCCGTGCACCTCTGGTGTGGTCAGTGGCCCGGACTCTGGACTTAGGTGCTGCAGCCTCTCTACTCTCTCGCGGTCTCCCGTGCACCTCTGTTGTGGTCAGTGGCCCGGACTCTGGACTTAGATGCTGCAGTCTCTCCACACCCTCGCAGTCTCCCGTGCACCTCTGGTGTGGTCAGTGGCCCGGACTCTGGACTTAGGTGCTGCAGTCTCTCTACTCTCTCGCGGTCTCCCGTGCACCTCTAGTGTGGTCAGTGGCCCGGACTCTGGACTTAGGTGCTGCAGTCTCTCTACTCTCTCGCGGTCTCCCGTGCACCTCTGTTGTGGTCAGTGGCCCGGACTCTGGACTTAGGTGCTGCAGCCTCTCTACTCTCTCGCGGTCTCCCGTGCACCTCTGTTGAGGCCAGTGCCTCTGGACTCTGGACTTAGGTGCTGCAGTCTCTCCACACCCTCGCAGTCTCCCGTGCACCTCTGGTGTGGTCAGTGGCCCGGACTCTGGACTTAGGTGCTGCAGCCTCTCTACTCTCTCGCGGTCTCCCGTGCACCTCTGTTGTGGCCAGTGGCTCTGGACTCTGGAGTTAGGTGCTGCAGTCTCTCACACCTCTCGCGTCTCCCGTGCACCTCTGTGTGGTCAGTGGCCCGGACTCTGGACTTAGGTGCTGCAGTCTCTCTACTCTCTCGCGGTCTCCCGTGCACCTCCGTTGTGGCCAGTGGCTCTGGACTCTGGAGTTAGGTGCTGCAGCCTCTCTACCCTCTCGCGGTCGCCCGTGCACCTCTGTTGTGGTCAGTGGCCCGGACTCTGGACTTAGGTGCTGCAGCCTCTCTACTCTCTCGCGGTCGCCCGTGCACCTCTGTTGTGGTCAGTGGCCCGGACTCTGGACTTAGGTGCTGCAGCCTCTCTACTCTCTCGCGGTCTTCCGTGCACCTCTGTTGTGGTCAGTGGCCTCGGACTCTGGACTTAGGTGCTGCAGCCTCTCTACTCTCTCGCGGTCTCCCGTGCACCTCTGTTGTGGTCAGTGGCCCGGACTCTGGACTTAGGTGCTGCAGCCTCTCTACTCTCGCGGTCGCCCGTGCACCTCTGTTGTGGTCAGTGGCCCGGACTCTGGACTTAGGTGCTGCAGCCTCTCTACTCTCTCGCGGTCTCCCGTGCACCTCTGTTGTGGTCAGTGGCCCGGACTCTGGACTTAGGTGCTGCAGCCTCTCTACTCTCTCGCGGTCGCCCGTGCACCTCTGTTGTGGTCAGTGGCCAGGACTCTGGACTTAGGTGCTGCAGTCTCTCCACACCCTCGCAGTCTCCCATGCACCTCTGGTGTGGTCAGTGGCCCGGACTCTGGACTTAGGTGCTGCAGCCTCTCTACTCTCTCGCGGTCTCCCGTGCACCTCTGTTGTGGTCAGTGGCCCGGACTCTGGACTTAGGTGCTGCAGCCTCTCTACTCTCTCGCAGTCTCCCATGCACCTCTGTTGTGGCCAGTGCCTCTGGACTCTGGACTTAGGTGCTGCAGCCTCTCTACTCTCTCGCGGTCGCCCGTGCACCTCTGTTGAGGAAAGCGCCTCTGCACTCTGGACTTAGGTGCTGCAGTCTCTCCACTCCCTCGCAGTCTCCCGTGCACCTCTGGTGTGGCCAGTGGCCCTGAACTCTGGACTTAGTTGCTGCAGCCTCTTTCCTCCCTCACAGTCTTCTCGCAGTCTCCCGTGCACCGCTGATGTGGCGAGTGGCTCTAGACTCTGGACTAAGGTGCTGCAGCCTCTCTACTCCCTCGCAATCTTGCAGTCTCCCGTGCACCTCTGCCGTGGCCAGCAGTGGCTCTGGACTCTACTCTTAGGTGCTGCAGCCTCTCTGCTCCCTCGCAGCCTTCCGTACACCTCTGGTCTGGCCATTGGCTCTGGACTCTGGACTTACTTCAGCCTCTCTACACCTCGCAGTCTACCGTGCACCTCTAGGCTGGCCAGTGACTCTGGGCTCTGGACTTAGGTGCTGCAGCCTCTCTACTCCCTCACAGTCTTGCAGTTTCTCGTGCACCTCTAATCTGGCCAGTTACTCTGGGCTCTGGACTTAGGTGCTGTAGACTCTTTCCTCCTCGCATTCTACCGTGCATCTCTGGTCTGGTCAGTGACTCTGGGTTTTGGACTTAGGTGCTACAGCATCTCCACTCCCTCACTGTCTCCCGTGCATCTCTGGTTAAGCAGCCCTAAGACTAGAAAGTACAGTTAAGTCTGTGACTCATCTTATGTGTTTCCAAAGGGGCAAACAATAAACAAAATGAAAAATATAATAAAATAATATTAATAAATAATTAATTTCCAATTGATATTTACAATAATTTAAAAAAAGAAAGATTGTCTTGTAAATAGAGCCTAATGACATATTTATAGTTTTATTACCATGGAAATATCTTTCCACACGAGTAAAATTACACTGACACTTGTCTGTATTAAAATATAACATTGGTTGGTACATTTTTTTCAAAGGTTTCCAATGGTATAGTTTATTTTAATTAGGATTTAACAATAACGTGATCTTTGCTAAGCTATACCTATACAAGGTGTACCATAAGAGCCAGACTCTGGTAAATGGTTATATGGGTCGAAATAAAAAGAAAATCAAAATTAAAAATCTTTCCAAAAACGCTTAGTTAACCAAATATTCGCCATTTGATATTTTTCACTAATTAATTATTATCTCCCACACCATTCATCGGATTTGAGTCAAACTTAGCATAAATTTGTATCTAAATAAGAACATTTGTGGAAATAATTACCAGCATTATCTAACGTATGATTTTAAAACGGTGGCTATTTTATTGTATGTTTTGGGGATTTTAGGCGTTACACCTTAAATAGCAAATAAACGGTGGGTTTTACGATAAAATATACAGAATTCCGTTTTGTAGAAAATTACGTTATCTATCTTTTGACTCTAATGTAAAAAAAAATCAATTAAGAATCAACAAAGTTACTGTGGAAACCATGGCAAACATCAAGATAAAAAGGTGGAAAGTTGTCTGTTTTCAGCCAGAGTTTCCCCTAAAGCTTCGTTGTTTCCCAATAGCCTTTTATGACCTTGACGTCAATAGATAAGTAATAAAATTCGCTACAAAATGTTATTTATTACATTTTATCGTTAAACTCACAGTTTATTCGCTATTTAAGGTGTAACGTCAAAATGCCCTAAAATTACCATAAAATAGCCACCGTTTTAAAATGATGAGTTAGATCATCCTGGTAATTTTTCCATAAATGGTCTTACTTAGATACAAATTTACGTTACGTTTAGTCAAATCCGATAAATTTAGGGGGAGATAATAAATAATTAGTGAAAAATATAAAATGGCAAAAAGCGTTTTTAGGAAACATTGTATTCTTGGTTTTCTCTTTATTTTGACCCATATAACCTTTTCCTAGAGTATGGCAATTTACTTATGGGACACGCTGTATAATTGTTTATATTGGATAATTTGTTTTGAGTTAAGAACATGAGTAATCTGAATTAATATTTATAATTATCTTGAAATAATTATTGATTGATATTCATTTTATAAAGCTGAGGTTCTATAATGTGGAGTTCTTTTAATTCTGGTGATAGTTTGTTGTAAAAATGATGAGCGATGTTGAATCAATTAGTATAACTGATAGATGTGTATGTCCGCGGCATATTGACTCCTATAAGCCTTGAATTCCTTGTATCGTACTTATGATTTATTTTTGTAAAGATTTTGTGTTTGTTTTCATAAATAAACATTGTTAACACTCGTACATAGAGCTGTGTAATATTAAATACTAAGAATTCATCGAAAAGAAAGTCTGTTGGATATCTATTAGGTTTCTGTAATGATGTCTTTATTATATATTTTTTTAGTTGTCTCTTTAAGGGTTGTTTTATTCTTTTGAGGTCACAGCTTTTAGCAAGTGAAAGGTTAAAATTTGTTGAGAACGCTAAACGTATAATATGAACTTTTGGAGTTTGCTGCTTATTATAAACTATTATCAAACATTACTCCAAGGTAATCATTTATTTTAAATGGGTTTACAATCTTGACAAGTATTTTGATTAGCGCATGAGGGGAGTTGTAATTTTATATTTATCAGGTCATAACGAGGGTTTAGTGAAATACTCATGTATTTAGTTTCATCAATATTTATTGTTAAAATATTTTCATCAAAGCACAGCTTTAAATTCTTTAAACCACGCTCTGCTAAGCCATAAACGTGTTCCCAACTATCTCCCTTAAATAAAACTGCGGTATCATCGGCATAAAGAAAAATTTCACCAGCAAACATATTTAGTTTAATAACGTTGTTTGTATACATTAAAAATAGTAAATGAACTAAAGTATTTCCTTGCACAACACCTTACTTGATAGATTTGGGATTGCTGAGTTGTCCAAGAATAGAGACAAGCTGTGTTCTATCCGTTCAATAACTAGTAGACTTAAAGCAACCTAGTGAGGTTCCTATTCCTAAATTTAAAAAAAAAGTTTGTCTTGTTAGGACGAGGCGAAGTTAGGACTACAAAGTCCTCTCTACCAATCAACCTCGACCTTTACCTATCGTCACCGTATAGTCACATTACAAATTGTAAGTGGTGACTGCGGGGATCGAACCCGCGCCACCGGAGTGATGAGCTCCGGAGTCGCGTGCGATACCAATCCGCCACGGATCCGCTCTAAAAAATATCTACTACTAAATACTACTCCTACTAAATTTATGTCAATGGCTTTTTTTATGTATCGCCGCGTTCGTGTGATATCGTCGGTGTTCTTTAACAATATTAAAATAACAAACACAGATACACGATTAAATAAACGAGAGCGAGTTATATTGCGATAAGTATATAAACTGCAGTATGAGGGTTAGACCTGAGGACTTGAACTTACCTCCTCACTTCCTCAAAACATTAGTCCTGAATTACATAGCAAATTCAAGAAGCAGATACTTTTAATACATTCAAAATTTAACTACATAATTTTTTATTGGAAAGTGCTTGTTACTCTGTAAATGAATTTCTTGAAATGTAACTAGAAGAACAAGATTTTCACATTATGTTAGCAAATGTTATTGTAAACAAATAGTTATAACTTTCTTTTTATGTTTTGTTATTGATAACTTTTTAATACAATTCATACATGATTATAAATTTACAAATAAAGAATTTTGATTTTGAACTTACGCTAGAGTCCATTTTTCATAAGAGGTAGCCAGAGAGGCCTTGTCTCAACCGAAGGCCTCAAACCGAAAGCCGAGGGGTTTCCTCGGAAAAGTTAGTTAGTAGAAAACCAGTTTAAAACTAGCCTTTGAGTGTTACGTGTTATGTTACATTTGTGTTACGTCGAAGCAAAACACTTGGGAATAACCTAGAAATTGAAATGCCATATTATAAATTTTGATTGATTGTATTTGCTTATTTTTGATGTTGATTAATTTTGTAATTATATACAAGGTGTGCAAAACATCCTGCTTCCCCACCTTAACTTTAGACAGAAGGAAAATTTTGAAAACTCGTTTGTACATGTGTCTATAGGGTCTGGAAATTAGTTTTGACGTACTTTGCGCTGTCCACCCCTCACCCAATGAACGAGAGGGCCCCCTAAATTTTTCAATTGCAAACACCCTCCTTGTGGTACCTCAAAAGAAATGTTATTTTGAAATAAACGTGGTTCGTTGTTGACTAGATGTTTTTGATTATTTGTATATGTAGGAGATATTGACTTAACCATTTTACTTCATAAAAGTAGTGCCCGGTTTCTAAACAGTGTTTTGCGATTGCCGATTTTGATTTAAAACACCACGAAATTTGCAAAATAGTAAAAATGAAGACAAGCGGTAACAAACAGTAAACCTAACAAACTTTGAAATTTGTCGAAATTAAGTATTATTATCCCAAAACATATCTAAAACCGACATTTGATGGGCATAGCTAAAGATAAATCAAATACAAGAACAAACCATTAGATTGGTGTTTTGTTTATAAATTTGTATTTTATATCATTATGTAGGCCTAGGTAGTCGCATTTTCCTTAAAATACCCCCATGAGAGTGGTCGGCATCTCAAACGTGATAGTGATAGCTTATGTGGTCTCATAAAACGATTCAGGACGAAATGGCGGAGGTTTTGTAACTTGAACGTTAAACACTACCATTTCAGAGTTCTATAGCCTATATTTTACTTGTTAAATGAGTAAATCTCTTTTGAAATAAGAGTTTGTTGTAAAATCAGACCTCTTACCTGTCGGCCATTTTGTTTTGTGTCCCATGAGGACAATTTAAAAACAAGCATTTTCTTGTGACACCTCACGTCACTGCACTGAGTGATCCGCGAACTCACTGCAGTGCGTTGTTATCTTGTGACACCTCACGTCACTGCACTGAGTGATCCGCGAACTCACTGCAGTGCGTTGTTATCTTGTGACACCTCACGTCACTGCACTGAGTGATCCGCGAACTCACTGCAGTGCGTTGTTATCTTGTGACACCTCACGTCACTGCACTGAGTGATCCGCGAACTCACTGCAGTGCGTTGTTTTCTTGTGACACCTCACGTCACTGCACTGAGTGATCCGCGAACTCACTGCAGTGCGTTGTTATCTTGTGACACCTCACGTCACTGCACTGAGTGATCCGTGAACTCACTGCAGTGCGTTGTTTTCTTGTAACACCTCACGTCACTGCACTGGTGATCCGCGAACTCACTGCAGTGCGTTGTTATCTTGTGACACCTCACGTCACTGCACTGAGTGATCCGTGAACTCACTGCAGTGCGTTGTTATCTTGTGACACCTCACGTCACTGCACTGAGTGATCCGTGAACTCACTGCAGTGCGTTGTTATCTTGTGACACCTCACGTCACTGCACTGAGTGATCCGCGAACTCACTGCAGTGCGTTGTTATCTTGTGACACCTCACGTCACTGCACTGAGTGATCCGCGAACTCACTGCAGTGCGTTGTTATCTTGTGACACCTCACGTCACTGCACTGAGTGATCCGCGAACTCACTGCAGTGCGTTGTTTTCTTGTGACACCTCACGTCACTGCACTGAGTGATCCGCGAACTCACTGCAGTGCGTTGTTTTCTTGTGACACCTCACGTCACTGCAGTGAGTGTCTTGTGACACCTCACGTCACTGCACTGAGTGTCTTGTGACACCTCACGTCACTGCACTGAGTGATCCGCGAACTCACTGCAGTGCGTTGTTATCTTGTGACACCTCACGTCACTGCACTGAGTGATCCGCGAACTCACTGCAGTGCGTTGTTATCTTGTGACACCTCACGTCACTGCACTGAGTGATCCGCGAACTCACTGCAGTGCGTTGTTTTCTTGTGACACCTCACGTCACTGCACTGAGTGATCCGCGAACTCACTGCAGTGCGTTGTTTTCTTGTGACACCTCACGTCACTGCACTGAGTGATCCGCGAACTCACTGCAGTGCGTTGTTATCTTGTGACACCTCACGTCACTGCACTGAGTGATCCGTGAACTCACTGCAGTGCGTTGTTATCTTGTGACACCTCACGTCACTGCACTGAGTGATCCGCGAACTCACTGCAGTGCGTTGTTATCTTGTGACACCTCACGTCACTGCACTGAGTGATCCGCGAACTCACTGCAGTGCGTTGTTATCTTGTGACACCTCACGTCACTGCACTGAGTGATCCGTGAACTCACTGCAGTGCGTTGTTATCTTGTGACACCTCACGTCACTGCACTGAGTGATCCGCGAACTCACTGCAGTGCGTTGTTATCTTGTGACACCTCACGTCACTGCACTGAGTGATCCGTGAACTCACTGCAGTGCGTTGTTTTCTTGTGACACCTCACGTCACTGTACTGAGTGATCCGCGAACTCACTGCAGTGCGTTGTTATCTTGTGACACCTCACGTCACTGCACTGAGTGTCTTGCACTGACACCTCACGTCACTGCACTGAGTGTCTTGTGACACCTCACGTCACTGCACTGAGTGTCTTGTGACACCTCACGTCACTGCACTGAGTGTCTTGTGACACCTCACGTCACTGCACTGAGTGTCTTGTGACACCTCACGTCACTGCACTGAGTGTCTTGTGACACCTCACGTCACTGCACTGAGTGTCTTGTGACACCTCACGTCACTGCACTGAGTGTCTTGTGACACCTCACGTCACTGCACTGAGTGTCTTGTGACACCTCACGTCACTGCACTGAGTGTCTTGTGACACCTCACGTCACTGCACTGAGTGTCTTGTGACACCTCACGTCACTGCACTGAGTGTCTTGTGACACCTCACGTCACTGCACTGAGTGTCTTGTGACACCTCACGTCACTGCACTGAGTGTCTTGTGACACCTCACGTCACTGCACTGAGTGTCTTGTGATACCTCACGTCACTGCACTGAGTGTCTTGTGACACCTCACGTCACTGCACTGAGTGTCTTGTGACACCTCACGTCACTGCAGTGCGTTGTTATCTTGTGACACCTCACGTCACTGCACTGAGTGCGTTGTTATCTTCCTAATAAAGTTTTTAGGAAGATAACAACGCACTGGAGTGAGTTCGCGGATCACTTTTTTGAAAAATCTATTAGTTTCTTATTAGTTTAATGGTAAAAGCTAAAAACTCCAATTCCAAATTTCGTCAATTTTCGGATTTATGTCACGGTTTTACTAATTAGAAAATGGAAGTTCGGCTCAGCGGAGCCCCTAAAAATTTAACACATATAAAAGCTAAGTTTATTTTATAAAAATCCGGTCAAAACTATAGGCGTGAGGTGTCCAAGAAAATGCATGTTTTTACATTAATCTTATGAGGACTCTCTCGTTTTTATTCTTCAAAAACGAGCAGTCAGAATAATCGCCAAATTGCGAAGGAGAGTCGTGTAGAGAGGCATTCAAAAGTCTAAGACTGTTCACTCTACCTTGCCTATTTTGGAGACGTGACTCTTTTTCAAATCAAAAAGTAATACCATAAGAGGTATAGACGTACACTCTTATGAAACTAGAGGCAGGGACAACTACTGAACTGGGAGACACAGAACGGTAGTTCATGAACGTTTGCCTTCCCAAGCAGAGGAGTTCATTTCGTCAACAGACTACCAAATTCGTTCAAAATTGCCCCTGAGCCTAAGGCATTCAAAGCTCGTCTAAAATCAATTTTGATTTCTCAAGCATTTTTTAATACAGACGAGTTTATGGCATTCAATTGGGAGACCCTATGATTCGCTGACTGAATAGGGACTAGAGTGGCTACATTCGAATGTATGGGAGAGAGTGAGTGTAAAAACTGTATGTTTGAATGGGATTTAGATGTAAGAGTGCAAGGAAAATTTTAGATACTCAAACATTTGACGATTGCGATCCACTTATTGTTAATGTCCAATATGCATTAAAAACATTTATTTATTTGAGCAAGGTCATAACTGCGCACTGTTAAATGTATAACAAAATTAAGTTCTGTTATTTAGTTGTCAATGAAATAAGTAAAGAACATTGCAGTGTTGGAGCTTAGTACACAGAGAGTAGGGTCAGGGAGACGGGCCTCGCGCATGAGCGGTTCTGCGCAAGCGTATGCACTGAGCATGCGCATTGCGCACAGTGCAGGTACCTGCGCACCTGCGCAGAACAGCGCCCGACCGACCTGTGCTCGCTTCTCGCCACACAGAGCGAGGTCTTCTCCTGCGTTAGTAGTTTTTGAAGGGACCAGTCCTATTTTTACGCAACCCAATTTTCAAACTAGTCATTCTTTACAAGCACTATAAGTCAAATACTGCTAAAAACAATTTTTGGGGACTCAAATATTAGAGTAGGTTTTTTTAAAAGAATGCATGGTTATAAAAATAGATTTTTTGGTATGTGTAATATGATCAAGTTGGCTGTACGTTTGCCCCTAAGTGGGTCTGTGCTACTAAAACCAAACCGATAAACTAACAAACTGAGGTTAAAATATTGTAACAGACGTGTTTCACCCTTTGTGAGTAAACAAAAAGTCCACGATGTTTCGGGATCTGGAATCTGACCCCGTTTTCAGGTGAAAAGTAACCTAAAACACAAAAAAACATTAGTAAATGAGCTAGCCTAAAAGTAGTCAGCGCAAGCTGAACAGTCACCTACCACTAAAGAACTTTAATTTTTCGTTAAATTTGTTATTTATATAACATCTAGCGTAGAAAACAATGCAACATGTACACAAACGTTACGAAAAAAAAACAAATAGAGAACTTAAGCACGTCCATGTCTAGGTATTTCCCTTCGATTGGCTGTGCATTAAAATACTTCTTTATTTATGAATCAGGGTTTCCTAACAAAGAACTTTTTTGTTGACTCAATAACGATGGAAAACATCCGTAATATATTTTTAACCTGTGTATTATAACCTATTTTTACTGTGCAGTTTAAAAAATCCTTCACCGGGCAGGCTGATAGGGACCACTACATACCTACTGCAGTATTTTTGTGGCCCATTCTTTGATGGCAGATTTCAGTTTTTTCACCTTTCTGGTTTTAGCTGGGTTATACGCACGAACTCAGGAGCGACATTCACTCGCACAACACTAGGACTAAGGCCTTGATAAATGTTGCTTATGTTAGGCTAAGCAAACTTCAAAATAGTCCTAGGATACTGGGCTACTGCCTATACGCTGTTTAACCACTTGCCTTTGTCAGCCAGGGCCCTTCCAGTGCCAAAGTTTTAGTGTACGGTGCAAGAAATGCTCACTGAGAATCCCTCGTACTCAATTTAAGAGTTCTTTTCGTTAGAATAAAATGTTGTAAGTAATTACATTTAATTTTCAGACTGCGTGTTAGAACAAATGTCAGTTTTGCATGTAAAAATGTCTTTCTCAAATGACGTTTCCAAATGCTTGTACGCTTAACGGAATAAAAAGTTGTTATTTCTTGTCAAAACCTCAGAAATTGTATAATCTATTACAACTGTTCGATGATACCGAATGAAAAAAATAGGAGTGCTCATACGAGATTTAATTTTTGCACACACATTGAGCTTGTCAACAAACCACAGCTTAGTACTTCTCCATACACACTCACGCAATCATGGGGGAATTAGAGGACAAGTGTTAAATCAACAGAAGGGAGAGACAGTATCAGAGTGGTGATATTAAATAACCGACAAGGGTATAATTCTTTACGCGTTGTTTTACATTAGGGAGTGGGGTGGGAATCAATATGAAGGGTTGGTGCAGCGCTGGCCGCCACTCACTCTGCCATCCACTCTGATTCTGATCCGAGCGAGCATTGGGCCTACTGTACCTCATAGTGAGAGGGTGCTTCTCTCATTACTGCATTTAAAAACTCTGTTCAGAATTAGCCTCAGACATTTATGTTTTGAGGAAATTGTCCGAATACTGCCAAATTCAGGTACTGATGACGGCGTACTACGGAGTAATCTACCCACACCTTTCTTACGGATTAGTTTTGTGAGGTGGATGCTCAAAATGAAGTTTTGCTAGAGTTTTCATTCTCCAAAAAAAGCAGTCCGAGCCATTGCAAAATTGCAATGGAGAGAGTCGTGTAGACCAGCATTCAAAAAATTGAAATTGTTGACACTGCCTTGCCTCTATATTTTGGAAACATGTCTTTTTTCAAATCAAAATGCGGTCTCGTAAGAGGAAGTGACATTCACTCTTATGAAACTAGAGGCAGGGAAAACTACCGAACTGGGAGACACAGAACGGCAGTTTAAGAACGTTTACCTTCTCAGGTAGGAGGAGTTCAACTCGTCAACAGGTTGTCAAATTCGATCAAAAGAGCCCCAGAGCTTAAGGCTTTTAAAACTCGTCTAAAAAAGGTTTTGACCGCAGAAGCATTTTATAATACAGACGAGTTTATGGCACATGGCTGGGAAAACGCGGAACACACTGAGGGTTAGAGTGGTACAATTTGAATGAATGAGAGAGTGTGAATGCCAAAAATGTATGTCTGAATGGGATTTTGATGGTTGAATGTGTGAAATATTTTAGCTTATTAAATTGCAGTAATTTGACGATTGCATAAAATGTTCAATGTTGACGCAATAAACAATTTATTTTTATTTATTACTAAGTGCGAGATTCAAGAAATCAAAGGGTGTTCAGTTTCTTTATGACTACATAAGCTGAGCATTGTGTGGCCTACCAAACTTGCTCTTATGAACTGCTTCTAAACTTAAGTATTTAATGATCATAATAAATAAATACATTTTTAATTTTATTTGTATACGAAGTTTAAAGAAAATAAACAAAGCACCCAGTTTCAAAAAAGCATTTTCGTGACCGGTTTCGGCTATAAAGCCATCACCTCGGCGAGTACATCAAAACAAAGTGTTATTTTCTTCAAAAGAATTATACGAGTATTACAAAATGTATTATTGATCAAAAGCGAATATACGAGTACATTTTTGAAACTGGGTGCTGTGTTTATTTTCTTCAAACTTTGTAGAATTCTAGTAACCCAAAGTGAGTCAATGTATGATTATAATTTATTTTTATAATATACTAGTACAGTATAAAGAAAAATGTAAAGAAAATATATAAGTAATAGAAATAACACACATATCTACAAATAAAATACATCTTCCAAATTTTCTTCTTGGGGAAGAATGAAATTATTTGTTTCCTCTCTGTATTGCCATGCTTATTTTATAAACTGTTTATTGCGTCAACATTGAAAATGTTATGTAATCGTCAATTACTGTAATTTTATAAACTCAACATTTTCACACATTCTAACATTGCAATCTTAATCGGACATACATTTTTGGCATTCAGTATCTCGCATTCATTCGCATTTTTAAATGTCTATATGCAATTAAATATTTATTTATTTTACTCAGTAGCTATTGAAGGTATATAAGTTTATTGGCAAAGTAATTCGTAATTGTAAATTAAGTAATTAATAAACAACTTAAGATTTATTTTAAACTTAAAAAAAATACAAGCAGCTTTAGACAAAATTAAAACTTTATCACTGTTATGAACTAAGAAAAATAATTTGAATGTATAACAATATTTGTTGTCTTATGAAAGATAATTATATAAATACAATTAATAAATACATTATTATAATATATATAAAACATAAATACAGTACTGTGTGATAAATATTTATGTAACCTTACTTTTTGTGCGGATAAGGGCATATCTTTTAAAAGGCCTCGTCCAAGAAGTCTTCCATTATTGGTTATTTATTATTTCAAACTAGTTTCTTTATATAGTTCGAACACATTGACCGCCTACTTCCCTAAGAAAGTATTTAGGTAAAGTTGTACAATAAATGTAACCAGCGGTTGTTCATACAGCTTCTTTCCAAGGAAAATACAAATTAGGGGTGTTAATCTATTTTATTAAAAAAATAGATTAATATTAGCGGTTACATAGATTAATTAAATATTAGCGTTAATTAAAATCACGCCAACTTATTTTCTTTCAAAGTATTGTCTTGAATTCAGATATTTATGTATTTATTTTCCAACGGCAATTAGACAAATTTATTAAACACTATATCTTAACCCTAAATATAAGTTTGTATTGGACTATTGGAGTATATTGGAGTAATTTATTTTCATCTTTTACATCAATTTACATTGAGTGTGATTTTGTCAAATTACAACTTAAGTTAAATATTTTATAGTAAAAGAACATTAAAAGATTGAAACATACAAGTGTGTAGAGTCTTAACAAAACAACTAAAGTTAAATATAAGTCAAAGTACAGATTGTGTAGGCAAGAAAGAAACAATAAACCAGTTTCGCAAACCTTGGGCTCTTTTTTATACGGACTGTCCCGATGACCAAGCAAGGTACTCCGGAACGCTATAAAAGCCGTAATTAAGAAGAAAATTGAAGATTGAAGATTTTGACCAGGGTATTGCAGAAGAGCGGAGTTTCGAGTAAAATGATGATGTATGTGGTTTCTACCGTAAAACCTTTCTGTGTGTATTTTATCTATATCTTCATTGTACTAAAACCCTAGTTATTTGTTTTACATGCTAAAAGAATATTTCTTTTTTTTTTGCAGAATCCAGTGAAAAAGACCCGGAAATATTCAATGGAGGGCACAATTCAACCAATAATATATAAAGCGTATTAGACCTAGCATACTCGTGCAAATGATTAGTTTAATTAAAAGTTTAGTTTAGTATTTAGATAAGAAACCTGGAAGATTATTACAATTATTGGCTGCAATAAATATGCAGTATATATGTATGAGAGGAGTATAAAAGTATTGAATCAAGAAATAGGTATTATATGGTAAATTTTGGATTATATGGTTGTTACAATGGTAATTGCTTATAGTGATTTAGTGAAATTGGAAATGCATCGAATTGAAATCACCCTTTGTATAGATTCTACTATACTCGTAACTCGTAATTAAGTTACACGTGTTTACTCAACCTAATTAATTTATTCATTAACTAGTTTATCCAATATAATATTGTTTTATAACTTCCTACCTTATAATTTACCGTATAGTATTAACTTGTGTTCAAGCGTACAACACAAATAACCATAGTATAGTAGTATACCCTCCTTATTCTAACTGACATAAAATATTACAACGATACAATTTCTACCTATGAGTGATTAAAGTAATTGTGGTCGTAAGGAATAACTAACTGTACAGTTGAGTGTATGCGATGCGGGTAGACGTTCTTCGTTATTCCTCCTTTAGCTATTCAATGAGTAATGACAGATGAATCATGTTACCAAACTTGATTAATATTCAAAGAATGGGAAAAGATACATATATTCCTGGTTGTAACAAATCGTAGACATTTCCGATTGTAATTGGTGAATAACAATTTGACTACAACATCGGGTCTCGGGGAAGATTCCGTGCTACTTGCCACCGTGCTACTTGCCACCAACTTTGACGAGGGTTGACACGTCCCGATTCCAGGTAATTGGCAGACCGGCCAGTAACCTCTTACGCATGTTTGCGCCTTGTTCGCAAATCGACACGGGATTAGCCGCGCGAGTGGAGGATCGCATTTCGCAAGTATCTGTGTAAGTATCTTCCGCAAGAAAATATGTAATAAAACTGATCCGTAAAACAAAATTGAGGAACATGAAGGAGCAAACAAGAAAATAAATAAGGTCTTATAGTATCAAAGTACTGTATTTAAATTTGAACTGATGCTTTCAATGGAGAGTATTTTTATTCGACAATATTTTTATCCGACCCAACATGCAAAGTTTAACCACTATCCTGAACGTAATGTTCGTGATATTAAATATTTAAAATCATATGTGTCTGTTTTTTAAATACTTCAATTTATGTAATTTCTATAATTCCTTGAATAAAAAACGTATAACACATTTTCTTATTGCCTTATCAAAAAGAAAATGTAATACAGAATATCAATTTAGTAGGTAGTAAAAGTGCAAAATCAAAACACCACAAGCAATTATTCAAGCCGCTGTAGTTTTACTTTTGCACTTACTATGATATTAACAAAGTTTGGAATAAATCACTTTGAAATACAAATTAATCTCCGGATGAACAGTGAATGGAATGTTGACCATTGTACGACATCACCGCCACGCAATGGGCAGGTATGCCTGCGCTGAGACAGGTAGATGATTCCTAGAATCAACCCTTGGTGGCAAGTAGCACGGTGGCAAGTAGCACGACACCTCGGGGAACACCCGGGGTCCATCCAGGGAGACACAGAACGATGGTTCCTCACAGACATGAGTTCAGTTTGTCGATCAAATGTACGCAAGAGCCAAAAGCGATGAAATTCGTCTAAAAATCAGTTTTGGTCGCAGGAACATCTATGTTTCTGGGAAGATTCGAGTGAGTGGTAAGTACGAATGTAAGTTAATAAAATATGTATTTATTTATCCTGTGTCTCTCTGCGTAAGTGTGGTGAGAAAAAAGCTCAATACGAAGTTGGCCGGGAAGAAGAGGCAAAAATGCTTTATTTTACAATCATTAAGATTGAAAATGGAATCATATACAGAACAGTTGTATTCTAATTTAAAGTTCATGATTCATCTAGGAGAAGAATTCCGCTACCCTGCAGAATGGCCTCTCCTCCGACCAGAGCTTAAATAAATAAATAAAAATGCCTTTATTGAGCAAGCGTTTTCAATTTTACATGGCTTTACAAAACAACTCTTGTCATATAATTATAATACTGTAGATAGAAACAACAACATTAATCAATCAAAAAATTATATCTATTTAAAAACGTTTTCTTAATACTTATCTTAAAACTATGTACAGGCATTTTTGAGTTCCCCGGGGAGGTCATTGTACATTTGAGGGCCAAAAAAAGAAAAGCTTTTTCTTCCTAGTTCAAGGGTAATCCTGGGAAAGTGAAGCACCCTATCTTGGCGGGTATTGCGAAAGGCGACCTCATCCCGAAACTGAAGCCTCCCCCGAAGGTATTGAGGCTCTCCTGTTCTAAGAACCTTGTGAACAGTACAGCACGTCAGTATCCTGCACACGTCTTCCATAGCTTATAACCGGGCCTCCAATCGGAAGGGAGACACCCGATCATACCGTCTGAGTCCGTACACAAAACGAAGACATGTGTTTTGCACTTTTTGAATTCGTTCCGTGTTCTCTCTTGAAATACTGTTGCCGTATACAGGATAGAAATAATGAAAAATTGAGAAAATCAGTGCTTGTACAAGATGAAGCTTGGCAGGCTCCGGCAATAAACTTCTGAACCTGTAAAGGCCTCTTAAAGCTTCAATTTGGACTTCAGTAGATTTGAGTCTAAGGGTCTTCATGTCAATAGGGAAAGTATCAAAGAACTTTGCACCGGCGTAAGATGGGTTCTCTTCAAAACTTCTACTTTGATGCATTGGTAAGTTGTATATTATACCACTAGTTAAGTATTATATATATCACTGGTTAAGTGATATATTACTGGGGTGTCTCGTTTGGTCACAGTGCACGTCCTGGCGTCTCTTGACTTTCAGGTGCTGACAGGTCAACATGACGGTTTGTAGGATGTACAGGTTGGAAACAGTCAAAATGTTTCACTGCTCGAAGAGCTTTCTGCAGCTTAGAAGAAAGCCACGATTATGCTTCTATACTGCCAAGCTGCCAGCACATGTGTTTCCTCCCAACATTGGTTTTATCTAAATTCTCGACAAGCTACGAAAAGCCGTGTGGTGTCCGTGTAGCGCGCAACTCCTGGTTACGCACCGTCCCTCGCGGCTCGTGGACTCCGGGATACGGTACGGTGTACAAAGTACGATGAACGATGTACGACGTATACGGTGGGAAACAGGAGGACACCGCCGGCAGTACCGCGTTGTGCCGCTACCGCTGGATTCATTTGCAGACATTCCCCACTGATATTAGGCATTATCCTCATGTTTACATGTTTGCTTTAATTAAAAATAAAAGAGCTCTAGTGTGGGTATAAAAGAAATAATTGACGAACGTCGTGTGTGGTCTGCGTACTGACTCCGCGCGAGCGCCTCCTCTCCGTCTCTCCTTCGTCGTCGCGCATTCCCCGTCTCACTTGCGCACTCATTCCTGCCCCCTGTGCCCCTCGCCGCCTGTGCCCCCTCGGCACACACTGCGAAATCTCTTCTCTTCTTACCTGTCGGCAACACACAATTTACATGTTGATTACATTCACGGACCACAAATTAAATATACATTTACGCTCTTGCTGCAGATTTGAGCGTGATGCATATTGTTCAGTTTCACTTTGCGATGTAGCGTGTTCACGTACAATACCCGCTACACTGTTTTATCGTCTTATTGCTAAAAGCAAAATTTAATTCCATTATTCATTCGAATCGGTTTCCGTTCTACATTACAAGCTGTATTTGAAACTCGGTGTACATTTTATACAGAATTAGAATACTTAATTCCATTGATCTTTTACGGAAATAGGATACGTCATAACAAAACTAAAAAAACCAATGTCTTAAAAGTAATTAGTAATATTAAAAATGGTTACAATAATAATAAAAATAAATCGTAAATTATTATACCTAATGATTTAAAATTAATACCTCTTGCATCCTCAGATAGCTTAGCAGGTAAAGTATGGTTTTGGATAGTTGCCCATCAGATTTTTACAAACGTACATACTATAATTTTTACAATAATATAATTTTTTATTTATTGGCGTATAAATTCACGTATGACATTAACATACTCGTACATATTTATTTTAAATTTCATCAAAGCCAAACTAAATTTACTGATTTTAGATAATTAAACCCCCTTTTTGTGAAAAGTACACCCCACCCCCCCTATAAGGGAGGTACGGGTGGATCGATTTCGATGGTTAACGAACTTGACTGATATATTTCCAAAAGGACTTTTGTATGAAATTTGGTGAAATTGGACAAAAAATGCGACCTGTAGAGATGATACACATAAATTCATTTATACATACATATGTATATTAAGGGTTGAAAAATGCTCAAAACGTGTTTTGGGGGTCAGGATCGGTGCTCATTTCATGGTCCCAGGCCTGGTTCCTATCAAGCTGGCGGCTTGAATATCTAATTTTCCAAAGGAAATTCGAGGAAAAACTTTGAGAAAACGTTAGGGGTGTGAGGAAAACTGTGCAGGAAAGAAATCATTAGAGCTAGTAGAGTAGAGGAAGGAATGTGTGGAATGAAGGGGACAGTCAACTCTATCAACAGTTAACAGCCGTGACTTGAACGAGGGTGGAGCTCTCAGCTCTGTTCTAGGTCCATACAATTGAGGAGGTGGCATCCAGAACAATTTTAATCACAGTCCTGCCAATTTTCAGTATAAGCGAAAAGCTGTTTCTGACATAAATTGAAGTAATAACTCAGCGCAAATTTTTACTGTATTTCATATAATTATGTGGTGAAGATTTTCAAAGGAAGTGCCAAATTGTGCTTAATATCAAACCTAAAATTGGACCTTAAATTGGAGCTTTAATTGGACCTTTTAAAGCTGGATTAAGTCGGTTTTGAATGATTCGCTAGAAATAAACTCTTTTTGGCTTGATTGAAAAAGTAATACAGTAAATTATTTTGTTTGGTTAACAGATTTTTCTAATAAATTTAACTTAACTATTATTTTTTTGTCCTTTTTACTATTTGTGAATGTTGGCTTTATGATATTTAAAAAGAAGTAATGTGTGTTAAAAAAAACCTTTTTAGTTTCAAGACTATTGAGTTATGCTGCAGATTTGTATGCAGCAGACAGCTACTCGAGTCATCAGCTGTTGCTAAGGATCATGGGTAAATAGAATACATCTCTGTGGAATAAATTAGATCATTTTGAATGGTTAACGGCACTTTTGAATGTAATAAACTCTTTCAGTTCAAAGCTCTGGACTTTACAATGCTATTTTATATGGAATACAGTTTTTTCTATTAAACTAAACAGTTTGAGCAAGTGGCATTCAACTTAGTTTGCAAGCTCAATTTGTGATTGTTTGTGAATTAACTATTTCTGAATGCCACCTCCTCATTTGATAACCCCGCAGACCCGCAGACCATTGACTAGAGACTAGGAAGGTACAGTTGTTCTTCAGTCTCGCGACATCGCGTGGTCTTGTACACGTACTTCAGAGACTGAAACTCCAATCTAACTTTTTAATCGTTTTTCGACGAGTTCCTGTTGGATAATTCTATCAAAGCTCAAATCTGCAAACTTCTTATTAATTTGACAGCTACGGCAAAACTTCCAAAAACTTCATAAGACGTTCACGTAAAAAGTGGATCAAACTTCTTTCTTTTGCCTGTCCGAATTGAAGTTAAGGAAGCCTTGTAAAAACTCTCACGGATTTTATATTACGGATCACGAAATGCAGCGACAAACATACAGTAAAATATTTTGAATTTTAAGCTTAAGTGGTTAGGCATAGTAAAAATTATTTTTGGATAAAACTACTGAATAATATTGTATTATATAAAATATTATTCAGTGGTTTTATACAAAAAAGAATTTTTTTTAAACAGTATAATAAACAAGAAAACACTTGTCGTTAGTATAACTTCTCGTATTTCAGTCATAATCAGTCATAAATACTTAAGTTCAATAAAAACAAAGATTTAAAACATATTTTCAGTACATTTGATTTAATGTCCATAACAATTTTGGAAAATCATGCTAATTATATTATTTTACCCGGATAAAGTAGAAACACATAGAAGAACACAGATTAACAAATGTTTGGCCCTACTAGGGCCTTGTAATGTGACTAATACGGTGACGCTAAGTAAAGGTCGAGGTTGATTGGTAGAGAGGACTTTGTAGTCCTAACTTCGCCTCGTTAAACAAGACAAACAACTTGTGTGTAATCCTACAAGAATACCAACATAAAAGTTGATCAAACCAATATCTAAAAAATGAAATTAGCCTTTTTCCGTTAGCCCTTCAACTGCACACCACGATCACGATGACAGCAGTGAGTCAAAATGCAGTACTCAGTCTATTATTGTATCGAGTGTTCTCCCTGAAGAGTGAACACAGCTCGCAGCTCCCCAGTCCCCTCCACAATCTCTAGCCCTTCTCACCTTTTAAAGTGTTAGTTTTATGAGATTCTTTCAAGCCCTCTCGGAGTGAAATTGAATTCCTCAGTGCCGAGTGGTGCGCTGGTGATTGAGGGTGACAAAGTGAATTAAATAAAACCCCTCCTCCCCTTGTCCGCCGGCGTCACCCTTCCGCCCCTGAGCGAACTCCGGCCCCGGCCCCGGCTCCGGCTCGTGTTCTACACTTGATAAGCGTTGTAACGCGCGCTTCGATATTAGCCTTTCGGGCAATTTCACGATTTTACAAATAATTTTCTTTATTGCGTTTGTTCAGAGGCGAAGGGGTGTGATAAGTAGGCCTACTCCCCGCCCTGATCACAGACTCAATCTCGCTTCGCTCTGACAATCTCGCACAGCGCGACATTTCATTGCTTTTTCTCGCTATCTTTCAAACGTTACGGGTTCTTTTCGCACAGTTCTCGATCGTGAACGATTTCCACGACTCGTTCAATCTGAAATGAAAATATTTCATTATTATTTATTGGTACGTTCTTCCCTGATCGGAAACTTACACTGCGTATAATTAATTTTATTCCGAAATCGCTCAGACAGGTTGTCTGTTTCCTCCCACAAACACTGCACGGTGCTTACTGCTTAGGACTCGTGTTTGTGCAGGTGGTTGTGAAAATGAAATATTGCACGCAAGCGGCAGAGGGCTGCGTGGTATGAAATGTTCGCACCGTGTTAGATATCAGTAATGAATTCTCTCGTCTCGTGCACTTTGGTGTTAAGTTATAAACCGTGTAAAACAGCGGATTTGGTGAGACTGGGTGGTCTAACTAGGGACGGCAAGGCGGCAAGGCGGCAAGGTGGTTAGGTGGTTAGGTGGCAAGGTGGGCACAGTTCTCGCGCATACCTGTCACACTAATGACCCGCCACCGTCCATGCTCCCATGCTTCTATGCACATTCCACTGATCCGGCCAATTCTTTATGTCTTTTCCAATTGCGCCAGCCCGGTCCCGCGCTCGCTTTTACCACTTTTACACCTTTTTTTGCTTTTAATTCTTCCAATTTGTCAAAAACGAGCGCCTGTTATCAGGATAACTAAGGGTGCCGGAACGCTTTGAGATTCGCCACTCGAAGAATGTGTGTTGATCGTGTCGGCACCTCAGAGTCCTGCGGCGGCTTACAGTTCAGCGGTTCAGCAGCTGAGCGGCTGAGTAGCTGACCACTATAATAAATAAATAGATAAATATTTTATTTCGTTAACAAAATACATTGTAAGAAATTCGTCAGGTTTTAAATATTTTAAAAGCTAAAATTTTGTCACTCATTCTTACATCGAGAACTCATTCATACATACAATTTTTACAGTCATATCGGCTCATTCATTCGAATTCTCCCACTTAAGCACCCGTAGGCCGGTAGCCATTTCTCACTAGGTCTCCCATTGATGTGCCAAGAACTCGTCTGTACTATAGAAAGTGTTCGCGGTCAAAACTGCTTTTAGACGAGACTTGAACGCCTGTGGCGTTGGAGCACATTTGATCGAATTTGGCAATTTGTTGACAAAACGAGCTCCTGCCTGAGAAGGCAAACGCTCGTAAACCACCGTTCTGTGTCGCCCAGTTCGGTAGTTTTCCCTGCCTCTAGTTTCATAAGAGTGTATGTCTACACCTCTTATGGGATCGCATTTGGTTTTGAAGAAAACGCAGGTCTCAAGGATGTAGAGACAGGGAAGAGTCAACATGTTGAGACTTTTGAACGCTGGTCTGCACGACTCTCTCCATTGAATTTTTGCAATGGTTCGAACCGCTTTTTTTTGAAGAATAAAAAGTCTGGAAAGGACTATATAATTTCAAAACGATGATTTAAGCCTAAACATCAGATAAATGTGTAAAACGTCACTAAAATACTAACAATAGCTCAAGGATCAGGTATTACTGTATTTGGTTTCAACTATCTTACAGATTAAGATTGTAATGATTTCTACTTGCATTATAAATCATGTGTGTTAACTAATTATTAATGATACATAAATAAATAAATGTTTTATTGCATATTGCACATTTACAATAAATGTATCGCAATCGTCAAATGTTTGAGTATCTAAAATTTTCCTTGCATTCTTACATCTAAATCCCATTCAAACATACAGTTTTTACACTCACTCTCTCCCATATATTCGAATGTAGCCACTCTAGTCCCTATTCAGTCAGCCAATCATAGGGTCTCCCAATTGAATGCCATAAACTCGTCTGTATCATAAAATGCTTGAGAAATCAGAATTGTTTTAAGACGAGCTTTGAATGCCTTAGGCTCAAGGGCATTTTTGAACGAATTTGATAGACTGTTGACGAAATGAACTCCTGCCTGGAAAGGCAAACGGTCATGAACTACCGTTCTGTGTCTCCCAGTTCGGTAGTTGTCCCTGCCTCTAGTTTCATAAGAGTGTACGTCTGTACCTCTTATGGTATTACTTTTTGATTTGAAAAAGAGACACGTCTCCAAAATTTAGAGTCTATAGTTTTAGACTTTTGAATGCTCTACACTACTTTCTCCTTCGCAATTTGGCGATTATTCTGACTGCTCGTTTTTGAAAAATAAAAATTCTAGACCAATTTGCTTTTGTGCAACCTTCCCACAAAGTCAATCCGTAGGATACGTGTGGGTAAATTACTCCGTAATACGCCGTCATCAGTTCCTGAGTTGGGCAGTATTCGGACAGTTTCCTCAAAACATAAATTCCTGAGGATAGTTTTGAGCAATGATATTGCATAATACATTAAGTTGATCTTTTAGATACTATTTAGTTTTAAATACCAGTATAAACTGTTTCCATCTTGAACTTAGTTGTTATATCATTTCTTTACAAAACAGGAATCTAGACGTTAGACATTCGTTAGGTAAACAAGTGGAATCTATTTACTGAATCATTTAAAAATTCGACGAGATTAACATTTTATGTATTAACAAACCTATTGTTCTCTGAATATTTGCCTTTACGGTTGAACATATGGTTCAATATCAGAGTGAGGTTGAATTAGGGTCAAAGCATTTGTTGGGTGAAACTGCATACTCGTAACATGTGACCGACAACTGAACGCTTTATTTCTATCACCTCAACGGTCTTGGGGTCTTGGGGTGTTCGCCATTTCTTTATACGGGAACCCGCTTCTTTATCTTTGGATGTAAAGTAGTTTGTTTCATTTGTTTGTAAAAACTGAAATATACCCCAGCTGATATAAAATGCAGGATAACTTGAAACTTTAACTGAGTACTGGTCAACGTATTAATAATTATTTATTTAATTTATTTACATTTATTCATTCCAACGGATTACACCATTTTTACATTGAAAAAGAACATAAATTAATTAGCAATTATTGTGATTATACTATGGATAATTTACAGTAGATGCTTTATTTCTCTATATTTTGTGTTTTATTTTCGTAGCGTTACGTGTTGTATTGTTTTCTAGGCCAGCTGTTATAAAATTAACAAGTTTGACGGTGGGAAAGAATTAAGGCAAATTCATATAACGGTTATCTACTGTGTTATATTTATTACATATATATACTGTATATATGAATCCCATTCATATATACTACAGATAACTTAACGCTATATACAGTATACTACGTCGCACTATCATTTTTTTTAAATACTTTACATATATAATTTCTCCAATTTCAGTATCTCGTTGAAATGTTGACACATAATTTTTATTATAACACCAAATCTGTACGTTATCTGGTGTTTGACTTGACCACGAGCATGTAAGCACATCCTAATTTATGTAATAAATGAAATGTATGTATTAAATTGGTTCTTACCGTTGATAGAAAATAAAGAAATAAATATCCAATTCTTTATCTTTTCTTCGTCATATTACGCATGCCACCTATCTTTTTTAATTGCTACATGTTAATATTTATCTTTACATTATATTGTATCACCACCATTATTCCATCTAGTCAAACTTTCTTCGTCACTTTTAATGTCCCTCGTTGTTACCCACAACCACCCCGAACAATAGACTCAAGCAAAAAGAAGAAGATTTACAAAAAATAAAGTACCACACTAGTCGAGGTGGATTGGATGAAATCGACCTTTCTTACCATCAAATATCAGTACCTTGTAGTTTTTATTTATCTATTCTTTCAATGGTCCAAGCCAATACATAAATACTCGTACACTAGTTTATAACTCAAACGGTTCTAAATACAAAAGATACATTAAATGGTTGATTATTAATAAAGTGTGCTTAATAAAGAAACGTTGTGTTTATCTTAAGCTATGAAGTAAATGTGAAAAAGGTTTATGCCGGTTATCTACTGTATATGAATAAAATAAGACTTTAGTCTGTACATTGCAAAGAATCTATCGGTTTTTTGGTTATTTGGTGTTTATATACTTTGCATGGACCGAAACTGGCGTCAATAAAATGTTTGTCTGTCTGTAACGTTTTAAAGGCATCTTGGACCGCTTATTAACTCGGCATCGACTGAATCTATTTATTTATTTGTACATATACGCTAAACACCATTATACATTTGCGGTTTGATTACATAATGCTTGCAAGACGAAAGATAATGGCGCTATGGCGGTGAAACTTCGTGTAAGGGCTTAGACCATTACACAGTGTGTCTTTGCCTATGTTTTGTATCAATAAAACACCAACAAAATAAATGGCAAGAGACCAAAGTGGGTTCTGAACACGTTTTTTAGGCGTTTTGGACCGCTTATAAGTCAAAATTGGTTGAAAATATGGAAGTGAAACTTTGTTTAAGGGTTAAGCTCATCACACCGTGTGTATTTAGCTATATTTAATATCCATGCAACATCCACAAAATAAGTGGCAAGGGACCAAAATGGACTCTGAAATTCTTTTTTGCATTTGAAGTCCATATAACATCATCAAAATAAATTGCAAAAAACCAAACGCGCTCTAAAAACGGGCGGAGCGGTGGAAGTAATTATGACCCTCACAAAGATAGCCAACACTTATAAGGAGCTGATGTTGAAATAACAGGTAAACAAAGGGATTTTTGGGAGGATATATAGGAAACTTTTTTTTTTTTACTTTAAATTTGCAGTTTTTTAAAATATACTCACAGCTATCTACCGATATCCAATGGAGCAGGGATGGCGGTTAAGACGTTTATTAAGGCTTGTACTGAGACATGCATGCTTGATCTTGATGTTCTCATTGGTTAGACCTCAAGAACTAGATAATAGAAAATAACTTACTGATGTGAATTTATTACCAAGAATAATATTGCTACTAAACATAAGAGCTAATTGAACACAACTCGTTAATTCATTTTGTAAGAAATAATTATTGCTGAAGTCAAGGTAGTGAATAAGTAGATATATGTTTTAAAAAGACTTTTATTGAATCTAATATACAAGAGGGCGTGGCTAGTATGGCTACAATGGTTCGATATTCAGTCTTATCTTAAACAATGAAATATTAAATATATTAAATAAAGCATATTTACCATTATACTACATATATACAATAAAGGATACATTGCTAAATGCTATTTATCATGTAGCCTAGGCTAAATGTACAATAGTTGACTAGCGATGGTGGACTTAAATAGTTCAAATCTTTTTGGACTATAAATAGTCAAATAAATAGTTCAAATAGTTCAAAAGTTATTTACTAGCTTGTCTGTGAAGAGAAGTTTGCATACTTCATGGGAATAGTTTTTTGCACCAGAGATCATTTTATTTCAAAAAGTAACAACACCCACTTCTGAACTATCTAAAAACAAACATAAATATCTGCCCACCATCAGGTTTCACAGAGATAACAAGAAACTCTAAATCTACGTTATATAAGTAGGTAGGCTTACTCTCGACTAAAGCTAAGTGGCAATTGACGATACACATCCTTCCCCAGTGTAGGAAGTTAGGAGGAAATAGCCCATAACCCTCGTTCGGTCAACGTTTACTCTATGAAAACAACAATAAACGTTCATCTACGTTTTTCTAAACAAAATGTATATACTGCATTTTTTAGTAACAAAAATCAACAAGCCGAAACACATTACACTAATTGGAGAACTTCTACATTCTTTAGTGTAGATGAAAAAAATGTTAGTTCACTCGATTCGTTTTAAGTGGGTTTGGGTTAGAAGTTTTAAATAAAAACTCACAGTCAAACTGGAAAATAACTAAGTGAGTTGTTTAGCTAAAAACTTGAGTGAAATGTACAAACTTGCTGTAAATAAACAGATATTTAACAAAAGCACCCTTGAAAAATAGTTTTTTTATGGAACCATTTGGGTGAACCATTGTTGTTACATACAACAATTATATTTCAAGGGTGTTTTTGTTGAATATCTATTTATTTAAAACTATAAAAACCCTTTGATTTTCAAATTCTTCAAACTTGCTGTAGTATAACTTAAGTACTTTTTCTCATTTTAACTTTCCATAGTGAACCATAGGTTTTTAGCTTTGTGAGCGAGTTTTTTAAGCCCCATGCACAAAAACAAAACAAATTGTTGGATTTAAGTGATTTGAGTGTTTATTTACCGACTTGAAAACATGTTTAATAACACATAACATAATACACAGCAGTATTTAAAATTACTATAACCGATTGTATACTGTATATTACTGGGCCAGACTTAAACAAATCTATCTACAGACAAAACAAATACAGCTTCTAAACTAAAAGCTTAAAAATTAAATTATAAATTAAGGCAAAAACAAATATAAATACAACCAAAAGTCATGGAAACATACGACTGATTCAAATCATCATGGTCTTAGCATTATGTACAGCTATCACCGGTTCAGAAAAAACCAAATAAATATAGTTTACAAATCTTCAACAAACTAAGAACCTTTGCTTCGTGTCATAATTAACAGTGATGGGTTGTTATTACATAACTATTATTGCACTCACATAGAAATTGGCACAGCAAAATTAATTGTAACAATTGCAAAATACAACAATCGTCTTACACTAAGAGAGACCCCTACCTTCAATTGACTGGAAACTAATGAAGCGTTGTCTATAGAATAACAACGCCTAAAGCTGGACATAGCACTAATATCAATATCGCAACATCTTATCGTAGAGTTTATTTACATATTAACAACATTATATTTAAAACGTATTCTAGTGACATAACGAGATGCGGAGAAAACTAGTGATTTCCACAAAGCTTTACATGTTAAGCACGGACACAGTATCAATCAATCAATGTGGGTTTGTGTTTAGTGTATTTCGATCCATTTGGACGGACGGAGGTCAAAAGTTCAAAAGACGGCTCAAAAGGTCTTTGTACCTCGTTGATGCCCCTCTTTTGTGAAGTACTAACCTTATCCCGAATATTTAACTTGAATTTAATTTTGAATACAACGTTCTAAAATAGAGTATGAAGTAATAGAATCATGTAAAGATATAACAACACAAATAAATCAAAACCTCTGTGCAATACACGTTAATAGTTTTTTCGTAACAAATTTTGCTACTAGTGAATTTGGCGGTTCACCTAAAAAATGAAACTCGGTCAATAGTGTTTCTTTTGTTGATTCCAAGTTTTGTTTTCTCTGATTTGCCAGTGAAGGGTTGGCAATGTGTTATCAACAAAAGGTTCAGATAGTTATAATCAAAATACACTACAGAAAAAAAGTAAACTGTTCTGTTGTTTCATCAGATCACTAATTTTCGCTAAGATTTAGCACTTCACAAGAAGCTGAAAATTGCCTATAAGTTGTAGAAAACTATTTCACTCTGCCACTTTCTCGATAAGAATGGATATACTGAGAAAAAAACCTTTATTGAAGAGGCTTTAGTATTTTGTTGCCATATGTTGGTCTCAAGCAGTATTTGTCCAGTTACAGTTACTACAGGACGATAAGGAAGCGTTCGTTGGACATTTTAAATGTTGATCTTGAGCTCATGATTAAGGGCTGCAGTGTGATATGTGTCTGCAGAGTGTGACCCAAACTTACCCACAGGAAACATTGAGCTCTCAAACGTTACATTGCGGGATCTCGGAACAGCAGCGTAGTTAAGCGTTCTCAAATCCAGCGTTAAGCAATCCTAGTCAAATGCCTACATTGTTTTTCTATACAGGGTTTTTATATGACTGTGTCTTTAATAATGATTTAACTAAATTGGAGAAGAACTCAAGTGTACTTAAGTAGTATGCAAGGCGGTCGGAGCAATAAAAGCTGTTGCGCCAACTCTTAAGCGTGGGTTAAAATATTGCACCATCTCTCTAAAATTGGTATCCACCGTTGCTCACTCCCTCCCGGGTGCCCTGCCATCCGATACGAGTATTGACTCCGGGTAAACTCAGATCCCACTCTGCGGACGCATACCATACTGCAGCCACTGAAAGATAAGTGACTACTGTACACCTAGGGTCGGACACTCGAGTCCTAGGGTCGGAGACAACAGAGCCCTACACGGTCGAGTCAGTTCACTGCTGTGCGCTCATACTGGCCTCCGCTTCCTCCTCGTCTTCGCTCAGAGGCACCGTCGTGTGGTTGTACAGACCTTGCGCCATCAACTGCAAAGCCAGAGGGTTCTTCACTCCCGCCGCTTTCTTGATCTTGGCTCTCTTGTTCTGGAACCAGATCTTGATCTGTGCCTCGTTGAGTCCGAGCTCTGCGGCCAGTTCCTGTCTTCTCTTCTCGGTCAGGTACCTGCTCTCCGAGAACTCACTCTTCAGTCGTGACAGCTGCTCCCCGCTGAACGCTGTCCTCGGCCTCTTCTCCTCCGGTCTCTTTTCTTTCTTCTTCATTCTCCTCGATCTCGGTCCTGAAACAATCAGAGAACATTTCAAATACTCCGCTTTTCTCAGTTTGACTTCGAATATAGTGATTCGATCGTCATACGCTTAGTTGTCTAGACATCACTTTACAATCAAACCCCTGTTTACAAAATTCATAAAAATCAGGAGATTGTGGTAATGCACAGCGCAACGACACCAGTAGGGAAGGGAGTAGGGGCGTGAGTTTTTTGCAGCGCAGTTGGTGCCGCATCGTAACAAGCAATTAGCACTTTAGCAGATGAACAGTGGGAGTACGAGTGAGTGTGACCCGAGGAGTGAGGACTGAGAGTGAGGCCAGGCTTTGTTGAAGTTTATGATCGTCCGAGACTGAGGCTCGGGCTTCAGTTTATGTGCCACAACTGTTGTACCAACAAGCGTGGTGATTAGCAGGGTAATAACCTATCCTTCGGGACTGCGACCCGCTGCTCACTTGTTCACTGCACAGTGCGCACCACAATGCTATACAGTATTCCATACGATATTAATAGCTCGGCATCTGTTGAACTGCAGCTTGACGCGCCTGTCGTGCAAGGACTCAAGCTACTGGGCGGCTCAAAACGTGTGAAGTAAGTAGTAAGTAAGTTGTCCTATGAACTTCGAGAGTACGTCTTCTGTGACATTAAAACATTGCCTCTTGTCACTTCCCTACCCTAAACATCTGAAAGTCAAAAATAAAAATCCACCAAAACACTCGAGGCGGCATTTATAACAGAGACATTTCCTAAAATTATTTTGGGACTATATTCATTAGATTATTTATTTCTCTGTTAATGAGATATCCAACTGGTTGTAATATGACATCCTCTTATAGTATATTAAAAAGGACGAATGCTGTGCTTCCTTGCACGTAAGGATTAACGCTGGTGACAGTTAAGAGAGATTAAACCATCACAACAACAGTCCATCATTTATCATTTATTGTTCAGTTTAACGTATAAGTATTAATTGTTTCATCCCTAGAATAGCCATCTTTGAAAAATGTTAAACTCAATTGTATTGTTTTTCTTATTTATTATTTAACACTACTTGATGTATCGTCCTGTGATGTAGGGTCATTGTATTCGAAGAAGTCTTTGTTCGGTCGTTTGACCGTTGGAAGATTACAATAGAATAAATAAATCCCTAGGTTGGGTCATTAATTGTCAGCCCATGACCAATGAAATGAACCAACAGCTTAACGTGACTTCCGAAACACGGATCCTCGCTTGCTACGCATTCTGTACACTCGCGTTGCGACACTAGACAATGTTATACTCACAATCGTATAAACCTGGACACACTGTATAATGAAAGGTGTTTATGTGGTTAGGCGGAAGACACTTAGAGCTCCTGACAGGCGGGTAAACATTGAGACAGAATGTCAGTAACAAGAACACTTAGCCAGGCACAGTGAGCTACCGGGCATCGACACAGCCTTGTCGCCACCCAGGCACATGTGTACTTGTGTACAGTAGGCCTACAATTATATGTCTGCACGCTAGTTGTCTACATCCTTAAATTTGGAAAGGGAACGGAAAATACGTTAATGTATGTGAATAAAACGAATGATGATCAGTCGTTAAAAGCAATTAGTATTCACAATCGTCATTCGTTAGGGCTTTAAACCTAACGACCCTAGTTGTCGAATTTCACAATTGCCAAAGAAAAAAGGTATCCTAGCAACGTTTTTGACAACTCGAAGACACGTGCTATATTGCACCTTCGACAAGGCTTTAAACAAATACAATACAGCATTTAAAGGTCGCCGAAGCCTACCTTGACCTACAATGGAACCGCAAGAGCTTCCGTTGCACATCCCACAGCAAGTCAGCTGCCGAGATCATCCCGGGGCTCCGGCCATTCAGAGATCACACGTGAGAATGGGAAGCGATAAAAAGTGACTTTGTGTTCGGATCTTTGATGTTTTGTGACTCTAGATCGTCCTATCTACTTGTGAACAGGATCGGTGGCTAGTGGAGCCAGTGGGGTGGCAGACTAATCCCAAGCAGCTGTTTCACAGATTCGGTAGGAAGGACTAGATACTGTAGTAGATAAGCGTCAGGACTCATGGTGCAGTTTGCCAACCCTAGCCTGGCCGCCGCCACTGTACGTTCGGCATCTTTACAGCGCAGCCTCTATTAACACGTTAGCGAATAATACCGGTTGAAGAACCGACTTGTTTATGACTCCCAATAAATGTAATAAAGTTGTTGTTATAATGCAACAATGGTGAGGTTGAGTCCCACGCCGCAAGAATGGGCCGACGACTCCTACACGCGCCGGCTCGGGCTTCGGCAGGCCATAGACATCGCCCAGCTTTACCCGCCGGCCGAATTTTCATATACAGAGTGTTTCAAGGTTACAGTGCAGCTGTTCTATCAATTGACAAAGACAGCTGGTTTATGCAATAATGGAAAGTCTATGTTTATAAGATTTGTTTAATGTTTTAATTTTTTATCTTAGTCTTATGGTTTACTGTAGTCCAATTTAATATAACGGTACCATTTTTCGCTTTAGAGCACCCTGTATCCGAGGTCGTGTATTTAGACAGTCATGCTATCGGAATGGGTAATTCCCCAACTTGTGGAAGATATTCCTAATTTTGTTTTACAACAAGACGGTGCGGTGCTTCTCTTCACTAAAACACTGAAGTTCGTTATTTTTTCGACGATACCTTACAGTTCCGTGTGATTGGCCGATCTGGCAGTGACGACATCTTTCTTGCAATGGCCTCCAAGGTCGCCAGACCTACCCCGTGTGACATTTTCTCGTGGGGGTGCATTAAAGGTGTAGTGTATTACCCTCTCATGAAAACTTACAAGCTCCACGGAATCGAATAACTGAAGCTGTGGGATCTGTCTCGCAAGAAATGCTGCAGCACGTTTGGGTGAAAGTTTGAAAGGCAAAGTTTGTCTTTTTTAAAGGTGAAGTTCTACAAAGTCCTCTCTACCACTCAACCTCGTCTCTTCGGGTGGAATTTTACCATCGATTAGAGTTGTGCAGGGCTACCGACCAGGGTAATTTCGAACAGTTGTAAATTATGTAAATAAAACTTGTGAATAAGCCGATGTAACGTTTATTTCGCTGCGTCCTTTCTTTTCTGAGCGCACCACGTTTACTTTTGCACCATGAATTTTGGAACACTCAACCGTCAACTGAAATAACATATTTAGTGTGTCTTTGTTCGTTAGAAGGTGGAGACTCGAGACTGGAGACTGGAGACTTGAGACTGGAGACTGGAGACTCGAGACTGAGACTGGAGACTGGAGACTGGAGACTGGAGACTGGAGACTGGAGACTGGAGACTGGAGACTGGAGACTGGAGACTGGAGACTGGAGACTGGAGACTGGAGACTGGAGACTGGAGACTGGAGACTGGAGACTGAGACGGAGACTGGAGACTCGAGACTGGAGACTGGAGACTCGAGACTGGAGACTGGAGACTGGAGACTGGAGACTGGAGACTGGAGAGGTAGGTTGACGAAGTGGTGACAGCTCACGGTTGCTCGCCTGAGTGTAACGTACCACATCACCAGTCACCACATCTGTGCTGTGTGGATAGCTTACATTTGTTTGCGCAGTCTGCTCCTATCGAGTCCTCCATCGACACAACAATTTATCACTAACATCATCATCCTAAATGTTAAGAGTCATTGTCTTCAACGACCTCACTTCATAGCTTCTATCAACGGTAGTACATTTATCCTGGGTTTACCACTAATATAAAATGTGCACAAAACAACATATATGGTTGAATAAACAGCTCTCTATAATCGACATATAAACAATGTGCTTTCCTTAGAATTTCTTTATAAATATTAATTAAAACCATAGTTGAAACGTATTTTGTTCTGAAAATGAAAGCACGCTCATGCTGGAGAATACGTAGTTAGGCAGTAGTAGCAGTGGCAGTTAGGAAGAGGTGAATTGCTAACTAACACTACTACTTAGTAGCTAGGGAATAAGTGGGTAATAAATCCTGCGGACCTTTGCCAGGCAACACTGCTCTGTTTACTCTCCTGGTTATTTATCGTGTGGCAATTTTTAAATTATAGGTACAATGCTTTTTGGTCGAATATAACATAAATCAGATAACAGATAAACAAAATCATTAAAACCTGAAATTAAGTTATTTTTACGGGCGTTTTTCATAGTTGTTGAGTGAACAAGAGGTACATGACGTAGAATCTCAGTTTTTACGTACGAGGCCTCAATAACTTTTCTTAAAAAAACAAAAACTTATATATATATGTGTGGTTTCCGATGTATTATGCCAGGCCTCATTCCAGTTCACGGCATTATTTTCGGACAAAAATATTGAGCGATTTTGGAACTATTTGGGAGGTCATTACAACCCTAACCAACTTCAAACGAAGAGAAATAAAACCTATATTAGTTTGTAGACCTGGTAGATTAGTAGTATTGTCAAACTCCTCCGAATCCAGAAAAAAAATATTAGTCCCTCGCTTTCATTCGGTTGTAATAATTGTACAGCGTTTGGAACAGTTAGACTTGGAAGAGCCCAGTGCGTAAGTTAACCAGTATATCAAGTGAATACGGTCTAAAGGGTTGAACTCGCAGTAAATGGCTAAAGAGGGCAATGTAGGGAGTGGGGTGGAGAAGCACGCAGTTAATTCTGCTTTAGCCGACAATTAAGAGAACAAAGTGAAGCTTATTAAAGAGACAATGTAGCTTGTAGCTAAACACGAGCCATGTGTATTGTGAGCCGTGTACATTGACTTGGTCGCACGCACATAGTCTCATAAGCTACTGCCACCGCTGCCACCGCTTTAGAGTCAAATAAATGAATGCCTTATTCCGTAAACAACATACAGTTGCATTGAAATCGTCGATGATTTCGAAAGCTAAAGTTTTGTCACTCATACTTACATTGAGAAGTCATTCATACATACAAATTTTCAGTCATACTGGCTCATTCATTCGAATTCTCCCACTTAAGCATCCGTAGACCGGTAGCAATTTCTCACTGGGTCTCCCAATGGTGTGCTAAGACGTCTGAACTATAGAAAGTATTCGCGGTCAAAACTGCTTTCAGACGAGATTTTAACGCCTGTGGCTTTGGAGCACATTTATCGAATAGTCAATATTATTAAAAACTGCCTCAGAAAGGAAAGGCTCCTAAACCACCGTTCTGTGTCGCCCAGTCCGGCAGTTTCCTTGCCTTCCGTTTCATAGCAGTGTGGCAAACCTTATATTAAATAATATGATCACGTATCCTCAGGACACGCAGGACGTAATGACGCAAGGGCACCAACTATCGACTATGAATTTTATGGAGTACGTTAAAACGCATAGGGCTAGTTGGGGGTGACCCTTTCAAATATTTACTTTTACCCCATCATGTGACCTCTCATTTGAAAGGGTATAAAACACAAGTTCATTGAAACCTTTAAACAAATTTACGACGCTTCTGTTCAAAATGGCTGTCCAAAACGTGTTTAATTTTTTGAGCAGACAAATGGACGTGGTCGCTATCGTTTTCCGAATTTTGGGCAAACAATTACTCATTTAGTTTTTAGGAACGTAGGTAAATAAAGCCAATTTTTGCCAACGCAGCCTGTTGCCGTCTTTCTTTTGAAGAAGCCCTAACACCTGTCCGACACCATTTGCAGATGTTTGTTTCTTCCCTCTGACTGCACAAGAACAGCTTCGCCAAGGAATACAAATACATCCCTGTAGACAGACACAAAAACCTGGCGGTATCCTACAGATAGAGGATCTACGGTGGTGAAGGTGGTGAAGGTGGTGATGATGGTGGTGATGATGGTGGTGATGGTGGTGATGTCGGTGATGGTGGTGGCGGTGGCGATGGTGGTATTTGTTAACAGAAGTGCGCATGTGATGAACACCTCATTATCCAGTAGGGAGTAGCTAATCTCTCACTGCATCCGATGCGGCTTAACGAGACGCAGCATTGTTTAACATCACCTATATAAATTGCCCCTCGCAGTGACAAATATAATATACTGCTTATTATCGCTCGAGCGCGAAGTGGAGCTTGCAGCGGCTGAATCGACTGTGGTGTCTCACCGGATGATAAACAACGTGCAAACACGGAAAAGATACGTGGATAAGATACGGATGAAACCGGGATATTCGTAAAAAGCATTGGACAGTACACTTGATGTGCTTGAGAGAGAGCAGCACACGGGGGTCCGCCTTAGCTGAGCGTCGAAGCTGCAATGCAAGAGTTTACGACAATCCTTTTTTCACCTTTAAAAATAATGATTACATTAATGAACATGATGTATTTATTTGGAATCTAGAGGGGGTTTCCGACACGCGTTTGGAGTGTCTTTTCGAAATTATGCTTTTTTAGGTTAACAAAATAGAGTTGAAAAGCACTAAAGCTAAAATTTTATTTCAAACTCGCAAACCGCAGGAACCTTGTTTTGTTAGTACCGAATGGCGAATTGGTGCACCGACGTTCTTCACACGCTAAAAGGTCCATATGTTACTTTGCTTGTCAGTCTCCATCTGAAGCCGAAGAGCTTAAGGAGATGGCTGAGTGTTGAGATTATATTATCTCAAAGTGACAAAGATTATACAGGGTGTCCCGTAACTCTCTGTACAAAGTTATATAGCATTGTTCCTTAGGTCAAGACAAACACATTTCACCATAGGAACATGGGTCTGCGGTGCTTAGTTTGCCGTCTGTCTGTCTGTATGTGTTTTTTACAAATTAATTAATAAGTCAAAAACCAATTAATAGAATTTCACCAAATTTTGGTAAAATGTGTATGGTAATAAGACCAATTGCACAAAAAAGTATTGTAATATTATTATAAATATTTTCAAAATGGCGGCCATTTAAAATATTAAACTTTAAATATCTTAAAAACTAGTGGTTTTACAACAATTTTGCAGAAATACTTTTCTTTAGTAAATTTTATTACAAATCTTATGACACAAAAATTATTAAAATCGAATCATAAACAACTGAGTAGCTACAGATTTACTGTGACGAGACACTGGTCAAATATGGGTCTTTCAATGACAACAATGGAAAAGTTTGTGTAATGTGATCGTCAGGCTTTATGTTTACTGCAGATCAGCTGTCTTGTAATAAGAACAGCTGATCAAGTCCTTGTTGCCTAAATTAACTCCATTGTTGTCTGAAGCGTGCCGCGAATTAGTATTGGTTATTTCTTCTTATCATCGTTTTTAGTTTTTAAAGTAAATACTGTTGTACTTGTGTGGAAAATGAATAGATACACAACAGAAGAGTACTGTGATATACACTATTGTTATGGAATGGCTCGTGGCAGTGCAAGAGGAGCGGCGAGGTTGTACGCAGCACACTTTCCAGGCCATGTCCAAATCATCAGACATTTACTGCTGTTCACAACAGATTGAAGGAAACGGGTACCTTTAAGGTAAACATGAGTGACACTGGGCGTGATAGATCGGTTCGTAGTGTGGAATTTGAGGAACAAGTTCTAAATCGGTTTGAAGATAACCCGTCGGTAAGTAGTAGAGTGGTAGGGAGTGAACTTGGTTGTAGTAAGAACACTGTATGGAGAGTTTTAAAAGGAGAAAACCTTTACCCATACAGTCCTCAAAAAGTACAGGCCTTACAACCGGAAGATTATCCTAGAAGGGTGACCTGTGCTCGCTGGTTTTTGGAAATGGACCTAAACAACCCCCTATTTCTGGGAAACGTTTTGTTTACTGACGAGGCTGGTTTCAGTAGGGAGGGAATATTTAACAACAGAACGAGTCATGTATGGGCAGCAGAAAATCCACATGCAATTCATGAAGCTGGACACCAAGTAAAATTTTCAGTTAACATGTGGGCAGGTGTTATAGGTAATTTTCTTGTTGGACCTTACATTTTACCAAATCGGTTGAATTCCCCAACATACCTCGTGTTCCTCAGAGACATTCTTCCGGAATTGTTGGAAGATGTGCCCCTTCAGATCCGTGAAACCATGTGGTTCCAACACGATGGAGCCCCAGCCCACTATGGCAATGTTGTTCGAGAATACTTAAATAACACTTTTCAAAACAGGTGGATTGGGCGTGGGGGACCAACACAGTGGCCCGCTCGATCTCCCGACCTCACTCCACTCGATTTCTTCCTTTGGGGCAATATGAAACGGCTCGTGTATAGCACTCCTGTAGAAAATGAGATGGATTTAGTTGCTCGGGTAGTTGAAGCAGCTGCGATCATCAAAGATGATGTTCCATGTTTTGAACGTGTTCAACGGTCAATGATTGATCGATTTAGATTATGTAACCGTGTAGAAGGTCGTCATTTTGAACAATTATTGTAAATAAATAAATGTTGAAAGTCCAACTGTAAATAATTTAAGTGAACAGATCAACTACAATAATTACAAATTTTTTACGTTACCTCTATTGTTTTTAATTTATTGAAATAAACTTAAGTTTAGTTAATTGTTAATTAAATTAATCATTACACAAACTTTTCCATTGTTGTCATTGAAAGACCCATATTTGACCAGTGTCTCGTCACAGTAAATCTGTAGCTACTCAGTTATTTATGATTCGATTTTAATAACTTTTGTGTCATAAGATTTGTAATAAAATTTACTAAAGAAAAGTATTCTGCAAAATTGTTGTAAAACCACTAGTTTTTAAGATATTTAAAGTTTAATATTTTAAATGGCCGCCATTTTGAAAATATTTATAATAATATTACAATACTTTTTGTGCAATTGGTCTTATTACCATACACATTTTACCAAAATTTGGTGAAATTCTATTAATTGGTTTTGACTTATTAATTAATTTGTAAAAACACATACAGACAGATAAGCACTGTTCCTATACCACTGGTACAGTTGTCACCTTCTCAGTGATAGCGCTGACAAGCATTCGTTCTAGTCGGATGATTTGGTCACATTTAAGTCATTGACATCGGATAAACTCGAGCATGTGGAGCCGAGGGGGAGAAAGACGGCAGCGCTCGCAGCACTATTTGTGCTTGGGCTGCCGCTACTATGTTGATTTTCCTGCCTCAGCCATGTGGCATCTATGCGCAATCTACCTAGCATAACATAATCTTTGCTGTATTGGTAAAGGGACTGCTTTCCGCGTCCGCGGCAAAGTTCAAGGGACAGCCGACAGTGGTCACTGGTTAGAAAAGCGTATGCAAATCCCGGTGTAAAGTATCCACAATGCACACTGCACACTCTACACTGCACAGGGTATACACTGCACACTGCACAGGGTATACACTGCACACTCTACACTGCACACCTACACTGGGGTATACACACTGCACACTCTACACTGCACAGGGTATACACTGCACACTCTACACTGCACACTCTACACTGCACAGGGTATACACTGCACACTCTACACTGCACAGGGTATACACTGCACACTCTACACTGCACAGGGTATACACTGCACACTCTACACTGCACAGGGTATACACTGCACAGGGTATACTGCTGCACTCTACACTGGGTACACTGCACACTCTACACTGCATGCAGGGTTACATGCACACTCTACACTGCACAGGGTATACATTGCACAGGGATACACTGCACAGGGTTAACTGCACACTCTATGCAGGGTTAATGCGCACACTCTACACTGCACAGGCTACATGCACTCTTTACACTGCACATCTACACTGCACAGGGTATACACTTCACATTCTACACTGCACAGGGTATACACTGCACACTCTACACTGTACAGGGTTACTTCACACTCACAGGGTATGCTGCACAGGGTATACACTGCACACTGCACTGCACAGGGTATACACTGCACACTCTGTTCTGTACACTGCAGGGTATACACTGCACACTCTACACTGCTGGGTTATGCCACACTGCACACTCTGCACTGCACAGGGGTATACACTGCACACTCTACACTGCACAGGGTATACACTGCACACTGCACAGGGTATACACTGCACACTCTACACTGCACAGCACTGCACACTCTACACTGCACAGGGTATACACTGCACACTCTACACTGCACAGGGTATACACTGCACACTCTACACTGCACAGGGTATACACTGCACACTCTACACTGCACAGGGTATATACTGCACACTCTACACTGCACAGGGTATACACTGCACACTCTACACTGCACAGGGTATACACTGCATAATGCCCTTGGTATAGACGTGTATAGAGCCTGTTTTCGGAACTACGTGTTTTAAGTGTACAAAATAGAGTTTATTTGTCAACTATCGAACAGCTTATGAGAAATCAGGTTCTTCTATACATCTGTCAGATAACTACTCTAGTTTCCAAATTTATCATGTTTATGTATGTACAAATTATTTAGATAGGTGAAAAACGGGCCACCATAAACTCTTGCAAGCAGTTGGTTTGACAATTAGACCGCATCAGTTGAAAGAAGGCCCGTTGTTTAGCCATGTTACGTGCGCCACTGAGGCTGACCCTTTGAGGACCAGTCACATATTGCGACTTAGTAGCGGCTACTAGCCATGTGTGTGAAGTTTTCAACATTGTTTACCACTGAAAATATCAGCTGATTCAATGTTGACACGCCGAAAACTTCACAAGCATGGCTAGTAGCAGCTACTAAGTCGCAATGTGTGACCGGCCCAGTCTACCGGAGCGTGATCAAGAATGCTCATGATGTATCTTGCGAGTTTGGCACCGGTGTACAGAGTGGTGGAGGCTATATGCTCCTTCAGCCTCCAGAATCCAGACTGACGGTATGCGCATGCTTGCTATTAAGGCGGGATCTAATGTTTACGGTTAATGGCTAGGTACTGGTTCCCCATTAGCAGGTTTGCGGTTTCGCTTGTGGTCTAGACGTTATTTTTCAACGCCGCGTCTCGCGTACCTCTGAGATCTCACTTCAATCGCACAAAATGCAACTCCTAAGTTATTCAGTACTGAGAAACGTACTTGGCGATATATCCGCTGACATGAGTTTAAATCCTCGGGTATTGCAGAAACATGTTGTAACGATAATCACAAAATATATCGAGTGGTGTCATAAACGAACGCGTCCGAGTCTAGAACAGAAGTATTTCCAAGAATTGTACCGAGCGTAACAAATCCGAGTTTTAATATGAAACCTTTACTTAGAGGTAGGTCATATACCGCGATACGACAATTTAAAACCCGTTTATATAACATATAATTCACGGTTGTAAAGAAAATGCGTTTGTTGGCGAATAGCCGGCACGGGCGAGGAACGGGGAGGGGCAGAGCGGGGAGAGTGTTGTGTTTTAATTGTTAAAAGCGGGTCGAGTCTGACGGAAAAGGGCAAGCCAGGCGAACAAGGTTCGTGGCGATCGTGGAGCGAAGCGAGCTTAGAAATTAGTCGCAATTAAGTCCCGGACTCGTTAGTCGTACTGTTGCGAGAGTGCTAGCAGCAGCTGACAATAAAATCAACAGAAAAACACGTTGACAAAATCACACCGACCTTTACTCGCCGGCGCTGCAGGATGTTGAAAAAGCTGTTGAAATTCACGAACTGGCCGTTTCCTCACGAACCCGTCACAGCCGCCGAGAAGTGCTTTTACACTTTCCTCCTCGTTTGTGACGAGAGCCGGGTGACGTGAGCAGGTCGATCGTTCGGGATAAAACTGTGATTTAACGCGTTTGTCGTCAGGGTGTAAACCGGTGATAAAGCGTGAAGCGAACCCCATCACTTCGAATGCAGATACAGTGAACACACAGTAAAGTATTCTACGAAACAAATCCCGACAAAAACAGCGCGGATCGGGCGCAAATGCGGTGTCGGTTTTACAAATACGAGTTTGTGTAACGGGAGGGGCACCACCCTCGACGATTAATCACTTTGTACAAGGGTGGTGCAATTATCCGGGCCGATTGTTTTCATTATACACGCCAGTAGATGCGATCCACCCCTATTGTCGGGAATTAATTCACTGTCCACACAGCAGCTTATTGGATATCTCACCCCGACCCCTAATCCACTAATCGCCGGAAAAAGTACATTGCAGTTTTAATTCCCGGGGATTCGCGGTCGCTAACACGGGCCGACTTTAATAAAGGGTTTTACGCTGATACAGTGGAACGTTTCCGTCCAATTTCGACCGGTCGATTGTGACACTGGTGCACGTTTCCAATATCGTCATGTCCGTATCGAACAGTTTTGCTTTGTTGTTTCGCGCCGAACATTCTCGTTATTTCCTCCGATAACGGTAGCTTTTCAAACAAATCCAAGCACAGGTTCACGTTCTTAAAATCGCTTTAGATTAGCAGATCCCGAGGCTTTGTACAGTCAAATAAAGTAACGGTAAATTGGCTAACGTCACAATTTTACAGTGAGTTTACATACATCTGTACTTATACCACATTTGAAGTGTACTCCAGAGTTATAATCTAGTTCTTCCGGTTCACACCACGTCAAAACATCGACAGTTGGCATCTCAATTGGAGGGTTGGCAGACCTGTGACCTGTAGCGTAGCAGACAGCAAGTACTCGTATCTCAGTTTCTGCCAACCAGTAACTGATGGTACTCCACAGCGACAAACTGTCATTTGGCATTACAATTGCCAAAATATTCAAGCAAATCATAATGAAGTTCGACGTGGTGTGAACAAGAGGAACCGGCCGCGAAAGCTAAGAGTTAAGTTTAATTCAGAGTCAGATAAAGCGATGATTCGACGCGATGCTTGAAGCATGTTGTTCCCTGAGGATTTCTCTGAGGAACTGTCAACTGTACGGCTGAGTTATTTCCACGAATAATCATCGTTACAGTATTAGCTAGGAAATTGAGTTGTACTCGACGCTAAGTCGCTAACGATGATCGATAGCAAAGCCCACTCGACATGCAACTGCGACACTCTGGCTTACAGTCCAATTAAGCAAGAATGAAATCGCTGTTTTCAACTGGTTTCTTAACTACAAGCCGTTCTGTTAACTGGGTGATGACACGTCGTTGTAAACTCTCATTAAACACTTCTGATAATTGTTGCCAAGGTGCAATTTGTGCCATTGAAATTACAAACTCTTGCTTAACTGATTTTAAATACAGTCATCAAGCGGTAATTTTCTTAGTCCCATTTACTTGATACTATGATTATTTAAAAATGATCTTCTGATTTGCTGTGGTGATAGAGTGCGCCTGATTAGCATGGGATCTCAGTCCTGCAAAACACGATTTTGTTCTTTTAAATTTCTCACAAATGCAACCAAAACCATTTCTTTTTTTTAATGAAAGCTAGTCAGCTGCACTTTCGCTGTTAGGTTGAGAAAGCTCATACTGACACCTCATATTAGTTATTACTAAGGGTATGCTCCTTACAGTGGTGATGAGTCTGCACAGTACAGGTAGAAAAAGTGACAATGCAAAAGTGTCTGCAGTTTAACAAACGCCGTCGAAGTAAATAGTGTTCCAGTGAGTTTTAATTTTTAGATGAATGGTCAATAATTATTCTTTAGGGCGGATTGAAAGTAGATTTTCCAATTTTATTTCCACTAGAAACAATCCACTTAGAAAAAAAAGCACATTTTGAGCTCTTAAACCCTTATTTGAAACTGTAGTTTCAAAAATGTAATTCCAATCCGTTCTAGATAGTCTGTTTGACATCGTGTGAATATTATAATACATACAGAAAGCCATCATATACGCACAGCGTTTTTTAACTGCGAAGTCACTAAAGGGTGCTTGTCCAAAGTTGACGCGAGGTTTTGTAGTTTCTAGCCACTCGCCCGTAGACTAAATTCATCGATCAGACTAGAACATCACACTGAAGGGACCTAGCCAGAGCCTGCAGACGTCTCTTTGCTTCTGCGTCGCGACGTGTACACTGTACAAACTGTCCTCGCGGCCTCGCAGTGATAGGCCTAAGGTTCGCATTTGCATGAGGGCTGAGGGCTGAGGCTCCGTCACCCGTGAACTGTGAACGCCGAAGACAGAAGCTACTGGGTGGTCCCAAACTCGTTCCTCACAGCACAGTCACACTCACAGTTGACTCGCCTTTGTCAACGTAATCGTACCACTCATCTGGTGTAATGATCACACTAGCTCGTTTACAAAGGTTAAACGAGTGCCACCGATGCCGCCGACCGCCGGCCGCCGGCCGCTCAGATCTTAGATTGATTTCTGAGGGAAATTTCGATTAGGCAGTCATCTACGATCATTTCCTGAATGGTCTAATTGTGCAGGTATCCTGTGTTTCATTAGTTGGCTGTGTGTTTAGTATTCATGATAACATCGACACATCTGTTTCACCTAATGCACTCTCTCAGTTTTGTCGCTCACTCGATCCGTTTCTGGGCTTTTTTTGCTGTGGGTTTAGGGGTTTCGACACAAACAGGACACAATAGCAGGTCAAAATCCCAAAATATGGCAAAAGTAGGCATTTTGACACAACTCGAATGCGAGAGGGGTAAGGAAATCACGGCTGAGTGGGGGAAGTGCTGTGCAAGGGCGGCAATAACTCTAGACCAGGTTCTTGGATTGACATAATCATCTACATCACGTTATACGCCCTATAGCAACTAACGCTTTGCTCATTGCAATTATTTCACATTCATATTCACAACTACGAAAATGCCAAAGCATTTAAAACTCTTTCTAATTGAGGTTGAGTGGTAGAGAGGACTTTGTAGTCCTAACTTAGCTTCGTCAAACAAGACAAACTCTACCCTTTTTTATATTCTAAACACGTTTAAAGTGTTAAAGTTTTTTTTCACTGGTGATTGGGTGGATTGTTAGATACGCTGTTGTTTTTGTTACTGGTGAACAGTGTGCTACTGTAAATTTCAAAACAAATTATAAATAATGAATTTAATGAAGTTTTCAACCAGACATTTTTGTATAATAATTTGTGTGTGTTGGTTCTTTACTTTGTAAAGAAACTTTTGTTGAAGAAACCACTTTGTAAAAAACCGTGGAGGACAATTTATTCAACAAATGATTTTATGGTATAAAAACTGCATGTAAGATCCCATATTGGGAGGGAAACGCTCCCTACAAAAAACGCTGGTTAACAAACTTATACGATAGAAATTTACGCAAGAAACACGTGTTTCTAAATTCGTAAAAATATGACAACAAATGTTATATGTACAGTGGTCATTTCTTATGAAACATGAAGTGCTTTGTAGAACGGCGACGCAATAAGCAGCAGTGTCTATGGCTTACATTTCTCGGAGAGTCGCATGAGCCATCAGGAGACGGGCTGGCCAACTCTTCTAATCCATCTCCTTCTACCCCCACACTACACCCGTTTCCTCCCCTACTGTTGTGTCAAAGTGCCGCTTTGAAGAGTGCTCGGATTATTTCTTAGTTTATGGTGTCAGAAAACTGACCGTTTGTGTCGAAATTCCGGTTCCCTCGGGCTTTTCACTACGCTCATGTAGTCCTCTAGAAACCCCTGTGTATGTGCATCTGTTGTGCATACTACGAGGGAGTCTGCGCTAGAAGGTATTATTGTATATTATGTTTTCATACCCCGAAAAGAAGGAAATACACAAAAATGTAATGGTTTTATTTAGGTTTCTTCGATAGATCTCTCCTCCTTGTTTATTAGGCTACCCAACTCCCGCATATTTTAACTCGCTATAATGAAAGCAGATTAAGACTCACCGAGCACAACTTTGTGTACGCTAACTTTAGTACTGCAAAGCATACTGCAACTGCTTTGCAGTAGGTGTTGCCATTTTGGCTTGAAAGGAGTATTAAGTGATAGTAGGCTATGGAGTGTTTTCAATGACGATCACGTCATAGGCTACTCGTATTTGATTAAAATAATCAAGATAACGACGGCACGCATTTATGGAAATTAAATGAGCGAACATTCTGTCATGAAGTCGGATATACTTACGCAAGCACGTAATCGATGCACGGTGACATTTTCGGTCGTACAAAATACTCTTTATAGTTTCAACAAGTCCTGAATCAGTGAACAATCGCCGAGATTTCTTTATGCGTGTTCTGAGTTCTGACCACCGACACCGGGTGTGCATGACGATGACGAGGATGACCATGTTATCGATGGACGGCGGCCATCTTGGCTCGGTCAGCGAGCGATGCCTCTCGGTCTCGCGCCGCCGCACTCGCGCCAAGCCACCTCGCGCCAAGCCACCTCGCGCCAAAGTGTTGATTGGATTTTTATCTCAACTCTAAATAAACTGTTCACCCCACACTTGAACTCTCTGGCGGCACAAATTGCTTTAGCACGCCGTTGCAGTTTCCTTACTCCGCGATTCCGTTGTCTCCGAACAAACGCGTTGTCTTCCTAACTTAATTCGCGATGTTCGTGAGGAAGAGATTGCTCGCGGGTTTTCAAAATCTTACGAAGTGAGATAAGGCGCTAATCTTATGCGCTGATGGAAGTTTTTTCATGATGACAGCACACACACTTTAAAGAATTAGTACTTACAAAGGATATTTAATTTTATAACTTCCACGATTGAACTAATGCTGTTTCGGTGTAATTATTTCAGTGTGTATACGAACAAACACGTAAACACGTACCACGTAAAAGTCCATTGAATCGCAAAGAAGACTAGTAAAATATCTCAATACTATATTTAAATTTATTTGTTCGTACAATTTGTGAAGTACCTTTTAAACAATAAAACCTCTTAACCGCGATGACGTGATAAAAAGCCTTAATAATGATGAAATTTTGAAAAATACCCTAGTAGTAGAGATACAGTTGTTTGAAAATTAACCCTGCATTTCATTTGTTTACACCGTCATCCGGAACCTTTTCACGTAAAACAAATCTACATGAACGTAAGCACCCGTTCTACTAGTAAGGAGCCACCTACCCTCCTGGAGGAGAAGGCCACTCATCTCACACGGTCACACCACGCGCACCCCGCGTACTGTTGTCCCACGGTGCTGTTGTCTGTCGAACATGCAGGGATTTGTAATCATCGTGTAGTCATCCCCCGTCCCGATATTTTCCGCCGAAACACTTCCACTTCCCCTCGACCGAGGGGAACTCCCGGCTAATTCCCCACTCTATTGAAAACACAATTGCCCGTTCAACTGTATTCTGTTTTCCTCCCACATCAGCCACCTTCGACCCCAAACAATCAAAGGAACTCGAGAAGGATCATTATGACACGATAATAGTGCGTTTATTGTATTCGAAGTAAACTCACCTACACCACCGACGCATGGATGTACGGGTGTATTTTGAAGAACAACGGTTGCTTACTAATTGTAAAATCATAGTAGTACTCGAAGTCGATCAGTTACACATTGTTGGAGTGGTGAGCTCCGGAGTCGCGTGCGATACCACGAGGGTCCGCTTAAGTACACAGTATTGTAGTGGAAGTTTTGCCTACTTTTCAATTCCTTAGAATTGCCCTGTTTCAATAACCATTCCTTTAATATCTAAGGCTTCCGGTTTACACCGCGTCACAGTTAAAATACAAATACTGCTAAACGTTTCAACCTCGCTGTGGAGAGTCGTCCTCAGTAGCTGGTTGACTGGCTGAGACTCAACAAGCTACTGAGGATGACTCTCCACAGTGAGGTCAAAACGTTTAGGCAGTATTTGTATTTCAACTGTGACGCGGTGTAAACCGGAAGCCTTAGATATTAATGATGACACCGGCTGCGAAAGCTTAAGAATTAAGAACTATTCCTTTAAGTTTAACACGAACTGAACTCCTCTCTGTGAGGGCAAACGTTCATGAACCACCGTCCTGTGTCTCCCAGTTCGATAGTTCTCCCTGTCTCCGGTTTCGTTAGTGTATTCCTATACCTCTTACAAGGTGACATTTACATTAAAAAAAGACACATTTCTAAAATATAGAGACAGGGTAATGTCGACAGTTTCAACTTTTTGAATGCTGGTTTAAACGACTCTCCATTGCAGTTTCGTGATTGTTCGCACTGCTTGTTTTTGAATACCTAGCTAGTTTGTAGTATAATTCTTACGATTGGGTCCAGCTCAGTCGTGGTGATCTCACGGCTCTCGAGTTGCAAACACAGCAAGGTGTTAACAAATGAGCAGATCGTGGCTGAAACTGAGTTCATTACGTATGTTCTAGCTGTGCGCTCTGCTCGCTGCACGGTGTTGCAGCCGCCGGCCCCCCATACCATTCCAGTACTTTACTGTCGGTATATCCTAGCTACATTGTACACCTTTCTCTCTCAGCCTAGTTCCTACATTCACCTTGTGCATTACACAGTGAAAATCATGAATCCCCACGGCAAGCCTTCAACCCGCCAACAATGGGTTGCAAACTTCCTGTACGCAATAATCCAGTTTACTGTAAATCTCCGACGGAAGAGGCTTGGGACGTCAAACACTGCTGACGTGATCGTTTCTAGATACTCGAGTAAGCTTAGTACGGTTTCATATTAAAAACTTTATTTTTTCAATTCCTCATAGTCCTCCACGGTTAATAGTGAGTTTGACTGTAATAAAACTAAATAATTATAGGTTATCTGTACAACATTTTTTTTTAAAGTTGTCTACACTATGAAACCCCGAAGACATGAAATAAATGTCAACCATTAACACGTCTTAAACCTAAACCGTCGAGGAAAACATACAAACAAACGAGAACATCCTCCTTGTTTACTCTTTGATATATCGATTCAATTGTATTTGGTTTTAAGATGGCACTTGTAATTGACGAATTCTTGAAACTAGTAATCTATACAGTTTACTGAGAGCTAGGCACTGAAGATGTCAAGAATGTTGGATCAGCTGGTTGTTTTCTTCAAAGAACTAACAGAACCACATGTGTTTCTCCACGTTTTCTTAGGCAAATAGTTAAAACAAGTGCTTTGTTAAGTTGAGGAAACATTGAGTTGTTTCTGAGAAGGCTCAATAATTCTTCAACTTCCATTGCAAAAGGCAAGTTTCCAGTGGTTACATTGCAACCGTGCGTCTCCAATTTGACCATTATTTATTTATTTGAAATTATGACCACAACACTAAATCTATGCGAAACACAGCCATGCCAGCTAGTGTAATAATACCAGGTGTCCAAAAAGACCGACTCTTCCCCTTAACTTTTGAATGAATGAACATTTTCGAGTGTGCTTTGGCTGGACGTATAACTCTGATTACACTGGTTAGCGAGATTAACCTAAAGAAACAAGCGTACGAAACTTCGTTAAGATCTAACAAGAAATGTGAACTGTCGAGTGGTCATAAGGATCCAAAAATGGGTCAGCAGCTGGGTGCGAATTTTGCCAATAACTCGACGAATGTTGACTTTCAAGTGCAAATGCACTCAAGCACAAGATTTATTTTTTGGGGGAGTAATTCCATAATATATTGTAAATTATTTGTAACACGAAACTATTTATGGAATAGATTAATTTAATTTCATCTCCAAGTCATGTAGAGCTTATTTTGGGATTTCTCAGCTAACCGAAAAGTCAGTGGAATTAGAAGAGATGAGATTCTAAGGAGACGGCACGACGTGCCACACAGCAATTGGTATCTAAGGATAACCTTGTGGGCAGGGGTATTTCTATATATACATATATAGTAATTCATATATATAGTGTAGTTTCATATACGTGGTTTTACCACAACATATAAACCACTAAAAATACACTTTCTGGCGGGACTAGTGGATCGTCTCTTCTAGTGCCTGGTGGACGAAACGCAGTTGCAACGCCTAGGTGCAGTAGACTCCTGTCGCCTGAACTGTAGGCGCTCGAGTGGAGTGTGCCGATGTCACACGCTCCTCAGCCGTCATTCCGAAACCGTGAAGCAAGTCTGGACACTTTACAGAACGGCAAAGAAAAGCCAACTTTTCATGACGGCCTTGAGGGTCTTTTCAGAGAAACGCTGGATTCGTTTGCCCAAGGAACACACGACACCGCGCACGTAACGGGCCTTCTTTCAACTGATGCGGCCTAACTGTCAAACCCTCCGCTTGTAAGAGTAGACGGGGGCTTATTTTCACAGTTAAAAATAATGGAAACTATAGGATTTTTCCACACGGGTATATGAACCCGATTTCTCATAAGTTTTTCAATAGTTTCACAAATAAATTTCGAACTGTCCAAGTTTTAGCGGGTTTTTAAAACTCAATTTGTACAATTAAGTCGTATAATTTCGAAAACACCGCTCCATACGCTAGTCGGAAAACTCATCTAGGTTCCAAATGTGTTATGGTTATTAATGTAAAAGCTATTTTTAAAACCTTTTATCACTTGAAACCGGGTAAGGAGTTTGATTACGTAACTACAGTACCAACGATCACTTACGATGCATTTTAATACATGTTTTATTTTTTATTTTATGAAAAAATTATTCACACTAAATCAGTTTGTACAGAGGCTATTACCGTTATTTAGATTTTCCCTCAATCTGGTATCAATTAATCCATGACTCACATGCGGTTTCAACTATTTCAAAAATATTTAATTAACCTTACCAGTGCTACAGGAATTGTATTTAAGTTATATGATGGGCGATAAAAGCTCAATAGCTATCTATTAGTATTTTATGTTCGTTATTCACAAAAAAATATTTATTGGCGTGGACATATTTCCAAAATAATGAGTTATTGGTTGTGCTTACACGTTTAATTGCTGTATTTCTATAATGACAAGCTACTTGGTGTTTAGACGAAAACAAATTAGTACAGGGTTTTCATAAAATGGAATGGTGCAGTTTCGACTATCTGTAAATTGTAATGCGTCAAATTTAAAAACTCACGATGGTACCACACTACCACTGTATCCGGGAACTCACGATGGTACCACTGTATCCGGGAACTCACGATGGTACCACTGTATCCGGGAACTCACGATGGTACCACTGTATCCGGGAACTCACGATGGTACCACTGTATCCGGGAACTCACGATGGTACCACTGTATCCGGGAACTCACGATGGTACCACTGTATCCGGGAACTCACGATGGTACCACTGTATCCGGGAACTCACGATGGTACCACTGTATCCGGGAACTCACGATGGTACCACTGTATCCGGGAACTCACGATGGTACCACTGTATCCGGGAACTCACGATGGTACCACTGTATCCGGGAACTCACGATGGTACCACTGTATCCGGGAACTCACGATGGTACCACTGTATCCGGGAACTCACGATGGTACCACTGTATCCGGGAACTCACGATGGTACCACTGTATCCGGGAACTCACGATGGTACCACTGTATCCGGGAACTCACGATGGTACCACTGTATCCGGGAACTCACGATGGTACCACTGTATCCGGGAACTCACGATGGTACCACTGTATCCGGGAACTCACGATGGTACCACTGTATCCGGGAACTCACGATGGTACCACTGTATCCGGGAACTCACGATGGTACCACTGTATCCGGGAACTCACGATGGTACCACTGTATCCGGGAACTCACGATGGTACCACTGTATCCGGGAACTCAAAGAGTTTTGTTTACATTTATTACAAAACAGCTGTGCACATTGTTAACGTCATTATTTTGAAAAAAACTTGAATGTTGTGTTTTCAATGTAAACAGGTTTTAAGATCAAGAACAAACAAAGTGTGTAGTGTAGTACAGTGAATTAAAGTTAGTGAACAAAGCTGCGCTAGTAGAAAAAGGATTATTCCTTTGTATCAGGCAACTTTTATAAACTGTAGGAGTTGTCTCAAGAAAATGCCTTGTTCTAGTGGGACAAGAAACAAAATGGCCGTATTCTGTATATTATTTGTTTCCTAGTTTGTTTCGTCTATAGAATAGAGCATAATATTGGATTTATTTATGTTGAGAACCTGAAGATAATATCTTTGATATTGAAAGGCCTCGTCCAAAAAAAATTGTTTTCCTGCATTTCTAAATTAGTTCATTTTATTATTTTCTTTTATGTTAGCTTTTATTTATTTTATTTAATGTGCAATAAAAATGGTTTAGATTTTTATTTACTAAGTACAGACCTGCAGTAATTTATTGTTTTAGAACCAACCAAAAAGCTTTAATTAGAATCATTATGCTACTTACAGTTGTTGGATTCAATAGCCTATGTTTGTGAAATGTTCACTTTTAATAACCACGTTATCAGAATTAAGTTTATAGCTAGGCAAGTATTATGATATTGATTATGTTAATTCATTGTGTTTCTAATAGCTGAATGTATTATGTATATTTTTTGTTTGTATGAACCTCTCAACAGACTAGCCTAATATACCCTAAATTTTGTTGAACCTAGTATTATTAACAACATAATAGGCTATCATGTTTGGCTTTTCTTTGGAGTTATCCTTTAGGTTATTTTTTGTTGTAAATAGTTAAGTAGATGTTTTGTTGTTGATCATTAGTTGCTTAAGCTGTGTATATTGTTAAATACTATTTTGTCACAGCTTGTCAGGTCAAAGCCATTTTGTGTCCCGATTTGTTGTTTAGAGGGCTGTAAATGAATTTTAAATTCAAACATAAATTATTGCAAAGTGAACATTACTCTTATGTTTTATTTTAGAAGTAATTTAATGCTACGCGGCCGTATAAAATTTGTCCTTTTACAAATTTGTTATAACACCAAGGTTAAGTTTTATAACTAGTTATATAACTTTTACGGGAATAGTCTAGTCTTTACGGGAATAGTTAAATAGTTCGTAATATTTGAAATACTGCAACCCACAACATAGAACTAAATGGACACTTTCATTTAATGACATATAATTTATTTAAACATTATTATATACTAAATGATTTGGATTATCTACGTATGCTTTATTGCGTTGTAAAAGTATTGTATAATAGTTGTTTGGTATAGCTAGATAGCATTTCATACTAGCCATGACTAAGTAACGAAATGATGTAGACCTTTACATGATATTGATAAACGTAAAGGTGAGAGTTATGAAGTAAGTTTTACTATTATAGATTTACGAATACTTTAATATTTTCAAAATTATGGTTTAAGAGGGAACTTTATAGGACATAATATAATTTAAAAATTCAAGAACTAATATATAAATGTGGACGAGGCCTATGTGTAATATATAAAGTATGATCGTCCAGAAAAGTCTGCAATTGCCAATCATTGTGTATCTACTGGGCATACAGTCTTATAATCGAATTTGAAAATTAGAAATCTTCAAAACTAAATATTTAAATGCCTGGAAAACCTACTACATAAACAACCTCATAAATATTAAAAACGGCTGCCCAGTTCAAAATTCTCTTTTGTTGAAAATTAATTTTTAAGGGATTTTATATAGTATTTATTATTTGTTTACACATATATTTATCTTACAATTAGTAGCTCTAACCCAATGTCTTTAATTTAAAGCTGTTCATATCATGTGAGTACTGTAAGTTTTATATTTTTGCCCTTGGGTTTTTATTTAAGTTGAGGATCCGATGATAATATTTTATTGAACGGCTTCGTCCACATAAAATTTATTTAATATTACTTTTTGAATTTTAAATTTTCTACATAAATCCAGTATTAAGTCTCTTATTGAATACATTTCATTGAACTGTCATCAGCGCGTGTCTTTAATTACAATGACTGTTCAGTTCCATGTATGTTTCTTTTTAACAGTGTCTCTGCTTTTATTTTAGAATTCTTCCTGAAATGTCTCCACGTAGCGTAATTTATCAAGTATCAAAGACCGGTGACAATAGTAAAATTGTAACGGGAGATACGGAGAAATTCGTAGAACCATAACTTCAACGAATAAGGCTACCTAACCTAAACTCGAAATCTAAAGCTGTACGCCTACCTACATGTCGTATCCATATCGCGACGTGTAATGTGTATCGCTTCAAATAGGTCTTGGTATTGCTGTCCTATTTTGAAGTGATCATTATTATCTATTGCGTGCTTTATTATTCACCCGTCTTGTAATTGTAATTACATTAAGGTTACGTCGCAGATAATGAACTAGAGCTAGATTTTAGAAACGTCTTTTGGACTATTGTATGTGGCGAAGTAAGATTCTCAAGAAGGGTGTTTTGCGCATTCCAGTATGACTTAACCTATCGGATACGTGTCGTGTACATTGTGCAAACTCACCCGAAGACGGTCGGTCCGAGTAGCGAGTGCAGTAGACCCAGGCAGGCCACGACTGTCCGTTGCTGTCCTTCTCCTCTGCGGAGGACGTGTCGGTCTTGTCTGCGGAGAGGCCGGAAAGCTTGGCCGCGAGACCGACGTCAGCGTCCGCTGTGGAGCTAGGAGACTTGAGCAGCGAGTTCTTGGCCGCTTTGCTCCTGCGGATCTGCTGATGCTCCGCACTCTTGTGACACCTGCCGAAGTCGGGCCGCAGGATGTTATCCACGGAGAAGGTGAGGCTGGAGGGTCCCGGCTGACGTTCCCGAGGAGACGGAGATCGCGGTGAAGGAGATCGACAGCAATCGCACCCGGGACCTCGAGCTTTAGCCGCAGAACACGAGGATCCGGCCGCGGGCACCCCGTGCGGCTTCACGTGCACGGACAGCGGCATCGAGACGCGAGGTGCTGCCGCCAGCAGATGCTGACTGTCCACGACGTGTCGGTTGACGAACAACCCGAGTGTGTCCGCCGGCTTGACCGGTAACACGGTAGGAACTCTCGGTAACGCGGCGAACGTGCGGTCCACCTCGGGATAAACTGCCGGCAGCTGTAGACTCAGGGGGAACCTGTTGGGGACGACTCCGACACCGACACCCAACCCGTAGACTAGGGAGAGACCGGCCATGTCCGGGTGGTAGAGACGGGCGTCCACGAAGCCGTTGCGGTACTCCGGAGAGTGCGGGCCGGGCGGACTGGAAGGTGGTGAGGAGTCACTGTAAGGCTTGTCTCCCGAGCCGTGTCGGATCGAGTGACTCGAAGAACTCTCGTTGGACAGAGGTCTGCCGGGTGGCTTGACGTCCGGCATCGTCCTGGTCTGGAACGAAGGTCTGTCGAACAACATCGGTCTGGAATCATCGGACGTGCGGCCGAACACTCGGTCGGAGGGCTCCGGCTCGCTGTCGAAGGATGTCGGGCTAGAACACCGAGTCAGCAGAGCTATCTGATGGAACGCGGACTTGGGCTTGCCACTCTCGGAGTCCTGCGGGGTGTCCTCGGCACCGCGTGGACTGCTCTGCCGGTATCCAGAGGAGCTGCCACCCTCCGAACCCGGTCTGCGGTTGCCGTTCGGACCTGGACTGCTAGCGTTGCTCGGGCTACACCGTTCGGTCTCCAGAGCCATGGTTTTCCTCGCCTCACACTATCATCGCACGAGCGGTCTGCACAGAAGGTGTACGTATAAAAGACCGGCAATGACGAATAAAGTAGGAACCGAGTGTAGGTATCCCCTCTCCGTAGTGATCGTGGACCACACACGACGCTGTCGCTGTAGTACTCGCGATTGCCGTGAGATCGCACAACGAGACACTCACTCTGTGCAAGTGTTCTAGTGTATACGGAGTACAGAGTACAGAGTACGAACAGCGTCACCACTCACCGTATACTGATACTGTACAGTTCACAGTCACACAGTCCACAAAGTGCACACCCTCTCTCTCCGTACACTCTACACCTCGCACCTCGCACCTAGCACCTAGCACTGCTGACTCCGCGCTGCTGCTGATCACTTCCTTCGCTGTCCTCGACCTCACCTCACTCACGGATAGAGTTATACAGACACACCGGAGACAGACGTGTCACTTCCACAGTCGCGTTTTCAAAGTGACAGCTTAAACTAAGACTTCACTTCAAAAATCTGTGGTGTCCTTTTTTGGTGCACGCCCTCTTTCCCCTGCGCCCCACCACTGTATACTTGCGTCTATATTACCCGCTTGTGTACCCGAGACCGGTGTCCGCGGACTCTGTCCCTCCCCTCGGGCCGCCTCGATCCGCGGACTTGCTCCGCCCTGTTCCCACCACTCCCATAACCACTCCCCTCGCCCCCCTTCCGTACTCCCCTCTCGAAATAAAACTCGCCTCGCTTTTGACATTATTATTTACGTTTGAGGCGTGGCTTTCTATAAAGTTGTTGTGTTCATTAATATTGTTCTTGAAATATATTATATCCTGATGGAAATCTTTGAGAAGGTATAGACGAGGTTGTTACGGACGGGACCGATTAAACGCTTCCCGATTCCAACATACCATTGTCATCACAACTTCATTAGTCAGCTTAGATATACTGTACTGTTTACCTTAAGCGTAGATTCCAGTAATTTAGCAATTTACATTAATTACAAACAAACTGACTGACATATTTTGGAAATGGAATGACGAAAGGTAATGACGTAATATAAAAATGGATATATTATTACTGATTGTAAAGTTATCAGTATAAAATACACCGCCGAGCCGACACGAGTGAAAGGTTGAGGCCGGTCGCACAAGTGAGCACAAGTCTTAGGAGAAAATGATAGTCTAATTATTATTCTGTGGCAAGTGATTGCGGTATAGGGTAATTGAGCCATAGTGTTGGGTGAATATAGTTTAGCTAAATGAACAAGACGAAAACCAACACGTTTTAACTAATTGAGGCTTTCGGCTAGCAAAGGTCTATGTGTGTAACCTCTACCTTATGTATGTAGCATCTACTTATTAACGAAATATAGTATTCTTAGGACGCATATCCAATGCCAGTTACAAGTCCAAAAAGCAAAAGCAAGCTTACGAAAATCACAACTATTGTTCTGACCGTTACTGAAATAGTTTGAACCAGGCATTAATTTTGTAGTTGTCTACATTTAATCAAGAACGTTTTAGGCCGGTGGTTAGATGACACTTGACAGGATATGCCCAAGGGAATTGCCGTCATGATTATATAAACATTACACAATAGAAGTGGCAGACGAGGTAACAGTCTGACAGACGCAGACTAGAGCATTCGCAGTGACAGGACCAATCATGGCGAGCAGTGAGCGGTGAAGGTGAAGGCGAAGGTAGAGGTGGAGGTGGCGGTGAGTGTGGTGGTGGATGTAGTGGTGGTGAATGTGGTGGTGTATGTGATGTTGGATGTGGCGGTGAATGTGGTGGTGTATGTGGCGGTGAGTGTGGTGGTGTATGTAGTGGTGGTGAATGTGGTGTTGGATGTGGTGGATATGGGGGTGTATGTGACGGTGTATGTGGCGGTGGATGTGATGTTAGATATGGCGGTGTATGTGATGGTGTATACGGTGATGGATGTTGTGGTGGTTGTGGTGGTAGGGGTAGTTTATTTGGTAGTGTGTGTAGTGGTGTATATGGTGCTGTATGTGGCGGTGAATGTGGTGGTGTATGTAATGTTGGATGTGGCGGTGTATGTGGTGGTGTATGCGGTGATGGATGTTGTGGTGGATGTGGTGGTAGTGGTAGTTTATGTGGTGGTGTATATGGTGCTGTATCTGGCGGCGAATGTGCTGGTTTATGTGATGTTGGATAGGGGGCGGTGTACGTGGTGATGGATGTTGTGGTGGATGTGGGGTAGTAGTAGTTTATTTGGTTGTGTATGTAGTGGTGTATATGGTGTTGTATGTGGCGGTGTATGAGGTGATGGATGTTTTTGTGAATGTGTATGTGGTGATGTGGTGGATGTTGTGGTGGATGTGGTGGTAGTGATAGTATATATGGAAGTGTATGTGTTGGTGTATGTGGATACGGTGGTGTATACTCGTATGGTGGTGGTGTATGTCATGGTGCATGTGTTGTTGAGTAGGCCTATTGTGGTGGATGTGATGGTGAACCCACCACCTACATGAAATCCTATATCAAACCTACTGTCTGCTTGCGGCTTGAACACATAATGCCAATTTGTCCTTTAGTCAGATCCTACATCCACGAGACGTATTTTTATTCCAGAGTTGACGTGGGTATAATCCGTCTGAATCCATTGTGCCGCGAATTTATTACGCTATTTTCATGAGGAATATTTTATAATCTGAACTCTACCTTTTAGGAAATGTTTGTTTAGTTTTTCCTCAGGCATAGCAGCGGCATGCCATCGGTCTGATTCTTGTCTTAATGTATTGTCGATCTCTTAGTAATCCAGAGTACGATTGTCAAGGAAAACGTGATGATACTATTAGAGTACTGTTTACACTGTAGAAGACGTTTGTCCAAGTACTCTGTTCATTTTGAAGAATCGTATTGCTGAAACAATCACCAGTTTGTTGACAAATCAGAATTGTTGATAGCTAAATGTGTCTTAGTTTAAATGTTTCGTTACATTTCTCAACTCATATGTATAGCGTGAAAGGTTTTTTTTATTATAGTTAGTCAGATTCAAAACCTTGCTACATGCATAAATCAAGGTATACAAATTTAAACCTCCACTATTTTATTCCTCTGCGTACTACATATACAGATTCTATTCATTTCAGCTTACTCTAGTACTTTTTGGAGAGGTGAAAAACTAAAAGAAAACACACCGTACAGTTTTTCAGAACACTCATCTTCTGCAGAGAGTACATGAACGTAAATAACGGAAACCCTTACTAAATCAAGTACTGTATGTTAATTTATTTACATAAACTTACCTAGACCAAATGGTTCAGCGGAGCCACTAAAACATTTAATGCATTTTAAAACAAAGTTTTTTTATTAAAATCCGATGAAAACTGTAGACGCGAGGTGCACGTGTTTACATTGGGTGGAATGAATAAAAACTAGTATTTGCTTAAACTAACGAAATTTCAAGTATATTCTAGGTTTCGAATGATTAAAGTTTACTTAGTATATACTACTTTGAATATTCTTATCTTTTGGGGATTCCTAGAGTATTCTAACCTTTTAATATGAATAATAGTAAGGTTTTACTAACCAGGGGTAGTAAATTCTTAAGATTTTGCAAGGTAGGGTGACAGCTGGGTAAAGTTTATATTTTCCCTAAAATGGCAATATTTATTTATGCCCGTGGTAGAAATACTTATCACAAACGAAGACAAATAGGTAACTGTAAGCAGTCACTAAATTTAATAATGAAAACTTGAATTTCTAAATTCCTTTAAACACAGATAAAGTACAGGAAATGTTGTTTATATTTTTAATTTTTGATAGAGCTAGATCTTGATCTTAGTTTAATTTTTTATATGCATTATTTGTATTATAAGTTAGCATTGGGAAAATGTGCTTTTCCTTTCCCCCCGTTTGTTATTAAGCTTGAATGGTATAATTAAATATTAAAAATCCAAAACTAACAACCGATTTTGCATTAAGATACTCGTACTAGTAGGTTTCTTGGTACCAAATTTGAAGTTTCTTGGTCAACTATGTGTCGTCCAGAAATAGTGTAAAAATAACATCTAAATCCATTTGGCCAAAAATAAGATTGTCATCATGTATAATTATGTCATGACAATATTAAGAAATATCATCAAAAGAAAGAGAAAATATCAAACGTTTGAATGGTAATCTTTGAAAAGGTCCCAAAGACCAACGTAGTATTAACTAGGTTTTGTTGGCTAGTTTATTCTAAAGCTAGAATATTCTATAGTTTTTTCTTGAAAGATCCTAGTACTACCGAAAGACCCTTAGTATTTACTAACTAGTATTAGCACATTCTTATTCATACGGATTTGAGAATTTGCTAAAACTAGTAAGTAAATACTACCTAGAATATACTAGTTTTATTTATACCACCCAATTGTTTTTATAGGACGAAATTCAACGTCACTGGCACTACTGCGCACTCTCAAGACGCTTACTAATTAACCTGTTAGGAAAATAAAGAGTATACATAATTACTTTCCAATGCTTGAATTAGGCTATAGTTTCTACAGATAATCAGGATGGAAACGGTTCAGGGCATGACAAAGATCATCGTTTTCGGCGAAGAAGAGGGTTCCTGTATTACTTCTGGAGAAATGTCCCCGACCTTATTATTAGGTAGAAGTATGGTCTATGCATGCTCCCGGAGTTTTGCCGCTCGAGGAAAATATCGCCGGTGGAATATAAAAGTAGTCGGTTGATTTGTAGTAAAGTTTGTCCCGATGTCCCGAGACCCGTGCCTCTCTAACTCTAACTCTAGCTTATTGCCTATGCCGCTGATGCACATCAATCTACGAGACTTTCATTCTTGTCAGCAGCTTTTCTTATTTCTTTTGTCAAAGATTTATTGTACATGGGAAATACCTTATACGAGGTTATAAGGTTGCAAAGTCCAACAGACAGTTTAAAAAAAGTGAGTTTTTAAAATCGTTTAATTTAGTGGGTTAGTGGTTATTTCATTATTTTCAATTTACACTGACAGTCCATATAAACTAGCTGAGAGTACCCGCGCTTCGCCTCGGGGCCTTATCGACATAACTGTGTGTATATTTTCAGAAAATTTCCAATTAAAAAATAAACAAAAAAGTTTCCTATTTATCCTTAGAAACCCGTTTAGTTAGCCTGTTAGTTCACCATCTTCTCCTTATAAGTGCTTCATTTATTTTGTGGATGTTGTATGGATATGACCCCTATAGTTCATCTATATTCTATATTGTTCATCGGAATATAAGCACAGATTTAGATTCGCTTAGTTGGTGGTTTTACAAGAACAAATTAGTCTTAAGTACAGAAAAAACCACATTCATAAATTTTTCTCTACGCAAGCAAAATATTCAACCAAGTAATGTTCTTTACGGATGTCCTAAATGTCTAGTAAAAGATAGTAAAGTATGTAATAATTGTTTGGAAATCACAACTAGCGAAAATATAAAGTATTTGAGAATAACTTTGGATAGCGAACTTAGTTGGAAATGTCATTTAGACATACTAAAAGTAGGACTATTGCTAGTTTTAGATTATTTTATTTCTTAAAGAATATGTGCCCTCAAAAGGTTCTTAGATCTTTGTATTTTGTTATTGTGAATAGTAAACTGGAATATGGTATTTTATGTTGGGGGGGAACTTACCTCACAAACCTAAAGCCTTTGATAATGGTACAAAAGTTGTTTGTAAGGTAAATTTTAAGAAAAAATAGGTATTAACCTTCATACCCTTGCTTTTTGTCATTAAACATTCTTCCACTTAAAACTCTGTTTGTTTTCAAAGTCTTAAAATCTATTTTTCCGAAAAAAATAGATTATATTTCGAATGAAAATACTTATAAATTAAAATTGAGACACGTGAACGTGTTGCGTGTTCCTAAACCTAATCTAACCTTTTACACAAAAACGTTTCAATTCATAGCACCAAGGATCTATAACCAACTACCAGTAGATATAAGCATGCAAAACAATATAATCACCTTTCTAAAATCTGTAAGAAATTGGTTACTCTATCTAGAGAGTGTAGAACATTTACTTGAAATTACAAACTAAAATCAAAATGTCTTTAGCCAACCAAAATGTTTGTAACCAAAAACTCAGTGTTGTATTAGTTTGGAGATTATTGTCTAGATTAGTTAAAATAAGTATTTGTTAAATAACTGTAATCATGTTTCATTTCTATGAGGAAATTAGTTTTTGTTTTACATGTATTGTCCTAATAATTTTAATGTTTAGAAAGTCTGAGGAACACAGTACAGTTTATATTTTTATTTATTGTTTACTTAGGACGACATTAAATTTTATCAATTGCTCCAGATCTCGTTTAGTTGTTTTTAGGATAAGGATGGAACCCCTAAACGGACAACATAGTCCTAGGGGCCCTATTTTTTCTTTGCACTAGGTCAGCCTGTGGTAAAGTGAGTGAGTTTTCATGAGGAGGACAGTAATTATTTTGTTTTGTACTGTACTAAGAAGTGCTGTTTCTGTTATGAGTACACTGTAATTATTGTAATCCCTGATTTGTTGTGCAAAGAAAAATAAAGAAATTTATTATTATAGTTTTAGCCAATTTTGACTTATAAGTGGTCCGATACGTCCTATTTTTTGAATGATGTATGAGTACCTAATACAGCTAAAGATACACTGCGTAATGAGCTATTCCTTAAAGTTTCACCGCCCTAGCTTCAGTCGATTCTGATTTATAAGCGGTCCTAAACACCTTAAAAACGTTATAGACACATAGGAATTCTTTTGAAATCAGTTTCAGTCCATCCAAAGTTTATAAACAACGAATAACCAAAACCGATGGATTCTTTGCAATGTACAGACAAAAGTATTCTTTTATTTATATAGCCTAGATAAGTGTTAGCTACCTTGTGAGAGTCATAGTTAGTCCACCGTTCCGCCCTACTTGGTTGTTTGCAATGTACAAACAAAAGTCTTATTTTATTCATATACACAATATAAGACTTTTGTCTGTACATTGCAAAGAATCCATCAGTTTTTGGTTATATGGTGTTCATATACTCGTACTTTGCATAGACCGAAACTGGTGTCAAAACAATTCCTGTCTGTCTGTCTGTCTGTAACGTTTTTAAGGCATCTTGGACCGCTTATAACTCAGAATCGACTGAAGTTATGGCAGTGAAACTTCGTTTAAGAGTTAAGCCCATTACGCAGTGTGCATCTAGTTATATTTTATACCCATACAAAATCCACAAAATAAATGGCGAGGAACCAAAGTGGGCACTGAACACGTTTTTAAGGCATAACTTTAAGCCAAATTTCAAAATGAAGGAACAGGTGTAAGACTGTAAGGATCGGTAGTTTGATAACAGTACCCGATCAACAGCCTGCCTTTGTACAAAAATACTTTAAAGTCATGCTACTATCCATGGCGAAGCACGGGTACACACTACACAGCATGGCGAAGCACGGGTACACACTACACAGCATGGCGAAGCACGGGTACACACTACACAGCATGGCGAAGCACGGGTACACACTACACAGCATGGCGAAGCACGGGTACACACTACACAGCATGGCGAAGCACGGTACACTACACAGCATGGCGAAGAACGGTACACACTACACAGCATGGCGAAGCACGGGTACACACTACACAGCATGGCGAAGCACGGGTACACACTACACAGCATGGCGAAGCACGGGTACACACTACACAGCATGGCGAAGAACGGGTACACACTACACAGCATGGCGAAGCACGGGTACACACTACACAGCATGGCGAAGCACGGGTACACACTACACAGCATGGCGAAGCACGGGTACACACTACACAGCATGGCGAAGAACGGTACACACTACACAGCATGGCGAAGCACGGGTACACACTACACAGCATGGCGAAGCACGGGTACACACTACACAGCATGGCGAAGCACGGGTACACTACACAGCATGGCGAAGCACGGGTACACACTACACAGCATGGCGAAGCACGGGTACACACTACACAGCATGGCGAAGCACGGGTACACACTACACAGCATGGCGAAGAACGGTACACACTACACAGCATGGCGAAGCACGGGTACACACTACACAGCATGGCGAAGCACGGGTACACACTACACAGCATGGCGAAGCACGGGTACACACTACACAGCATGGCGAAGCACGGGTACACACTACACAGCATGGTGAAGCACGGGTACACACTACACAGCATGGCGAAGCACGGGTACACACTACACAGCATGGCGAAGAACGGGTACACACTACACAGCATGGCGAAGCACGGGTACACACTACACAGCATGGCGAAGCACGGGTACACACTACACAGCTAGTTACAACCAGTTACCAGTACGAGCTAAAGTGTACATCATATTGATTCTTGAAAATAGGATTCTGGTAATTTTTTACTGTTTTGCATAACAAATTTAACTTCTGTAACAGGCTACATAAAAAAAATGTATGTAACCTATTCAATATAACACTTACTCCAATTCCCATTTATTCAGTCAAGCTTTTCAAACGGACCTTGAGGCGATTAGCCGCTATTGCCGGCATAAGTGAAATCTAGAGGTCGATGTTTTAATTTGTGCACCGTCAAAAGTTATTTCCCTAAAGTTGTTTGAAAGACCTTTAACCAATAGAGTGATTTTGCTCAAGTAGTTTTCGTGTAATAAAGTTAATTATAAATGTCCCCTCCATCCATGGCTCTCTCGAGTGTAGGCCACCAATTTAGTCTATGAAGTTAGAACTGATGTGTACACGCAATTGTCTTAATCTCTAAAAGGGCCCCCGATACTAATCAGACCGACACGTAATTTTGGTATACTGATGTATACTAATAAAATACATATTTATTTTAAATTTCATCAACATCTTACGAACAACAAAATCTTTAGCTGTATTTTATACCCATACAACATCCACAAAATAAATGGCAACACTTATAAGGAGAAAATGGTGAACTAACAAGCAAACTAAATGGTTTTCTAAAAATATGTAGGAAACTATTTTTTTTGTTTATTTTAAATGTGAAATTTTTATACAGCATACACACAGCTATGTTGATAAAGCCCCGAGGCGAAGTGCGGGTACTCTCAGCTAGTTCTGATAATATTTGTGTGCTAGGAACAAAAGAACATTTTATGTATAATGAGTAACACCAAAGATTATGTAATGGCAGATAGAATGCGTATAGATAGCCCCATGGCTGAGGCAGGAATCCCAGCGTCGTCCGGAAGCCCAAGCACAAATAGCGCAGCGAGGAATTCTTTTAACAGTCTAAATTGAGCCACTGACGCACGCGCAAGTTCGTTCGTTCTCGACATCGGACAAACTCAAGCATGTCGAGCCGACGGGTGAGAAATACGGCGACAGACGGCACCGCTATCTGTGCTTGGGCTGCCGAACTATGTTGATCTTCCTGCCTCAACTATGTACATATATGCCTGATATTCTTACCATAACGTTATCTTTGCTACGTTTGAAATTATGTTTGAAATTTGTTCCGGTGAGAATGAGGAGTGCCTCCTCATCAGTGATCGGACCCCTCTCCCCAAAACACCTATAGGTATACCTAAACCCAAATAATTGTTTTTGATTTGTTGTATTAAATCCTTAATCCTCATTTTAACACCTATATATACTCATTGCCTCATGTTAACAGATAAATCAACAGATAGCGAACAAGCACATTTACCAGAATCATGACACGGAGAAGCCTAAACTTAACACGAACAGTGTGAGGTGCGAGAGCCTGCAGACTGCGCTAATGAGACCCAAGCCTAAGGCCTGGCCTCGAACAACGCCTCATTACTGCAACGCCAACTCCGTAGTCATTTATTGGTGCTTGATGCTTAGTGCTTGATGCTTAGTGCTTGATGCTTAGTGCTTGATGCTTGATGCTTGGTGCTTGGTAGCTATGATACATAAACCAAGCTCGGTGCAGAGTGCGCACGAGAACTCCGCATCCATCACATGTTCGTCATTTATTTATTATTTTTAAAGGCCTTCACATTTTTTACATTTTGTACGGGTGGATTCCAATTGCCACCCTTGAAAGTGAAAGTTTAAGGTGATCGTAATAGCCACCCCGTGAATATGGATGAGCAATTACAGTACGCATCGCTACATCTTTGACACGCGGACCCACACACGGCAACTCTCCCTGATTTACTTTAACTCAAACCATTATAGTTGTTTCTTGAATATGTCTACAATAATGTATCAGTTGTATTACGATACAATAGTTGTTGAACATGTTGATTTCTTAAGATTTTTGTTAACATTTTCAAATTTGTTATACAGTTTATGAGATTGCTAGCTGAGTTTGTGTTAAGATAGCCATGATGCACTAAAGTGTTTAAACCTGTGTTTATTTGGTTGAACGGTAGATACAATTTATGGAACGGGTCTTCATTCTGTTTTGGTTTTAAAATTAGACATTTATGCCTTATTATGTTTCTAAATTATTGAAAATTGATTGACACCTTTGCCTTGCAGCAGCTAATTATACATAAGAAATAAGGCAGTTTTTGGTGTAATTGGACATGACAATACAAAAAGTATAACTAGTTTAATCAGTCCTTGAAAATTGAAGAAACAAATATGTAAACGAATTTTTTAACTTTAAAGTAATTTTACGTATGATAAAATAGACATTATTGTTTTGATAAAGTATTTATTTTATAGAACATTTATTGTTCGTTCAAATGGTATTATCATTATTATAATTAACACATTACTTTGACCTTTACTGACATATTAACAGTAGAAAGTCGTATAGTTCCAAAAAATTCACAAAATACGGCATTACGGCTAAACAATTGAAGTGAGGTATAGGGATAAAGGTATTTTTTTGGTCCACTTCAATGAGTAGAATCCACTGTTAAAATTAATGCACTCAGTAGAGACTCACCATGTATAGTCCCATGCTATGATGCTGTAGCTTCTTAGATATTTTTCAGACACAACTTCAAACACTGTGTTATAACCCGTGGCTGTTGTATATAAACTGTATACATGTATACAGTTTATGTATACATGTATGTAACTGAAATGCAAACAAAAAATGTGGAACAAACTGGAAAACAGCACATGTAGACAAACTCAACTGCTAAAACAACTATAAGTGTTTAAGTTTTCATTTCTTTCACCACCTTGCATACCTTCCCGCAACTCCAAAATTGTCAGGCGCCGGATAGCTGTCAGGACCGCCTGTCAACGGTGAGGTGAAGCGTACGATAATTGCTCATCGGTGTTCATGGGATGGCAATTCGGATCACCTCGAACTTTCGCTTTTAGGGGTGGCAGTTGAAATTCAGCCCTATTGTACATAGGCCGCGTTAATCACTCTGGGCATCGCTTATAACATGGAGTTAACTGCAAGTGATGTTTTTAACCAGTTAACGTACTTAAATCAAAATATGTTTCAATAGATAAAGCTATTGAAGCTGCTGCATATGAACTCTTAATACTTGTACTTTTGTCAAAAAATATAAATGATTAATTAGATTGATTGTTCCATGAGAAGATATAACTCGAGTCATCGTAATAGATATTTTGTTTGGCAAGGAAGTTTTACGTTGTTGCTTTTATATGCTGCAGCATTAAATGGCTCTATGCTTCTATTGAAACACTTTTCCCCTTTTTGTACGAAATGTACTTAAAACATCATTTGCAAATTTTCCCATGTTCAATTTCCTATCTCGGACCCGCGCAGCGATAGATACTCGTACCAAGGATGAAGGACTCAAACTTAGGGGCCGATTAGAGGGCTGCCTCTCTGCCTAACTGGCTGAAAGCTTTTTGTATTGAATATTTTATGATTCAACTATATTTTATCTTATGACTTAATTACTATGTTCTAGATAATATGATTACATTACAGAAAGTACAAAACCATTCATCAGCTTCAAAGGACGAAACAAGTATTTTCTTTGACGTTACTGTATTTACTATTATGTTTAACAATTTCGCCTATTATAAACGTGTCTGATTGGAAACTTTAGCAAAAAAATAAACAGTATGCACAAATGAAAGTTCACAATATGGCAAATAGTGTGCGAATGTAGTGGTATTGTGATATGTTTTGGCAATCTAATATTTATTGTATGGGTTACCATGAAATTATTACAGTATCACATTCTGTAGTGTAATTGATAAATTATTGTCTTTACACTGTAAAACAACAGAAACTCAGTTTTATGAATGAAGCATGTAAAGCAGTACATAAACATTGCATAGCACATAGCATTGCACAATTATTTCAAACTTTTTAGAGCATTTTAATGTAAGTTTATTTTTAAAGTCGGTTCAATTTTTTTGTTTAAAAGTGTTCATTATCAGATCTTTTTGAAATAAGTTTTATTAGAACGATGTTGATAAACCGCTAGTAAACTGCAAAACTGCAGTGACTTCGCTGATCATTTGTTCAAAACACTCTACTAGTTTAATAGTAAAAAAAAGAAATTCAAACAAAAGGTTTATCAGCTTTTGGATTTATGTCATGGCTAAGTGATAAAACGGAAAATTGGCTCAGCGGAACCAATAAAACATTCAATACACTTTAAAACAAAGTCTATTTCATAAAAATCCTATGAAAACTATAGGAGTGAGGTGTTCCATGAAAATTCATGTTATCATAGTGTTCTTGTGGGGTGAAATACAATGTCACAGCCAATACTGCTCATGCTTAAGGTATCAAGAGACATTCGTAGTTAGAGGTACTCTTTGAAAAAAAGCCATAATGTTCTTCCTGTACCTTGATGACGTCAATGATACGTTACCACAAATTTTGAAGGGGAAAAGTAAATGCTTTTACCGTTTATTTGTATTTTACTCATAGTTTAAACCTGTAATATGTCCTGTAAAACGCAGCACCGAGGACACATGAGTGTGTGTGTGTGTGTGTGTGTGTGTGTGGGTGTGAGAATGTGTACGTGTACGTGTGTGTGTGTGTGTGCACGGCTGCACGCCACTCGATTGGTCAGGACCACACACGTTGAACTCCTAATTATCTTCTATTTCTTTCTCAGCCTCTTTGTCGCTCCAACAAATCTTATATCACTTTATCTCTCCATTACCATTCGGCCTCTTTCAATTTGTGACCGGCTTCGGCCGCTGGAATATCTCGGCTGCCACTCGGAGCTGTGTTTGTTCTCTTCTTCTCCTCCTCTTCTTCTCTTCTTCTGTCCTCTGGTGTTCTCTCATTCCCTCTTCTTCTTTGTTCTTTTATTATCGTGCACTGTACGAGTATTGTCTGGACGGTGGACGGTCTCGACGCGGGATGCCTCGGTCGGTACGGCTCTCTTCTCGATGTAACGAGAAGCAAATTTTACATAATATTATTTTGGAGTTTGGGTCGGGGGGTTATGAAACGGAAATCGTCTTTATCGGTGGCGAAGTTAGGACTATAAAGTCCTCTCTTCCACTTAACCACAAGGGTTAGGGTTACGTCTAGGGAAACTGTTTATAGACCAAAAAGTACAAAAGAATTTATTCGTTTTAACAAATGTCAAACCGGCGATACGGAGGAATTAAATATAGTTTTGTGTGAACGCAGCGACGCGTATTTCTTGGCAGCTGAGCGTACGTCGTGAGCGTTCACACCGTCTGAACGTACTCGGTACTACCGGAGACTTGCCAATTACAATTAGTAGTCATCAAATATAGCCAATTAAAAGCCAATTAAAGCTTATATTTATACGGATACATTTAACTTCAAACCCACCAGGTGCTCGTCTCCTTTTGAACCGTAATCAATTTCGATATCTAATAAATTTCAAATAACTACCCCGGCCGTCTAATTAGGCCAGCTCTGTTGGCAACAGTCAGAAAGGTGCAAGCCGACGCGAGTACGGTGAGGAGAATCAAAGGGAGTGTTACAATTTGCGGAATTCCGAACAGAAGTGGACGCGGGCAATTTGGCATGAGCGTGGTAGTAGATAAATCAACGCTGTGATCTGGCGCGTTATAAATAGTGCGACGCTGGCCGCTCGACATTGAGATACGAGTATACGAGTATACGCCTGTCGCCTACCAGTCAGAGTGCTGATGTGCTAATGCCTAATGTAACCGATTCGTCAACATTATAGCAACAATATCCGTGCCGTTTAATCATTACGCTCGTAAACACACACAGTCGGGCTGAAATAGAAACCTTGTGAAAATGTGAAACAGAAATGAGTCCAGCCAAAAAGGTGTGGACAGAATAATAATTTCTGACACACGTAAACAAGCTAGACGGGAAAATATTCTTTTCAAGCTAAAAGGGTAGGATCATGTCCACAAATTAGGTACGGTAAATATTTAAATACCTCCATCAAACCGTTCAAATTTTGGTGGTTGTCTCTTGTTGCGAGTTTTGACTATGTAGCTACTGGAGACAACCACCACAATTTTAACTGTTTGTCAGCGGTAAATACCTAATTTTTTGTCATACATACACAGTTCAGAGGCTATTTGAAATGAATTTTAAGGTAGGACCACGCTAAAGCTCATTCAATTAGTATTGTAATTTTTCTTATAGAGACTGACGAGAGAATAAATTCAGAAGGTTCAAACTATATATTTTCGCACTTTTTTCATTGCACTCTGAGGGAAAAAAGGCTCCTTTAAGAATCTTGAAAAAAAAGAAGATTTTCTTAGAAGGCTTCTTATTTTGTTCCCCTCTTACCAACGCAATAAGGAACGTGGCTACGAGAGAACTAGTGCTTAGAACGTAGAGATATGCGGGTGCAAATCTCACGCAGCAAGGTGTCACGTCACATTCCTCCCTGTGGGTTCCTGTGTAGTGTTTCCTTGTGTATACGTCCAACATAGTAATTATCAACAAGGTTTATAAACTCAGATGAGTGCAGATATTGCAGACGGAGACACGCAGCACGCTACCTTAGAGCAGTGCGCGGCGGAAATCAGACTAATGATAAAATAAACAAATAAATATTTTATTATGTTAAGCGTATACCTATTATTCAACCGTCATTAGTATTTATTAAGTGTCTAAAATTTTTATATTCATGCACATCGAAATCCCATTTAAACATACAGTACTCGTATTTGCGTTCACCCAATTCTCCTTCACTGAAATTTGTTCCGGTCTAGCCCCTTAGTCCGCGGTTTGTTTACGGGGAGCCCCAGTCGTATACTATGAGCCCGTTTATATCATAGAATGCTTCTGCTACCAAAGTTTGTTTTAAGCGAGTTTAGAAGGCCTTTGGCGTAGGTGCGCTCTCACCCTTTGATCAAATTTGGCAGCCGATGAGTTGAACTCCTGAACTGCCTGTGAAGGCAAAGTTCATGAGCTACCGTTCTGTGTCTCCCAGTTCGGTAGTTCTCACTGTCCCTGGTTTCGTATAATGGATATCACTCCCTCTAACGAGATCATATTTTTGTCTGAAAAAGAGGCAAATTTCCAAAATGTAGAGACAGGATAGACGAACAATGACACGTTACATACCCAAAGTTGAAGAGATTGTGCACAATTGTTATATGCTCGAAACTTCGTAGCTTGCATGCATAATTACAAATGTACAGTTTTCTTTAGCCGAGCCAACACAAAGATCTCCAACTGGTCCCTGTGAGTACACCAATGTAGTATCAAAGATTATGTTATGGTAGGTGGCAACATATAGTTGCGGCAGCCCGAGCACAGATAGCGCTGCGAGGGAGTTATTTTAAGTCTCAGGTAGAGCCACTGACGCACGTGCAAGTTCGTTTGTTCTCGAAAATCGCACGATTTGGTCACATTTATATAATTGACATCGGACAAACAAGCATGTGGAGCCGAAGGGGAAGGGATACGGCTAGATAAGGCAGCGCTCGCAGCGCTATCTGTGCTCGGGCTGCCGCAACTACGTTGATTTTCCTGCCTCAGCCATCATCTACCTACCATAACATAATCTTTAGTAGTATATACAGTGTGTGATATTTTCCAGCGAAGCGCACAGGAGCTTCAGCCACGCCTTCGACAACCACTGGGTGTTATAAAGATTGCATTCAATTAGCCAGGCGGGAGCCGGAGCGGGAGCGGGTAGGCACAGCACAGACAGGCTCTGTGAGAGTGAGATGGCCGATGGGAGTCCGGAGTCGGTGTGAACACGGGTCGTTAGAACGGTACAGAGTTAACACGTAAAGTCTCAAGTCTGGCTCTCGGTACGCCATCGCGAGTACTTTTAGCTAATGGTCTCTCCTGGCTAACAATTACCCACGTTTACAAACTAGCCGTTCCGGACGGTGACCTTTATGAGCGGGGGCTGTGTGAGTGAATGCGGTGCAGACATGCCAATACACAGCACGGCAGCACGCTTGTGTAAAACATCGGGAGACTTGGGTGGGTTTGTGTTTACTGCTCACATGATAGAAGTCGAGGCATCTGTGAGACGCAAACAGCACACATTGAGGGGACGCAAAGAAAGGCTGAATTCGTCTGCCCAAAGAACACAAGACATCGCGCACGTAACTGGTTAAACAACGGGCCTTCTTTCAACTGATGAGGCCTAACTTTCAAACCTAGCGCCTGCAAGGGTTTCGTAGAAGGTAGATAGCACTCTCACGTGAAGATTCAATTCGGATATTTTAATTTTTATGGAACGAGAAAGAGTTTTTATGTGTTTTGATAATCATATTTTCACCTTCTCAAATAAGACCATAAAACACCTCTATTTATTCTTCAACCACTAATTGCATGAAAACTAAAAGACATATTAAAAAGTGGCAAGAACAGGCAAACCTAGATAATATGTTTATCTAAAAATAGCATAATAATAAAGTCTCACTTGATTTCACGCAAACCTGTGCAATGACGCTCTTTCCGGCAAGTAGAACGCTCTCCTTGATATTCGTCCCATAAGAACGATGTAAAAACAAACATTTTCCTGGGACACCTCATGCCTACAGTTCTGCCGGATTTTTATAAAATGAACTGTGTTTCAAAGTGTATTCAATGTGTAAGTGGGTCCGCTGAGCCAAATTTCCATTTTCTAACATATAAGACCGTGCAATAAATTCGAAAATTGACGAAAAATTGGTCAGCGAAGTTACTGCAGTACATTGTTATCTTCATAACAAAGCTTCATGTGTTGTGTATGTTTTTGAAAGGTCGAAACCTTAATTATTAGAGACCCCTGATGTATGCACATTGTAAGTGACATTAGAAGAGGATATGCCTTGCTGACGGACACGGTTCTGAGCAAGGGAATCGTCTGCATGTCTGGGGAAGTCTGCTCACTTCTTTTACCTTGCTTGCCTCCACATTCTACAAAGCATTTGCCTGCTTTTCACATCGAAATGAGACCCTGTAAGAGGAAGTGTTTTTTACTCTTACGAAACATGAAGCAGAAAGCACTACCGAACTGGGGGACACAGAACGGTACTTCACGATCTTTGCCTTCTCAGGCAGGAGTTCAACTGGTCGACCGGAAGCCAATTCGATCAAAAGAGCCCAAGCGCCGAAGGCGTTTAAAGCTCGTCTGAAACAAATCTTGTTCACAACGGTGTTTTACAGCACAGACGAGTTTTTGGCACATGACTGGGAGATCGCAGAACCCACTGACTTGCAATAGGGCTGGAGTGGAATCATTCGAATGAATGGGAGAGAGTGAGTGAATAAAATGTTTGAATGGTACTTCACTGGCAGAATGGATAGATAATGTTAGTTAAAAAATCAATGACAGTTGCATAAAACTGTCATACATTTCCGCAATAAACTATTGATTTATTACGTCGAGCAGCTTCTCAGTGAGATTCCGTGACGGTCTGATAAAGGCATGTTAGGCTTGCTTGTCCACTGTCTAGTCTAGTGCAGCACTGCAGCATCCCCACTGCGTGCCTTCAGAATACTGCACATTGTACAAGGGTGACGAACCAAACAAGACGTAGACGTGGACAGTGGACAGTGTGAGAACCGACAGCGTGAGCACCGCGGAGGGTCCGGCACACAATACCTAAGTCTTGCGGTCACACCTAAGTCGCCAACACAATTAACCACGCTTTGTCTTCTCCCCTCATAATATTGACGTTGTAAATCCATCCGGGAACTCGAGCAGAAGACAATGGAGTGTGGGAACTGTCCGCTCAGGTCCTCTCCGCTTGCAGTGAGTGAGAGTGGACTTGGTGTCGCACCGGCACCACCGTCAGCCTGTGAGCGTTGTTACCCCTCAAATAATGTCCACGGTGTGTATAATTTGATTTCATTTGGTTTGAGACACCGACCACTCTGAACAGACACCGGCTATTTTGAAACGACTCAAACGGATTTTTCATCATTTTTGGTATATTGATGGATACCACCAAAATAAATATTTATTTCAAGTTTCATCAAACTCGGATGAAATGTACTGTTTTAAAATTTAACATTTATTGTCATAAAAAAAATACATTGTGTTGACATGTTGATGAAAATGAAATTGATACATTATTTAAAAATGAATGGGATGATTAACAAAAAACTAGAGCAATGGTAACTTTAACCACTGATACGAAAAAATGACCATATAAAAAAAATAGGTTATGTTTATAACATTATTGAAAAGCTACTAACTGGAATTGATAAATTCTGCAACAGAGTAAGGAGCCAAGTACAGCAAATATTGCTTTAATTTATTTTTACAATTTATGGCCATATAAAAGACTTTCAACTTCCACTGAAAGAAGATTCAAAAATTTTGTGCCAGCTTGTATTGGCAATCTTTCATGAATTTGCAACCTATGACTGACTGGTCTATATATTGTATTTAAGCGTGTACTATAATTGTGTATGTCCTTACCCAGCACTAAGTCACATTTAGATATACAACACATAATAGTTTCAAATATATAAATTGAAGCCAAGGTAGTTATTTTTAACTGTTTAAAAAGCTCTCTACATGATTCTCTAGGCATTACATTACAAATTACAAGAGTAGCAGCTTTTGAAGAATAAATGCTCTTAACAGTCTTGTAACAGCACAGCTACCCCAAAGTATTAAACCGTAGGAAAGATGACGGTGGATTATGCCATAGTAAATTATTTTCAAAGACTCTATTAAGCATAGACCTTTTAACTGTCTCAATAGAAAATCTCCGGAGGAAACCTTTTTACACACGTGATCAATGCGGTTTTCCCAACATAAATTCTTGTCCTTATAAACCCCTAAAAACTTGGTATGATCAACCTTATCAATACGGTGCTCTCCCAAAAATGTAGAGGCAGTATTATTATTCATCAAATTATTTGGAGTAAAATTTATACATGTAGTTTTTTCTAAGTTAGTTTTAAGATTCAGATTATCAAAATATTGGACCCATGCATTTAAATTTGAATGTTATGTTATCACTGAAACTAATTTACAAATATTTAAAACTACAAAATAGGCCAATATGTGGTGATGTTTTATTAATTATTCACAGTGAATTTCAATAATTTAATGGTTCTTGGATGCCTCTTAGGTATAATAATGTGACATTTAGGGTTTTTCAAATTCTACTGCATGTTTCGTATAGCTGCGTTCTGCAGTCTGTGGCTCTACTTGAGACTCATAAATAATTCACCCGCAGCGCTATCTGTGCTTGGGCTGCCAAACTAAGTTATTTTCCTGCCTCGACCATATAGCGTCTATGCGCAATCTACCTACCATAGTCTAATCTTTGTTTGACGCTTGTACAACACCAGTCGTCAGTACAAGCTCCGTGGCAATACATTTGCGAGATTGAGAAGAGAACCTACTATAGCCACTAGTCAGTCTATCCACACCGTCTGTGTTCATCGTTCACTGCCCAGTGTTCGCGTTGTCAGTTGTGTTCATGAAAATTCAGTCGCCCCCTCACCCGACGACATGATAGGGCGGTTTTCACCCTCGATCATGAATATGTGATACAATCCATTAGTCAGTCGCCGACCCCCGTGATTTCTACAATCCCTTATTCGGATTCTGCGGCATATGTTGTGCGTGCAGTCGAGACTCCCCTTCATCGGTTGAAGCACTTCTTCTGGCGTGTTCATTGAATACATTCACTACTTAGCGACCGCTATCTTTGTTCAGCACTCGGCAATCGATGTCGCCACATTTCAGCTGAGTATGTGTGATTAATATACAGTATTCGGATTGCGCTAGTGAAGACCAAGTTTGCAATATTATAATTTATAACTTTGAATGAAACTGCTAAAAATGCAAACAAATTTGTGCAATACACAACCAGATAAAGATCATTGACGAGTGTTGAGAAAAATATTTTTACAACAACTACACAAGAATATTTTGAAATTTAAACCCATAATAAACCGTCACGCAGCTAAGCGCTAAAGCGCCGCTTGCATGAGTGAATCGAATTCCCTTTGCAATTTGTTACTCTAATCCTCTCCGTTCACAGTCTAGCTTCGGCCTTCGGTCGTTCTAATATCACGGGCGCTACGAAGCTGGCCTTCGGCTTCAGACCTACGTGTTCTTTTACTCCAAGCTTTACTAAACCCCTTGAAACGTAATAAAACACATTTCAAATGTCATTTAAATAGTACTACTTGTTCCGCTGTTATAGGGAAAATAACTTATTTGGCCGCTACTTTGAAACGTAACAATGGGTTTTAATAATTTTTGGTATAGTGGCGTATATTACTGAAACAGGTATTTATTATTAATTTCACCAAAATATAATGAAAGTTACTGTTTTTAAAGCATTAAACCCCCTTATTGAGAAAACTCCCCCCAAAAAGGGGTTTGCGATGGTCCAATTTTTCTGACCGACGAACTTGACCGTGATATTTACAAAAGGAACATGTGTACCAAATTTCATGAAAATCTGGCAAAAACGACCTGTAGAGAGTACAGTAGTTTATAATTATGTATATAAAGTTTTGAAAATGCTCAAAACGTGTTCAGGGTCAAGATCAGTGCTCAGGTCCAGGGCCTTGGTCTCACCGTGCTGACGGCATGAATATCTCATTTTCCCAAAGGAAGTTCGATAACAACAGATGATGAAAATGTAGATGCAATATTTTGGTCAAAAACCTACATTCAGTAGTTTAGACAGCTCTTCAAAGAATCCCAATAATTCTTTGTTTGAAGTTTGTTGTTAACTTAAAAACAAGTCTATATAAATCAAACTATATTCATTTTGATTTAAGTCATCGTCTTAATTACAACAATGAATGTAGACCTATAGCTATCATAGACGAAGATACTCTCGAAGAAGTGCAAACAGTTAAATTTTTGGTAATACACATTGATAAATATTTATCGTGGAATTTCCAAATTGAAAATGTGTGTGCAAAAATTACTTCGAGTATCTTTCCTAAACGTAACCTACCCGAATCCTGTAATACCGAAATTTCGAGAACAGCTTATTTTGGACTAATACATCCTTATATAAATTATGGAATTTCCTTATGGGGTGCTTGTACAGATCACAGATTTTTGAGGGTTTTTATTTTTCAAAAGAAGGCTGTCCGAATCGTTTCCAAATCAAAGTATCGAGAATCGTGCGAGGAATTGTTTAGAAAACTAAACATTTTAACGCTTCCTTGCATGTACATTTTGGAAACAATTTTTTTGTTTGGCAAAATGTCATTTGGATACCGGAATAGCTTATCATTCCCACAATACTAGGCACGTTAATCGTTTTCAGAATAACTTTCATTGGCTTCACATTTACGACCAACGTCTTTGTGTAGCTGGAGTTAAACTATATTATAAATTACCTGAGGGTATAAGATCAGAGACAAATTTTAATTCTTCCAAACACAAACTAAAACAATATCTTTTAAACAATAAATTTTATAGTGTGTATGCATTTATGGATGTATCCTAAACTAATTAGAAAATAATAAATTCATGCACACGGTTTCAAGTATGGTTTCAAATAGGTTTACAATTTATTTAACAATTACCTTTAATGTACTTTGGACCATTTGGCCTACTCCGGTACTGGAGATTTTATCATTTCAAAATTCCCTGTAAACTTAGTTTTAAGCACTATGTCAACACAATTAATTATTGTAAATTGACCAAAAAATATGTTATGTTATGTTGTTGACGATGGGAGAATTTCCCGTGAATTAGTACAAAATATTAGCTGTTGTAGATGTCTTTCGCTTACATAAAAGAGGAGGTGTACTTAGACTAGTACCATGTCGGCAAATCTTTAAGTCATTGCAGATATTGCCTTTGGAATCGCTTTACATTTACGAAGTCCTAATGTTTTATACATTTAAGTTTGCGACGTTTCATACGGGCTTAACTGTACACTCTTATAATACAAGACACAAGAATGAACACAGACAGGCCCAACACAGATTGGAAATCGCGGCCTCACTCCCTCAAAACATAGGACCAAAACTCTTCAATAAACTCCAAAACTCAATAAATCCGAAGTAAATCAATTCAAATAACTACTTAAAACCCACCTTATAAATGGAGCTTTTTATTCTGTTGTTAAGGCGTATTTCTGACATTTGCCATACATGTAACATTTCACTGTCTGGGTACACTGCCTGACACCTCAGAGCGATTCTTCTTATCTGCCCGATAACCTTAACATTGTGCCTTCTTTAAGATCCCTTGGTGTAGAGATCGACTCAAGTCTAACTTGGCAACCCCACATAAACAAATTACTTCCAAAGCTGAGTAGGGCTTTTTATGTTATGATGACACTTTCTCACGTAGTTGGTTTCCAAACCTTACGTGAGGTATATTTTGTGCTTACTTTCAGTCACATATCTCGTATGTAATAATGTTTTGGGGAAACTCATCTGATGCTTTTTAAGTCTTTCGAATGCAAAAGAACATCATAAGACTCATGACAAAATCACCATTCAGGGAACCCTGTAGAGCTCTTTTCAAGCAGTTAGAAATACTCTCCCTTCCTTGTCTGTATGTTTTCAAATGCCTCCTCTTTGTTTACTCACACCCAGAAATTTTTTACGGTATGAAAACCACATACATCATCATTTTGCTCGAAACTCCGCTCTTCTGCAATATCCTGGTCATCGCACAACTTTTTCGAAAAAAGGAAAAACACCGTGGCATTCTTGCACAAATTTCTTTAATAAACTACCAAACCATCGAAAAAGGAGACCTCTCCTAAATCCTTCAAAGTATCTTCAACTTTCTTCTTAATCACTGCTTTCATAGCGTCTTGGAGTACCTCGCTTGGTCATCGGGGCAGTCCACATAAAAAGAGCTCAGGGTTTGCGAAACTGATTTTTTGTTTCTTTCTTGCCCACACTATGTGCATTTTTCACTAATATTTAACTTTAGTTGTTTTGTTAAGACCCTTCACGCTTGTATGTTTTTATCTTTTAATGTTATTTTTACTGCAAAATATTTAGTTTAATTATTGTACTTTGACTGAATCACAATCAATGTAAATTGATGTAAATGATGAAAATAGATGAATATGACAATATATACAAATAAAATATTCTGATACAAACAATGGTTTTTGAACTTGAATTTCCTGACATTTGTCCAAGTTCGCACTGCTCAGTACTGTGTACAAGTGAACAAGTGTACATTACATTCTCCCCGCAATTTCAATGATCAGACACGGTGCCTCCCCTATCTTCACTCTGCTCACCCTCTCTATTGAAATGTTTCGAATTCTTCTACTGATTGACAGAACTCCATCCGAATTGTGGAGGCGGAACCGAATCTTAGGGGTGAACGCTTCTTCCTTAGGGTGCGAAAGTGTGTAATGGTAGTAGGCCTGTGCATATGCCAGAACATTTCCCACATTTCCCTTCGCGGGGGAAGTCTTACGTCTTTGAAAAAGGAAAAAAGATAATTAAGAAACTTTTTATTACAACCGCGTTAAAAGTTAGCAACAAACCTTAAGAACTGTTCACTACTTAAATAACAGTTTAGACTGTAAAAACAGCTTTGTCAAATTTGTGGTCCCTGTACTAGTTTAATTACTTACTATAGCTGTATTATCAAATAATGTAGCATATTATCAGAATGATAACCGCTTTTGAGTGAAAAAAGTACACGACGTTTTGGGATTCGGAATCTAGTCCCGTCTTCAGGTGAAAAGTAACCTAAAACATGAGAGCTTCAGATATTGACACTTTCCTCTTAATTAATACTGGAATTCTCAATGCAACTAAAAACATCCAGAATTATTTATTACAAATGCTCATGTTCACCAATATGGAACAAGACAAGCCAACGGTTTGCGTTTGATGCAAGTTAGAACGTCTTTAGCACAATCAAGCCATGAAACAAGATGTATTAAAAAATCAACTATTTACCAGCTGAAGTCAAAAATGACATAGTTAAGTTTAAAAAAACCTTGAAGATAATTTTAGAAGAAAACCCCCTGTTATTCGCAAAGAGAAGAACATGAAGGAGATAGAAGACAGAGGCTAAACTAAAATCTGATTAATAGATGAAATATCTGTTGGGGGCTTGTAGACCATGTAAAGAAGTTGGAAAGTACTGATGTACATTTCACGACGTTTGTCGCATCTTCCTGGAGGGGTTGGGGTTACATAAAGAACAATTTCGCACACTATTTACACTTATAGTGTGTGAACCTCCCCCCCCCCTTCCCAGAATATGCGGCAAAACGTCGCAAATTGTACGTCGGGACTTTCCAATTTCTTCACAAGGTTTACAGGCACCCAACAGGTATTTCATCTATTAATTGATATATGCCTTGAGACTGGATATAATAAAAGCTGATGAGCACGCAGTAGATGCTACTAGTGGGAACCAACAAAAAAAGAAAGAAATGCAAAAATTAAATAGACAAATGAGTGTTTAACTAAATTTTTACCGAGAAAGCAATCATTGTCTGACATTGTACTTCAATTAGTTAAGATCATATCACCACACCATTAGTATAATAATCAACATATTACATACGACTCTGTATCATAAAAATAATCAGATATTTAAGACATGAATATTCTACAAGAGCAATCAGCACGCTTAACTACAAAACCTCTTTGTTAGTAAGCAATTATGCTGAGACTGCTAGTAGGCCTAGTACTAGTAGGCGGGCAGGGCGAGGCGGCTAGGCGGCTTCCTCTACTGCTGTAGCACTGCTACAAATTGCTTCCACAAGAGAACATCACTAATTAGACTACCCGATGGAATACATAAATAACACAGCTCACGTAGCTGTGTCCTGCAAACCTGTGTCCTACAAACCTGCGTCCTGCAAACCTGTGTCGTACAAACTGCATACGAGACATTGGCGGAGTGGCCTGCATTGATTGGCTAAGTACCTCAGTTAAGAATCTAATATTTTATTTATTTATTTTTATTTTTTACATTCTTGTTTCTAAATTTCCACCACAAGTTACAGTTAAAGTGGCAAAACATGGTTTCGTAGTCCCTTGTTTCCGACCCGTTTATGAACCGAAACGTACAAATGCGGGTTTATACGATAGTGGTTCTATGTTCCTTTTACACAAAAAATGGCAAACACTCCTTGTGAAAAAGTTACAATACACTTTTCAAATACCCTATGTTTGGCAAACTGGGTTATACTCGTACAAACCTAAAGACAATCTTTGAGAAAATGGAAAACAACTTTTCTAATCTCTGGCCTTTGTTTCAGACTGCAGCCCTTTGCTTCTTGAGCACGAAAATCGTAGCCTTGGACACCTTTCTGTTTGAAAACTTCCACTGTATGATCCACAAAATTTACTTGTATCACTTCACGGGGGATTACGAGAACATGTTTTGAGCAACTTTTTCTTGTGTGATCAAACCTCTTAACTTTGAATAACAGCAAACCGCAGAGACCGAGAATTTTTGTACAAGAGTACACAGCTTGCTTTTGAAAGAATGAGGTGGAGTGGGGCAGGACTACCAGTTCACCGGAATTACGTAGACTGTACGCAGATACACTGATTGGACATTTTGTTGGGAGCCTTTTTAGAAGACATGTGGTTTCTACAATGTTCAATGATGGGAGTCCCAGATATGAGTAATTCGATGCCAACCGCAATAACAATATATAAAAATTTACAGATCAGTATCTGTAGTTATATTTTGTTCAAAAAGAAATGCATTTTATTTTAAACACTGACCACTCAAAGTTGACTGACTACTGCGTAACCACTACAACAAGCATCCTGCCATCCTGCCCTGCCCTGCCACTTTCAACCTTGGCAATTATAGTGATTTAATAGAGACAATAAACAAAAACTGGTCCCGGAGATTTCAATTACAGATACAAATATATTTCACACCAAACTAAATATGAATTATTCATCACTGCTTGTTTGTGTCCAATTAAACATCTTCCACATCGCACAGCGCAAGCTATCCGTTTCTATTGATATGTAAGCCTCATCGCTCCTGCCGCAAGGTTGCTGTAAATTGGCTTGTTTGTCTAGAGAATAAAGCGTGCTATTTAAAACAACAGAGAGAAATTATACCGTAAATTGCGAATCTTCAGTCAAGAGTGCCGGTGGCTACGGCATTTTTAGTTTTAAATATATTATTCAATGTTGAACTGAATAAAGACAAAGGCATGGTTCATGAAAATTGAAAAATATAATACATTGGTGACTTTATCCATTCCAACCCTACGTTTGTGGTACTTTGTTGTTTGTACACTTTTACGTTTGGAACACAACTTACATGCCATATGTTCAAGGGAAACAGACAAAAGACAGAATCTTATACAAACTAAACATAAAGACTGTTTTCAAGCCAGCTACTGTAAGCTGAAGAATTGTTTGAGACCTGTGAAGGACTGGATGGATACCACTATACTCGTACACTATGCACGCCGGGAGTCTACGGAGTCTACGGAATCCCCTGCAGTTGCAGTTCAGTGTATATTGGCGAGACTAAAAGGTTAATTTTAAAAAAGAGTTCAGTGTCCTTTCCAAATAACTTACAGACTGATTGTCATAGAAAACTGATTAAGTTTAACAATTTATTGACCAAAACAAAATGTTTGTTTTGGTTTATAAAAAAGATAAAATATAACATTGTTTAGTTAAAAAACAAGCCTCTAGCCATTTGACTAACTTTATAACTTAATATATTATTAATCAACATAATAAGTTCCAGACCTTTCAAGTGGTAGGCGGATAATTCTTCCACACTATAAAATATGTTGGAGGTCAAATAATTCTTGAGTTGAGTTTTGAATAATTTTGACCCTTGAAGATTTTGAATTTGATGTGGTGGTTTGTTAAACAATAATACTCCAGCTTGTGATGGTAATTTCTTGAATATTTCAAGTCTATGATATCCGATTCTATAGCCATTTATTGATCGGGTATCATAGCTATGAATTTAATTGCCTTGGACCAAATTGCATTTATTTAATGTGAAAAATACAGTTTCCTAAATATAAAGCGATGGAAACGTAAGAATTTCTAATTCTTGAAATAAATTTCGACAAGTGTCTCTTTGTTTAACGTTTCCAAAGATTCTAATGGTGTATTTTTGTAAAATAAAACTCGATTGATTTTTGTTTTGTTTTGTTTTTTTATTGTTGTTTTGGCACAGTTTCCCCATAAACATGTTCCATACTGTAAATGGGGATGGATGATACCATAATAGGCCATTTTTAAAATATCTTTAGAACAATGATTGGCTAGATTTCTCAGCAAGAAAATACCACTTGAAATTGTCCAAACAAAATAAAACACTGGAAATCCAGAAACAGTACTGTCCAGCTTCTCGGTGTAGACTACAGCTTGTAGGACTATACTTCTAATCAGCATTTCGACATGTATAGCTACATCATTTTATAAATTATTGGACAACCAGTTCAACATTCGAAATTTCTGTGAGGACATAACTCAAAAACATAATTATATTTAAACATCAAAGACCGGTAATGTATAATTAAATAAACCTAGTGGTGCAAGTACACCAACTCTAACGTATCGGTCTCGCAACTGTCTCCGAACTGAAGAAAGCTACACTTAACTCATTGAACTTCAATAATTTCTCTCTCCGACAGTACTTATAAAGACATATGTCGAGTATTGAAGCGAAACAATAGCATCACTCAACAAAGCGCACTACAGTGGGCCTATACAGTAGGTGTATAGTATGTATAAGTGTAATTGAACCTAGCTCAACCACTAGTTAACTGGCATGGTCAAGGTGCGACGCGAAGCTAGGTGAGGTTTTTGTAATTTAGAAAGTAGGTCTCGAGGGCCACCTGCCACTGTCCACTGTCCACTGTCCACTGTCAACACCAGATGTTTCCTATTCATTAAACGTTTTTCCTATATTATCGCTGATTACTTTCTCTGTTTGAGGTTTCTTGTGGACGATGGTACAATTTCTGAGGCTAACACATTATTACGGAAGTTTTCCATCGTTTTTGAGTGAACAAAATACACGAGGTTTCAGGATCTGGAATCTGACCTCGTCTTCAGGTGAAAAGTAACCTAAAACATAACACTAAAAATTATTAATAGAGATAGGCTAAAGTAATCAGCGCAAGCTGACAAGTCACCCACCACCAAATAACCTTAATCTAGGCTATTGTCTTCCCTTTCTCCGTTAAACTTGTTAATTTTATAACAGCAACAAGATCATTAAGCCATTTTGAAGTTTTTAATGGCTAGCTGTTATGATATTAACAAGTTTAACGTGGGAAGGGAGGAAAAGATTAAGGTTATTTTTAAATGGGTGACTGGTCAGCTTGTGCTGATTAATTTTAGGCTAGCTCTTTTATTGAATGTGTTGTGTTATGTTCAGGTTACTTTTCAACTAAACGTACTTAATCACCTTATTCTTCATGCCGATGATACAACTATTCATAGCAACAATTCAGTTGTTAAATCTAAAACGGACAAGGATTTAAAAACTGAAGTTTGTGGTGCCTTGACTCAATTGAGGAACTGGTGTAAAGTTAACGGGACGGGACACAGTTAGTAAATTTTGCACACCACAATTAACACATTTTTCTCCTAACGAGATAGAATTTGAAAACATACAATTTTTAATAACCAAAAATGCAAAACTCTTGGGACTAGAACTGGATATGAATTTAAACTGGAATAAATGTATTAAAACTATTTCAAACAGATAAAACTCAGCTTGTTTTCAAATTTAAGTTTTAAGAAATACACTTCACTTAAAACCCCTCATAATGATATATTATGCATATTTTCATTCGATTCTTTTATATGGCATTGAGTTTTGGGGATTTTCATCCGACGTAGAAAACGCTAAACCATGTAAAAAAGGTCTTTAAGAATATGCGGACTTTAGCAAAATAATCCGGAACTTAAGGTTATGAATGTGCCTTGATGTGTCTTGATTAGTGATTTCCAACATGCTGTAACTGGTCTAAGCTAATTATAAGCAAGTAATTTAAACAGCAGCCTCACTAGTCTCTTGACTTAATAAAACTGCTACAAAATAAGTACATTTTTAACGACTCATTACAATTGTTGAATAGTGTGTTTCAGTCATACTTGCATTATAATGCTAATAGTTTAGATATACTACTCATAATACTAAGTTAGTCTGACAATGTCAGCTGTCTTAGTGAACTTAGTTTCAGATCACGGGTGAAAGATGTATTTGTTGACAATAAAGTAATGTTCTATTATATTCTACGCGAACATGTGACATGTAACAGTGAGCACTGTGCAGGAGACACGAGACAGAAGGCGGGAAGAACGTAGCTCGTATGTGGCTTGCGAGCTTGATTGGTCCGGCTTTCTACTCGCAAAGTAGCGATTTCCTGTGGCGCTCGTCTGCTCTCTGCTAGTTAGAGGCGGAGGAAGGAGGATGGACAAGGGGCAATTTGCCGAGGTAAGGTGAGATGCAGCACGGCGCAGCAAGGGACATTGACCACGCTGCACGCTGCACGCTGCACGCTGCTAGCTGGACATGTTCACACTGACCACTAACCACTCTTTGTGCACTGAACACTCAATCGTCCATCTCCGGTAGCTATACTGCTCTACGCTTCCTTCCTCACTCCTCAATGCTCAATCCGCTCAGTTGTTAACCGCACATTCACTACAACGAGGTCAGTCTTCAACTTACGATTAAAAGGTAAAAGGTAAAGTTTGTCTTGTTTAACGAGGACCACTCAATCTCGACCTTTACCTAGCGTTACCGTATAGTCACATTACACATGTAAATGGTAACTGCGGGGATCGAACCCGCGCCAGCGGAGTGATGAGCTCCGGAGTCGCGCACGATTCCAACCCGCCATGGGTCCGCTATTAAGGGTGCGCAGTCGTGGATGGGACCAGGAACAAGGGAGTGGATCGTCCCGTAATAACAATGTAGAAACATGCATTTTAGGACACCTCACGCCTACGGTAAAAACAAACTTTGTTTGGACGTGCTTAAAATGTTTTAGTGGCCCCGATGGACTGAATTTTCATTTTATCTTTGGAGTAATTTGCCATTTTACTTTTTTGTTTTTACTTTGAAACTAAAAGGATTTTCAAAAAGAGCTGTCAGCAGTACAAAAAAGTCATTTCAGTACATCGTCATCTTTCAAATAAACCTTATTACAAAAATATCTTATGAAAATTGGAGGCGTGAGGTGTCTCTTCTTCTTCTGAATATTGATACAATCGCATGAATTACATGTCTGATTTCGAAGTTATGATGGAGACGGTAGGCTCATTGTAATGATCTTTAATTAGAAGTGTCTTAAAAGTAGAAATACATACAGGGCGTGAAAAAGTTCCACAACTCTCTGAACACCTCCTTTAAAATTCACCACTGCTGGAGAGAGTCGTGCAGGCAAGCATTCAAATACCTCAAATTGATGACACTCCCTTGCCTCTACATTCCAGAGACATGTCTGTTTTTTTTTTTTCAAAACAAAATGCAACACCATAAAAGGTTGCGACACACACCCTTTTAAAACCAGAGGCAGGGAAAACTACCGGACTGGGAGACACAGGACACGGTAGTCATGAACGCTCAGGCAGGTTCATCTCATCTCATCGACAGATTCATAAATTCGCTTAAAAATGCACAAGTGTCCAATGCATTTAAAACTCGTCTAAAATGCTTTGGTTCAAGCTTTTTACACCGTAGACAAGCTTATGGCGTTTAATTGGGAGACCTTGTGATTAGATGACCGACTGAGGACTAGAGTGGGATAATTCGAATGAATAAAGGAGAGAGTGAGAGAGAGAGATAGAGAAAGAAAGTGCATATTCATATTGCAGATCCCGAAACGTCGTGATCTTTTTTGCTCACTCAAATGTCCGCGATAATAGTTCAACCTCTGACTTATATGTGAGAGTGAATTGGAAATGCAACCAATCAACTTATTTTACGTTTGCCATGCATTGTAAAATGTTTTGTAATACAAAGTTGATTTATTATTTATTTATTTAGAGTGCGCCGCGCTACGCCACTCCACCACTCTGCCACTGTGCCACTGTGCGTGTCTTCCTTGTCTCCTTGCCACCGCGCTCCACATAATAACCCTCATTACCATCTCACGTTCCGTTTACTTTCCTGACAAACCTTTTCATTTGGCTGTTAACTTCTGTTCTATTTTCCTCGGCTGTGGTTTCGGACAGTCCTCTGGCGCAACATCGCGTTTCGGAAATTACCGTGTTAGTCGGTTACCTGGCGTTCTGTTTTCTATATTATAAATACACGTATTTGTGGAAAGAAATGAAAAGGAACCAATAGACTGCAAGAAATGTGCGTGTGGCCAGCGGCCTGGTGTAGTTACCTAGACTTTGTGGACAATAATTTAATATTATTAGTTTGCTTATTATAGTTTTGAATAATTATTTATTCAAGTTTTATATTGTTATTTATTTGAATTAGTTGTAATATTGTTACTTGTAATCACCGTTGAAAATTTGTGTTATGTTAAAATTTATTTCATAACACCTAGTGAGGAAGTTAAAATTGATTACGCTGTACAATATTATATATATAATTTTTGTATATTGTAGCAATCTGGGTAGGAACAGCCTGCATTGCCCTAGAAAGAGTCTTGGCAAGAACAATACATACTTGTATGTATCGTATTTGGTCTTGGTCCAATAGAAAAGAGCAATTAGATTTTTGGCCTTCCACACCAAGAAAGCTGCAGAGAATTCTTCAAACGGCTACAAATACCGTAGTCACACTTGACGTACAAGAAACAATATTACACGCAGTCATTACTCGAAATTCAAGAAATCAAGACCTAAACCAATACAACACAAGAAACACCTCAAACTGTACCCTCCCACCATATCATCTAACCCGTTTTGAAAAAAAAAACTAGTTATAAAGGAGCCCTTCACATGTATACATTCAACTATCTGCCAGAACACATGAAACAACTGACAAATCTACAATTGAAGAAACAACTCAGACTCTGGCTACTAGAGAACACTTTCCACACTGAAGCTGAATTCCTAGAAAAATAATCCAGATTAATGATCAAACCTTCTCTGCTGAAAAACTCAATAGACTTGTGTACAATCTTTACTTTCTCTCTTTTGCATAGGTTTAAATCCTGCACTGGCGCCATGTATACTATTATTCTCTATGAATATGTCAATCAAGATTATTGACATTGATCTATTCCGTGCAAGTCACGATGCCGCTTCTTGCTTATGCTGGTTTCAAGTGTCATAATTGTGTCTCGAGATGTTTTATCTACGTCTACCGAGCAGCAGCCATCTTCTACAAGGGCATCTTTTATGTGCGCCAAACCACCGGTCCGCAGAGCGGTTAGTGGGTTTCGTGTGCCAATACCGGCGGAAGGTTTTACGGCGGGAAACCTGGGGGAAACGATCGTATTTAGCGATCCTGTCTCGATGTTTACGCTTCGTAAAAGTAAGATATTTCAGCGTAGAGACGGAGAGAGATGGAAGCAGAGAGCAGGCTGCAATGTGCCGTGTGCCGTGCCCGAGGAGGCGAGGGGCGTTCCTCGGCCCGGGTCCTCCGAAATGGAGGCCCGTCTCCGAACGTATTACAGCTTAAATAACAGGATAGGGATACAAGTAATTATAACCTGGGAGAAAACCCAATAAGACAGAATAGAAGAGAAGAGGTCAAGCCTGTTCTAGCTGTAGTGGATAACAGATGACGCACGTGTTATCTCATGGTTCTCCCCGAGTCCATCTCATGGCCTATTACAGCCTTATATTTTCTCACCTATATTATGGAATTACGTTTTGGAGAAGTAGTGCTTGCACACATTTTGAACGTGTCTTTCTATAGCAAAGAAATGCAGTAAGACCTTTTTGACATTTAAATTTTAGATCTCACTGCCATGAAACCTTTAAAAACCTTGACCTAATGACTGTCCTACATTGCCGATTTAAGAGTTTACCTTTGCAAGGGAGTTCCATACACGAGTATAAGACACGAATCAGAAACGAATTTCATGTTCAAAACATAGAACAAAATTGTTCAGTAAACTACCTTTTCGAATCGGTGCAAAATCTTTAATTTATTGCCAGTGGATATAAAATTAGAAATTAAAAAATTTCGTTAAAAGCTCATTTAAAGACATACTTTATTATGATATGCATTGTACGATATTGCTGAGTTTCTGAACCAATCTAATCCTAAAAGCGATAATTTTACTTTTTCTCCACTGAATGAGTAAATGTACGTACGAATGGCGCCTGCGTGCATGAATGAGTGAATAACATTACAGTTTGTTGATTTAAACATATTTTGGTTTTGCATCTCACTTTTAATGTATACTGCAAATAAAATGATTTATTTATGTGGGATAACGTCGTGTGTGTTTGTGGCACTCTCTAGTCTCTATCAGCCGGTGATGTACGTGTACTTGTAGATGTGTAGTGGACCAATGGAGCTGAATGTCTTGATTACAGGAACCACAACGTCCTTGCTGTTGGAACTGATGTCTTATCCTCAGTTTACACAACTCTGAACTCTGTCTCTCCACTTTGCGGTTGAGGAACGACATCATACCGCAACATCTGCACTGGCCGCACTCACTCGCACTGGTCTCCACCTCTAACCGTCTTACGTCTACGCTGGACGTCTTGTCAAAATATTGGCTTTCTAAACCAGTCTAATAAATATGGCGTCCGATAAGCAAAACTTATAGGCAAGTTTGTCGATTAATATTTGACTGGGACTCGTGGCGTGGTCCTGTAATCCAGCTTCATGGAGATCAGGTATTGAGGATGATATAGGTCTTAAGCGGCTCAGATAGTCTCACCCCATTTCTAAGGAAGAGTCGGCCTTGGTTTGTAACAAGACTACACTTCATAACTCATTACTACCACTCATCCTTCACCACATATTTGCCTTAAAATACCCTCATGAGTGTGGTTGGAATCTCAAATAGTGATTTAGTGATAGTTTTAAGAGGACTCATTAGAGACACCTCCTTAAGTCCATAGTACTCCACAGCGAAACCGAAATATCTAGCTAATTATGATTTTTGACACGGCGTGAACCGGAAGAACTAGATTAAAGCTACAATACATCTTTCCCCAACTGATTTCAAAATTAAAAGGATGTTATAGTTTAAAGTAGTAAATAGATTACAGTAATTTCTAAGGCCATGGTAACACTCTACAAGTGAGTGTAACCGGTCAGTTGAGTGTACACGGTTACAATTGAGTGTAAACGGTCTCAGAGCACGAAAACTTCTGTATACAAAATATTTTATATCAAGGGTGTACTATTACGTATTTATTACGTTTATACAGCTGTATTACAGGGTGGTCCGAAAAAAGGTACTCCTCAATTCACGCCAATTAATTATTATTTATTATCTGTACAAGCTTACTCTATCTTAAAACTAAGTGCCCTACATGTTTCCCACTATTGTTTTTACATATTCTAGACGAGTATGAGAATCTGTAGGCCTCAAGCTCATGTAAGCGCTGAGTAGAGCTTCTAGAAATATCAAGTTCCTTTGATATCAGATTAATACTTTTCCTGGAAGATGAAATAACTGTATCGAAAACACAGCCATTATTTTCATTCGTCCGAAAGGCTCTTGAGCGACGAGAATTTTCTTGTTATTGTTTTTACAGAGATTTTGGTCCTGAAGAGTTTCACCCATGCTCGAATAGTCTTAAGAGGTGACTTTCCAAAGTGGCACTGAAAAGGTTTTCTTACCAGTACTATCGATGGTCCGTTTCGGGGTCCCCAAGTCTATAGCTTTTAAAATACTATTCCTCAGTCTAGGCTCTTTCTCCCACAGTATGTTGAGACATATTACTTCTAGAAACGTCTTGTAAAAAATTAAGAGAAAAATATTATAATTACTGCTAGAAACTACTTGTAAACCAGAAATAGGAGAAACATAACAACGATGCATTGTTGTATATCAAACAGCAGACGTAAGGAACAACTGATTTAAAGCAGCAGTTTAGATGTTTACCTTTTTTGGGCCACTCTGAAGAACTGACATTGTGTATCTTTGCCATGACTAAAGCTTGAACATGCCGTCCAATTTTTAAAATATCACTACCAAACACCACTTTGAAACCCCACTGAATTATTATTAATACAACTTTAAATTAATTGTAGGAAAAATTAAAATGCTCAATACCGTTCATAATTTAAGATAAGATGTATAGTCTTTACTAACGATGGTTACATAAAATCGAAAGTTTTACTTTTGCCCAACGAGGTTTAACCAAGATAATTTACAACCCAGTTTGTCAGGACACAATAAAATGAGGCCGTTAAACGATTAATTTGTACGATTATTTTATTTCAATACCGGTATCGATTTGATTTTAAAGAACGAAGTTAATCGAAAAGTTACGGTTTAAAAATAAAAAGTGTTTTTTTACTTATGTGAGTTTGCAAAAGAATTATTGTGTAATTTAGTGAAATAATATCACACGTCTTTAGTACCCTGCAATTTAAAAACATAGTTGAAATTGCTAAGTAGTTTTAGCGATTTGAAACTCTAACCACCATTCATAAACACTTACTAGTAAGGTGATTTTAATGTCAGAAGAAATTTTACTACGTCATAGCTATGGCTATGTTAAATATAAACTCTCACAGCCTACCGGCACTAATTTACTACTTATAGTTAAAAAAAGCTAAAGAAACGCTTAGTTTTATTGACTGTTCAACTTTGAAGACGCGACTGGTTTTATGTGAGTTTTATCTTGTTGATGGTTTTCTGTTTGCCGACCAACATTTCCAGCCTTTCGTATCTTGTTTTTATTACTTTCTTCAAAACTATTTTATGGTTGAGCTTTCTGAGTACAGTTAGAACTGCCGAATCGTATTATTTACTTAAAATGATGTTGAATTCCAAAGCGCAATCTCGAGTTTGAACACTATACAATAAAGTACAAATACAGTGCAATAAAATTTAAAATATAGCTTATATAATACGGTTTATTCGACAGATTCCTTATTGGTAAATTAGTGGACCCTCATCTCTTATAAACACTGTAGAGTTATCAAAAAATAAGACACTTACTTAGCTATTTATAAAACAATATGTTGTGGTTTGAAGATTTTGAACTTTCTTTGGAAGGTTTTGAAATTCCTGCCATTGATGGGAGCTTTTAAATAGGTTAATTGGATCAATAAGAGATTTTTAACTAGCTACTGATCAAATATAATGAATATGAACGAATGTGTTAAACTGGAGATTAATCTAGAAAGAATTAACTCAGAAAATAACTAAATTATAAATTTAAAAGGGAGGCGGGTTTAAGTCTAATTGCTTAAAAAGTTAAAAGCATCACGGCAAGGAACTCTGGTTTTTAAACTGCATGGATCCTAATAGGCATACGAGGCGGGCTGTTCAGAAGTAAACTTCCGTTGTTGTATCGCTAGTAGACCCTACATACGAGTACATGAACGATACCATATAATTATGCAAATTATACGTCCTTGGATGGCCTGACTCATTGTGGATCCTACAGTTTGTTCAACATTTTGTAATGACAATTGACAAATCTAAACTTCGAAACAAAATTATCTCTACATGTAATATCCACGCCAGTAAAATAATAGCTCTATTTACTTAAAAGATATTGTAACTTACCTTCAATTTATATCTTTAAAAAACTACATTTCGTTAAAACCCCTTCCCTGTTTCCTTTACCTTCTATAACCCCGACCTAACTTAGGTACCAGAAATAACCTCCTAATACCAAAACACCGCATGACATTTTCTGAACACCACCTTTAGCATTGGGTGCGACTTTTCAATGATCTTCTTGTCTCCCTGAAACAAGAACCCGACAACAATTCGTTACAAAGGCGACAAAACAATGTTCTACTAGACCACGCCTTGTGTAAAGCTAGTGGTTTCTGGCTCATGAATAGTACATGTAGATGAACTAAGTACAGTACTGCCTTTTTATTTAGCTACTATACAAACGTTGACTTGTGTCCTTGATGAACTGGTGTATTTCATTTTTATGGCAATAAGATTTGACTTTGGACCTCAGTTTATTTTGACCTGCTCCGTGAGGACAAAGATAATGTTATGGTAACTGGATTGCGCATAGATGTCGAATGGCTGAGGCAAAATAATCAACATAGTTGCGGCAGTCCAAGCACAGATAACAATACTGCGAAGAAATTCTTTTAAGAGTTTCAAACGGAGCCACTGACGTTCTCGAAAATCGCACGACTTGGTCACATTTAAGTAATCGACATCGGACAAACCTGAGCATGTGGAGCCGAGGGAGGAGAACGACGGCGAGAGATGGCAGCGCTACCTGTGCTTGGGCTGCCAAACTGCAATTGATTTTCCTGTCTTAGCCTAGTGGCATCTATGCGCAATCTATTTACCATAACATTATCTTTGGTGAGGGCGAGACTACTGACAGTTGTTTCTCTCTCATGATGCCAGCCAGTGTGACAGCCGTACACTATAGCTTCACAATGATTTACTGCAATTGCAACTGCGAATAAAGATCGTGCCTTGAACAAGGGTTTAGAGTTTATCACTCTATGTGAACATTTTACAGTACTGCACACCTATATTAGAGAATGAATCGTGTTTGTATAATAGGTATCTTTCTTTGCAGGTCTGCTGTGATATTATTTTGTACCAATTTTTTTTTATTGTCATCAAAACGTGTCATTTTGTGTGCAAGAATCACTACAATGCAAGGGTCGAATAAAAAAACCACGAGTTAACCAGCATCGGGTGATTACTGAACACAACACACTACGGAGGTACGCGGCGGTGGCCATCTTGTGGCGGACACACTACAAGGAACAAAGCAGTGTGTGTGGTCCGCCGCCATCTTGGCCGGGCTAAATGAGTTATTCCGAGCCGATAATTGCCGCGAGGTCCACACGCGATCCAGGTGTCATAAACTCGCTTGCGCCGCTCACCGCTCACTCACACACTCTCACGCGCACACCAACACACACACACGGCCTCTTTAAACCGCCTCCATTTTGTTATCCCGCACCCGGGGTTATATAGGTATTATCTTTTGTCATATTTAAATTGGCCGCTGTTGTCGTAGAGTGCGCGGAAAAGCCGGGCCGGTGCCGCGCTCGTTACTCGTTAGCCGACTCGAGTGTGGTGAGCACGTTTTCCATCATAGGTCGCTCAATAAATAACTCAATCCGGTAAAAGCGAATCGACTGAAATTAAGCAGCTTTCCTAGAGGCGGCTCGGCGGCACGTTGCGTCCGCCCGATTTATTGTGCCACTCCACGTGCTTCATTATCCAAGAGTGTGGAGAAGAACATCCGGGCCCACCAGCTGCCTTCGACCCTCGCTCACCTACCATCTAGTCATCTACCATCTATCTACCCATCTGCCCTTGTGCCCTTGTGCCCTTCTGTCCGACACAGAACACTGTACAGAGATGCCAACCAAGCAGGCACCAGTTCTGTGCTTTGAACAGAGTGTTTTTAGTTCTCCCAGACTTTATATTTTAAGAACTATGTCCAAACTGTGCTCAATTGAAACATTAAAACTAATATACTATGCCCGTGTTAATTCACATTTGCCTTCGGAATTGTTTTATATGGAGCAACTAGTAATTTCAATTTAAATAGTACCTTAGTACTTTAAAAGAAAGCACTAAGAATCGTATTAAATCTTGGTGATCTTGATTCGGTCAAAGAACACTTTTAAAACATTTACTTTTAAACATAAAAGTATTAACAGTTTATGCCAGGTATATATTGGAAACTGTAATGACCGTCAAAATTAAAGAGGGAGAATTACCTAAACTTGGTGACAATCACCAATATAACACAAGATTCAGAAATCACATTGCAATACCAAAACATTCCATAGAGTTTTTCAATCAAAAGCCCAGTAGTGCTGGAATTAATTTCATATATAAATTACCAAAATAAATCACAGCCATTAATAATTTAGTTAAGTTTAAAGAACGTTTAAAGGAGTTTTTGATTACTAAAGCACCGAAATCTCTTGACGAACTCTTAAATGTTTGAACATTTGTGTTGCTTTTATATTATAACCATATTGATTTTAACTTTTGTTTTGTTTAAGGATACAAACCTCAATTATTTAAAAGGAAATATTTATTGTTCTCATGTTATTATGTAAAGTTTATTACTATATTTATTTATCATCAATCTTTTATATACATCTAATCTTTTATATACATCACCTTCTTTACACTATATACCCGGTTCAAATTAGTAAATTAATTGTGAAACGCCATTCTTTGTTTGTCATGTATTCATGTACAAATTATGAATAGAGACATGTTTGACTTGACTAGTTCAATAACGAAATATAACGCTTAGCAACATTTTCCTCTCCTAAATACATACTCGAAGGGCCTCACCTACTATACACGTTTTTATTGTATCGTTTGTGTGTCTATCAAGTTTAAATTTAGAACACAGATAAAAAAGAGAATTTGAACTGGAAGGTAGTGCTATGCAGTGTTATGCTTGGGAAGAGTGCAGTAGAGCCGTGGCCGAGGGCTTTGCGCCGTGCTTGGCGTGCTTGCCGTGCTTGTGGGGGGTTGTTAGTTCTACTCTTCGCCTTATTGTGCCTTCAGTGTCGGTGCGTTATCAGACCTTTGTTTGTTTCCTTCTCCAGTCAAAAACAAAAACATGGTTGTCAGTGGGAGAGTGTCTCGTCTCACCTTTGCTTACCACCTGGTGACACCCTAGTCCCTGGCTACGTCAAATCCGTCTTGGTGACAGTCACACCGTGACACCCTCGGCACCCTTGGCCACCAGCAGTCTACAATAACAAGCGCACAACGTGTTTCTAAATACACCTGATTCATAGCTTCACAGTAAATTCAATTACCAAATGATCATCATTTATTTAAAAATAACATACAGTTGAATAAATATTTGTCTACGCCTGTATGTGAGTCGATCATGGGTTGTTGTTATAAACCTCTCTTCAGAAGAACTTAACGCTTGATTTTATATAAATAAATAATTATTCATTTTTAAAAGTTTCATATAATTTAATTTCAAGAGCGCTTTTGCCGGTCAAGGCATCAAGTAATTTATATAAATACTTGAAAATGTGTTGAATTTAATGTTAAATCCGGATATTAATATTAGCGATAGTTGTACTGTATTGTACTTTTCTACTTTAACCGTGGTGAACAATAATGATTGGCGTGGGCGTTGTGTGTTGCCTGTTGTTGCTGTCTTTAAAATGAAACCTAAATAAACTCGAAACACTAAGCATTTGTTTATGCATTTACTTATTTCCGTGTTAAATGCGAAAATTACATTGGTTTAATATTACTGTAACTAACATGCTAAAATAGTCTAAAGTGTCAAAATGAAAATGAATATGAACTAAATAGCAATGATTGTGAGTGTTGACTTACATAGTTTGTATTTTCCAAAGAAATAGGCCTATATAATAAATACACGGTTGTACTACATCCGTTTGAACCAAGAAAACTGGCATATGTTCTAAACATTTGGCCTCTCCTTAGGGTAATTGTGTTATGGTTTTAGCTTTGTAAAGACAAAGAAATAATGTAAAACTAACAGTTACATAGAAGTTACTACTGTTACACGCATGCTACTATCAGTTACATCCAATAATAACAATCATTATTTATTAACGTTTACAATAAAAATTGTGTGACAAAAAAAAGAAAATGAATGATTAAAAGTAAGTAAGGCAAAATCACCACTAAAGTACGTGACAAAGGCTGCCATTAATACCATTACTGTTAGTAATCTTACTAAACCAATAATACTAAAAATCGAGATGTTTATTGGTCCATAAATTCACTTACACTATAAAACGTATGTTCAATTAAATAATGTTTGAGCCTAGACTTAAATGTGTTCAAATTGTGTACATTTTTTAAAATTTGTTGTGAGTTTGTTATACAACTTTACTCCCATTTGGCTCGGTAATTTTTTAAATACGTTTGTTCTGTGGCTTTCAAATCTGTATCGAAAATTGTGTCTAGTCTCGTAATTGTGTAATACAGTTACATAGATGTTACTACTATTTACATGTATGTTAGTATCAGTTACATCCAATCATATAACAGTGCATACAGTTACATGGATGTTACTACTATTTACATGTATGTTAGTATTAGTTACATCCAATCATATTACAGTAATAACAATTACACGGATGTTAATAACGGTTACATACCTGTTACTATCAGTTACATAGATGTTACTACTATTTACATGTATGTTAGTATCAGTTACATCCAATCATATTACAGTACATACAGTTACATGGATGTTACTACTATTTACATGTATGTTAGTATCAGTTACATCCAATCATATTACAGTAATAACAATTACACGGATGTTTATAACGGTTACATACCTGTTACTATCAGTTACATAGACATGTTACTACTATTTACATGTATGTTAGTATCAGTTACATCCAATCATATTACAGTACATACAGTTACATGGATGTTACTACTATTTACATGTATGTTAGTATCAGTTACATCCAATCATATTACGGTACATACAGTTACATGTATGTTACTACCATTTACATGTATGTTAGTATCAGTTACATCCAATCATATTACAGTAATAACAATTACACGGATGTTACAAACGGTTACATACCTGTTACTATCAGTTACATCCAATCATATTACAGCACTAACAGTTACATAGATGTTACTACTATTTACATGTATGTTAGTATCAGTTACATCCAATCATATTACAGTACATACAGTTACATGGATGTTACTACTATTTACATGTATGTTAGTATCAGTTACATCCAATCATATTACAGTACATACAGTTACATTGATGTTACTATTATTTACATGTATGTTAGTATCAGTTACATCCAATCATATTACAGTGCATACAGTTACATGGATGTTACTACTATTTACATGTATGTTAGTATTAGTTACATCCAATCATATTACAGTAATAACAATTACACGGATGTTTATAACGGTTACATACCTGTTACTATCAGTTACATAGATGTTACTACTATTTACATGTATGTTAGTATCAGTTACATCCAATCATATTACAGTACATACAGTTACATGGATGTTACTACTATTTACATGTATGTTAGTATCAGTTACATCCAATCATATTACGGTACATACAGTTACATGTATGTTACTACCATTTACATGTATGTTAGTATCAGTTACATCCAATCATATTACAGTAATAACAATTACACGGATGTTACAAACGGTTACATAACTGTTACTATCAGTTACATCCAATCATATTACAGCACTAACAGTTACATAGATGTTACTACTATTTACATGTAGGTTAGTATCAGTTACATCCAATCATATTACAGTACATACAGTTACATGGATGTTACTACTATTTACATGTATGTTAGTATCAGTTGCATCCAATCATGTTACAGTACCTACAGTTACATAGATGTTACTACTATTTACATGTATGTTAGTATCAGTTACATCCAATCATATTACAGTACATACAGTTACATGGATGTTACTACTATTTACATGTATGTTAGTATCAGTTACATCCAATCATATTACGGTACATACAGTTACATGTATGTTACTACCATTTACATGTATGTTAGTATCAGTTACATCCAATCATATTACAGTAATAACAATTACACGGATGTTACAAACGGTTACATACCTGTTACTATCAGTTACATCCAATCATATTACAGCACTAACAGTTACATAGATGTTACTACTATTTACATGTATGTTAGTATCAGTTACATCCAATCATATTACAGTACATACAGTTACATGGATGTTACTACTATTTACATGTATGTTAGTATCAGTTACATCCAATCATATTACAGTACATACAGTTACATTGATGTTACTATTATTTACATGTATGTTAGTATCAGTTACATCCAATCATATTACAGTGCATACAGTTACATGGATGTTACTACTATTTACATGTATGTTAGTATTAGTTACATCCAATCATATTACAGTAATAACAATTACACGGATGTTTATAACGGTTACATACCTGTTACTATCAGTTACATAGATGTTACTACTATTTACATTATGTTAGTATCAGTTACATCCAATCATATTACAGTACATACAGTTACATGGATGTTACTACTATTTACATGTATGTTAGTATCAGTTACATCCAATCATATTACGGTACAAACAGTTACATGTATGTTACTACCATTTACATGTATGTTAGTATCAGTTACATCCAATCATATTACAGTAATAACAATTACACGGATGTTACAAACGGTTACATACCTGTTACTATCAGTTACATCCAATCATATTACAGCACTAACAGTTACATAGATGTTACTACTATTTACATGTAGGTTAGTATCAGTTACATCCAATCATATTACAGTACATACAGTTACATGGATGTTACTACTATTTACATGTATGTTAGTATCAGTTGCATCCAATCATGTTACAGTACCTACAGTTACATAGATGTTACGACTATTTACATGTATGTTAGTATCAGTTACATCCAATCATATTACAGTACTAACAGTTACATAGAAGTTACTACTGTTACACGCAAGCTACTATCAGTTACATCCAATAATAACAATCATTATTTAATAACGTTTACAATAAAAATTGTGTGACAAAAAAAGAAGATGAATGATTAAAAGTAAGTAAGGCAAAATCACCACTAAAGTACGTGACAAAGGCTGCCATTAATACCATTACTGTTAGTAATCTTACTAAACCAATAATACCAAAAATCGAGATTTTTATTGGTCCATAAATTCACTTACACTATAAAACGTATGTTCAATTAAATAATGTTTGAGCCTTGACTTAAAAGTGTTCAAATTTTGTACATTTTTTTTTAATTTGTTGTGAGTTTGTTATACAACTTTACTCCCATTTGGCTCGGTAATTTTTTAAATACGTTTGTTCTGTGGCTTTCTAATCTGTATCGAAAATTGTGTCTAGTCTCGTAATTGTGAATATTATTACCTCTAATTAAAACATAATGAGTTAAACAAAAAATATTAGTTTCGTAGAGATAGATATTTGGAAGAGTAATTTAAGTAGTATTTAGAAATATTTTTAATTTTTTGAAAATTTCTTTACAACAGTTACATAGATGTTACTAACATTTTCATGCATGTTACTATCAGTAACATCCAATAATTTTACAGCAATAACAGTTACACAGATGTTACTAACGGTTACATAGCTGGTACTATCAGTTACATCCAATCATATTACAGTACTAACAGTTACATAGATGTTACTAGCATTTACATGTATGTTGGTATCAGTTACATCCAATCATGTTACAGTAATAACAGTTACACAGATGTTACTAACGGTTACATAGCTGGTACTATCAGTTACATCCAATCATATTACAGTACTAACAGTTACATAGATGTTACTAGCATTTACATGTATGTTGGTATCAGTTACATCCAATCATGTTACAGTAATAACAGTTACACAGATGTTACTAACAGTTACATAGCTGTTACTATCGATTACATCCAATCATATTACAGTACCTAGAGTTACATAGATGTTACTAGCATTAACATGTTTGTTGGTATCAGTTACATCCAATCATGTTACAGTAATAACAGTTACACAGATGTTACTAACGGTTACATAGCTGGTACTATCAGTTACATCCAATCATAATACAGTACCTACAGTTACATAGATGTTACTACTATTTACATGTATGTTAGTATCAGTTACATCCAATCATATTACAGTACCTACAGTTAATAGATGTTACTACCCTTTACATGTATGTTAGTATCGGTAACAACCAGCCATGTTACAGTAATAACAGTTACACAGATGTTACTAACGGTTACATACCTGTTACTATCAGTTACATCCAATCATATTACAGTACCTACAGTAACATAGATGTTACTACCATTTACATGTATGTTAGTATCAGTTACATCCAATCATGTTACAGTACCTACAGTTTCATAGATGTTACTACTATTTACATGTATGTTAGTATCGGTTACATCCAATCATATAACAGTACTAACAGTTACATATATGTTAGTAGCATTTACATGTATGTTAGTATCAGTTACATCCAATCATGTTACAGTAATAACAGTTACACATATGTTACTAACGGTTACATAGCTGTTACTATCAGTTACATCCAATCATATTACAGTACCTACAGTTACATAGATGTGACTACCATTTACATGTATGTTAGTATCGGTAACAACCAATCATGTTACAGTACCTACAGTTTCATAGATGTTACTACTATTTACATGTATGTTAGTATCGGTTACATCCAATCATATAACAGTACTAACAGTTACATAGATGTTAGTAGCATTTACATGTATGTTAGTATCAGTTACATCCAATCATGTTACAGTAATAACAGTTACACAGATGTTACTAACGGTTACATACCTGTTACTATCAGTTACATCCAATCATATTACAGTACCTACAGTAACATAGATGTTACTACCATTTACATGTATGTTAGTATCAGTTACATCCTATCATGTTACAGTACCTACAGTTTCATAGATGTTACTACTATTTACATGTATGTTAGTATCGGTTACATCCAATCATATAACAGTACTAACAGTTACATAAATGTTAGTAGCATTTACATGTATGTTAGTATCAGTTACATCCAATCATGTTACAGTAATAACAGTTACACAGATGTTACTAACGGTTACATAGCTGGTACTATCAGTTACATCCAATCATAATACAGTACCTACAGTTACATAGATGTTACTACTATTTACATGTATGTTAGTATCAGTTACATCCAATCATGTTACAGTAATAACAGTTACATAGATGTTACTAGGAATTACATGTATCAGTTACATCCAATCATATTAGAGTACCTACAGTTAATAGATGTTACTACCCTTTACATGTATGTTAGTATCGGTAACAACCAGTCATGTTACAGTAATAACAGTTACACAGATGTTACTAACGGTTACATACCTGTTACTATCAGTTACATCCAATCTTTTTACAGTACCTACAGTAACATAGATGTTACTACCATTTACATGTATGTTAGTATCAGTTACATCCAATCATATTACAGTACTAACAGTTACATAGATTTTACTAGCATTTACATGTATCTTAGTATCAGTTACATCCAATTATGCTACAGTAATAACAGTTACACAGATGTTACTAACGGTTACATAGCTGTTACTATCACTTACATCCAATCATATTACAGTACCTACAGTTACATAGATGTTACTACCATTTACATGTATGTTAGTATCAGTTACATCCAATCATATTACAGTACTAACAGTTACATAGATGTTAGTAACATTTACATGTATGTTACTATCAGTTACATCCAATCATGTTACAGTAATAACAGTTACACAGATGTTACTAACGGTTACATAGCTGTTACTATCAGTTACATCCAATCATATTACAGTACCTACAGTTACATAGATGTGACTACCATTTACATGTATGTTAGTATCGGTAACAACCAGTCATGTTACAGTAATAACAGTTACACAGATGTTACTAACGGTTACATACCTGTTACTATCAGTTAAATCCAATCATATTATAGTACCTACAGTAACATAGATGTTACTACCATTTACATGTATGTTTGTATCAGTTACATCCAATCATATTACAGTACCTACAGTTACATAGATGTTACTACCATTTACATGTATGTTAGTATCAGTTACATCCAATCATATTACAGTACTAACAGTTACATAGATGTTACTACCATTTACATGTATGTTAGTATCAGTTACATCCAATCATATTACAGTACTAACAGTTACATAGATGTTACTACTGTTACATACTTGTTACTATCAGTTACGTCCAATCATATTACAGTACCTACAGTTACATAGATGTTACTACCATTTACATGTATGTTAGTATCAGTTACATCCAATCATGTTACAGCACTAACAGTTATATACATTTTTTACAAGACAACAATGCGTACTTTTCAGCCATTTCAAGAGAAAAAAAGACACAATTAGCTACATCCAAGCAATGTTTCAGTACTAACAGTTACATACATGTTACTATCAGTTGCATATATGTCACTATAATTGATATGCATGTATATATCAGTTACATCCAATCAGGTCACAGTACTATCAGTTACATACATGGTACTATGAGTTGCATGGATGTAACTATCAGTTAAGTAAATAATCTTTTGCCTTCAGAAGTAACAGAAAAAAACTACATTTTTACTTAAATAAGTAAATCACGTTTTACTTATAGGTTTGCCTCGGAAAAAATTGAATATAAAATAATTAATAACCGCTAGTCGTGACAATGAAAACGGGCATACATTCGGTATTAATATATTTCGTTAAGTAATTTTATTCGATCTGAATAATTACAGGAAACGCTATTAGGCCGCGTTCGTGCAAGTCATGAGTGATGCGTGCAGCGACGCCAGTGCGTGTAGATTTTCATAATTCTGCAGTTTGTTCCGAGGAGGTCGGTGGCTTTGAACCAGCGCTAATTATGCTGAGCTTCAGCAAGTTTAGCAGCGACGGAGGACTGCGCGGTCAGCGCCTGAGCACCGTCAGCCGTCAGCCTGTAGAGTGTAGAGTGTAGACTGTGGATGTAAACCAACGCCGGAGCAGTAATGGTGCAGCGTAGAGCTCGCTGCATTATCCTTACTCTCGGTGTAGCTGTAATCATAACAATCTGGCTAACCATCTGTTCTGTTCTGTAGCCGTGCCGCCCCTGCCCCCTCCTGCCCCCTGCGCTACGGTCCCCCCCTGGCCACTAGAACTTGGACCACACACGACGTTTCTCGCTCCGCGCTGAGGCTGTGCTCTGTCTACCGACCGCAGCTTTTATATCGTGTATTTATGCTCGATAGTCCTTAATTGACTCAACTTCTTGCCCTCAGAGTGTGATGTAAATTCCACAATGATGTACCTCACTTATAATAGTACGTATTAACCATCACAGTTTTCAACAACCGTTTTGTCCATGTTCATAAATATTTTGGATCCAGTTATTTAGTCATGGATAAAATTCTTTTCTTAGATCGGCTGCTTTACCCGTGCAGTTGGGGTTTCCCGATGTAATCAGGCCGACTAGTAGGTTCCATTTTGGAAATAGTATATAGCCCCGTATTAGGAGTTTCTATATTCAGGGCTAGAAAATTAATCGCATTGTAAACACAAGAAAGAGATAACTAAACATATTTTTCAAATGTTATAATTATTATGCTTAGTAGTGTTTCCTGCAATGATACATTTGGTACCTAAAGTAAGCCTAAAAGCCTTTGATTGAATGTTTAAACCAATTTTGTTAATACTAAATTTAGTTCTCTAACTTGCGCACTCAGCACAAATATCTACAGAGTTAAAGCTTTACAGAGTCTTGAGTTTAAATGATATTGTACCTAATATAACGCATGGCTTACACGGTCTCGGTCCTATGCAGTTTTGGAAAATACATTTGATCTGATTCACAGCTGTGATTAGTCGTCCATTGCTCCGAGGTCTGGTGGCTGCCTGGCGGTCAGTCAGTCAGTGTGCAGTTGTGCAGCTGTCACTGGCCGTGAACGTATTTTATTTCCCTGTTTGATTATGAATTTCGTAAAGTGTTTGTACAAGTCATGTTGTATTGTTTTCTAGGCCAACTGTTATTATATTTAAACAAGTTAAACGGGAAGACAAAATTAATTTTGCTTGGTGATGGGTGACCTTTGCAGGGACTCTCTGTTAACGGATCCGTGGCGGATTGGTATCGCGCGCACCTTCGTATCTCATCACTCTGGTGGCGTGGGTTCGAACGCCGCAGTCACCACATACAATTTGTAAAGTAACTATATGGTGACGCTAGGTAAAGGAACAGGATGCGTGGTAGAGAGGACTTTGTAGTCCTAACTTCGCCTCGTTAAACAAGACAAATATTACCTGTTTTACCTTTAACCATATTCACTTAAGTACCGATATTAATTGGATGAAATTTCATTAATTACCTATATTTATGATAGGACAGTCATTTTCTCAATAGTCAACAGTTTGATGTATATTTTGTAATTTCGAATAATTTATATTTTTGAACATTGTACCGGGTGATTACAAATGAAATAGACAACTTCAATAGCCTCTACAATATTAAACTGATGTTATTAGTTACCTGTTATTGTAGCCTGTAGACCTTACGATTATTGTATCCCGATACAGGCTACAATAACAGGTAACTAATATTATCAAAAGGCCTTATAGCTGGAAAAAACAACTAGTTATTAAACTGATGTATTTCAACATAGTTAGTGATATAGGTTTGTGGGGAATTTTTAAAGTTTATGTTGCTTAAATGTAACTCCGCCTCACTGGCATTCAGACGTCAGAGGGTAACCGAATGAACATCTTCCTAGACGATGGATCGGCCGTGCAAGTGAGGAAAACGTTGTGTTTTAGCCGTGGCCACCTCGTAGTCTGGACTTAACGCCCTGCGACTATTTCTTGTGGAGGTATTTTAAAGGACAGAGTTTTCGTACCACCGCTTCCTTTTTATATCAATGATCTTAAATAACGAATCACAAATGCTGTTGCTACAGTTGACCGTGAGATGCTTATCCGTGTGTGGTCAGAATTTGACTACCGTGTTGATATCTGTCGAGTTGCAAATGCTGTTGCTACAGTTGACCGTGAGATGTTTATCCGTGTGTGGTCAGAATTTGACTACCGTGTTGATATCTGTCGAGTTGCAAATGCTGTTGCTACAGTTGACCGTGAGATGTTTATCCGTGTGTGGTCAGAATTTGACTACCGTGTTGATATCTGTCGAGTTGCAAATGCTGTTGCTACAGTTGACCGTGAGATGTTTATCCGTGTGTGGTCAGAATTTGACTACCGTGTTGATATCTGTCGAGTTGCAAATGCTGTTGCTACAGTTGACCGTGAGATGTTTATCCGTGTGTGGTCAGAATTTGACTACCGTGTTGATATCTGTCGAGTTGCAAATGCTGTTGCTACAGTTGACCGTGAGATGTTTATCCGTGTGTGGTCAGAATTTGACTACCGTGTTGATATCTGTCGAGTTGCAAATGCTGTTGCTACAGTTGACCGTGAGATGTTTATCCGTGTGTGGTCAGAATTTGACTACCGTGTTGATATCTGTCGAGTTGCAAATGCTGTTGCTACAGTTGACCGTGAGATGTTTATCCGTGTGTGGTCAGAATTTGACTACCGTGTTGATATCTGTCGAGTTGCAAATGCTGTTGCTACAGTTGACCGTGAGATGTTCATCCGTGTGTGGTCAGAATTTGACTACCGTGTTGATATCTGTCGAGTTGCAAATGCTGTTGCTACAGTTGACCGTGAGATGTTTATCCGTGTGTGGTCAGAATTTGACTACCGTGTTGATATCTGTCGAGTTGCAAATGGTGCACATCGAACATCTGTAAATATTGTCAATAAAACTTAAAGAATTCTTCTATATTATAATCATTTAAGTAGTTATCTAAACTTTTAAATAGTAAATTTTCTTCAAGCTATCCAAACTGTCTATTTTTTTTTTACAATCGCCCAGTATTTATGTATTGGCTTAGACCGTTGAAAGAAAGAATAAAAAGTAAGCCAGATGCCGAAACGTCGTGTACTTTTTGTTTACTGAAAACTATGGATAACGGCCTTAATAATGTTTTAACCTAAGTAGGGTGTACTCGTATAGTTGCACGTACTGATGTTGCCGATGTTGATGTTTAGGAAGCGAGGGTGAGAGGGAGGGTGAGGGGGAGGGCGAAGTATCAGGTATCGCGTGCTGCCTATCTGATAAGTAGCGTCATGTCAATGCTATGTACTTTACCGAATCACTGAATTGGAAAATACCCACAATTACACGTTCTACGTACAGGCTCGTCGACATTTTCATCCGGGAACCTACTAATAGAGATATTTATTAAACCTAAAAACTGTGCCTACTTTATTGCACGACTTGCTGCTTACCCGTGCTTCGCTACGTATGAAATATGTTACAGTACGAGTATCATGATTGTGAAGTTTACTTTATTCTACTACAGTACTCTTTGAGATGAAACCCACAATCAGAGCTCTAAAGCTCTAGCTTCGCCTTTTGTAAAACATTCGTTAGACGATAAAGTCCTTTGTTATTATTATAAAATGCGGATCCGTGGCGGATTGGTATCCCGTGCGACTCCGGAGCTCATCACTCCAGTGGCGCGGGTTCGATCCCCGCAGTCACCACTTACAGTTTGTAATGTGACTAAATGGTGACGATAGGTAAAGGTCGAGGTTGAGTGGTAGAGAGGACTTTTTAGTCCCAACTTCGCCTCGTTAAACAAAACAAACTTTTTACCTTTACCTTTTTACCTTTTAAAACGGTGCTCAGCTTCCCCATTTAATGCCCCTATCAGTGTTATGTCTCTAAAACAGTGCATTTGTAAAGAAACAGGCTGTGTGTGGCTCGGGTACTTGCATAAAACTACCCATCTTGTGATACACCTGTCCTTGTACTTTGAAAATGGGCACAAAGTATTTTTACCTCTTCTGCTCGAAAATAAATAAACAAAAAATATTCCGCTTTATGTTGTATTGGTGGTAACAAACCCCCACTAGTTATACTGAAAAACATTGCTGTACTAAAAATCGCTTAAAAATAAAGGAATTTTTATTTTTATTTTATTTATTTATTTAAATAAAAAGAACAAAACAAATAGAAATCAAACAACACGAACGAAACAAACAAAAACAAAACGATTAAAACAAATAAAACAAAAAATAACTAAGTAGAATTTTCACCAATTATTAAAAACGGTAATCAAGTTATTACATGCAGTTATTCAAGATGTAGAAATCCTATTAAAATGTAAAACAAATCTTTGTATTTTCACTTTTAATTTGGTTTAATCTTCTAAAAATTCTAGCACTGAATAAGAATTCTCCTGAAACAGAATATGTGCACGAAACCTTTTAAATCGTTTGGTACTATTTTCAAATTGTATTCTAGTGGGTAATTTGTTAAACGAATTTGTGGCATTATATACTATATTTGTTTTTCAACACGGTTGGTATATGTCGTAGTATCTTAAACAGTTCTTTGGTCGTAAGTCATAGGGTTTGCCGTGTTCAGATTCAAAATAGGACATATCACTTTTCATAAACATATGCCTATAATGAAGGAAAAACTAATAAGCTGTTACCTCAAAAAAAGTCTTTTTTTTCCTCTTAATTTTTAAAATATATGTCTCAATATAAATTTTTTTGTAGCTTGAAGATTTATTGAATTGAAATTATTCAAAAATGTTTTCGAGGGGATATTGTTTACTGGGCGCTCAATTCACTGTCCATCTACCGACACTTTATGACTTGTAAAGCGAACCCGTAGGTGTAAAGTTTATACAGATGTGTTCATAGTACGGTTTATTTAACCGAAGATAAACAGTTGTTAAACCGTTCCATTATTGGTCACTGTAAGTATTAAAACAAGACTCTCGCCCGTACAGTAAATTTAAATTAAAACTATCTTTCTTCCTCCATTATTGAGTACAAAATTCAATCAATCCAAATTTTTTAGGCCCGGAAAACTAAAAGGTAATCTTTGCACGGAATTTTATGTGTGTATCGAAAAAAGATGCTTTAGAAGAAAATAGCAAAAGTAATATTTTGTTAGCAGCCAAATGTCGTCATATATTTTAAGGAAATATTTGGTAGCAATAAAATCCTAAATAACTGAGATGCTTTACCTGTATCAGGCTTTGTGAATCTTAAAATCGTCATCTTGTTTTGAGAAGCCACCGGATACAGGTTGCTCGGGCTCTAAACGTAATTAACAATTTATTATTTAACGAAAGTACAAGACTTAGAGTTTATATGCAGCAGCTCCAACAGTTTTATGCTTCCACTGGAACAGAAGTCCGATAAACAGTTTAAAACATCGTTTACATGTTTTACTCCATGTTATAAACGGTACCAAGAGTGGGTCCCGCGGCTGCTTTGTCCATCGGAATCTAAAGATGAAGTATTTAGTTCCGACAGAGTTTTGATTCACCTGATCATTGATTTATTTATTTGACATAATTATTGATTTATTGCCGAATTTAAAAACTGATACATCCGCAATAGACTATAAATTGGATTGTTTGAACAACTGTCTCATATCGGTAGCAGAGCGTGTGTGCGAGTGTACAGTACAAGCGAGGCGGGTACTGGGTAGGCCTAGTGCAAGGCGCCGGGTGCGCGCAGGCAGGGGGATGGTGAACACGACCACCGTAATTGAGTGTTAGCCGAATATATTCACTGTCATGCACTATGTAGTCGAGCGAGCGATTACAATATCAGCCCGGGCCAGCGTGCGTGTGCGTGCGTGCGTGTATGTGTGAGCGAGTTTGTGTTTGTCAACATGGTGTCACCCCGCGGTCGATTATGCAGCGGCCGGGCATATGTCACGATACAAAGCCGATCCCTCCGTTCTGAATAATAAACGATGTTACGTGCAGGGGCTGAACCGGCGACGACGGACGATTCCCCTCGGAGCGGGAAGGTAAAGCAAGATGGCCGACAAAAGGTACGACAAAAAACGGGATTATTATAGAGAATCGAGATGGTAATTTAGCCGGCGGTCCCGGAGCGGAGAGGTGAACACGGCACATTACGAGAAGAGAAAGAGAGAACGCCGAACCAGCCGAGAGCGAGAGTACCGGCTGCCATATACAGCCGCCCCACCCCCCGCCGTACCTCGACCTGCCCTCCGGCGGAAAAAAGGAGGGAAGTGATAAATAATGAGAGCGCTCCTCGAAAAAAGAAATCACACAAAGGGCTTCGGAGCAGTCGAAAAAGAAATTAGTCGCGGTACGAGGGACCTCGGTCGATTATTGATTATAACGTAGCCGGGTGAGAGCGAGTCGCTTCGGGCGGAGCTAGTAATGAAAACATCTTCCACATAACAAGTAACGACGAGCGCGCACAGAGTACAACACCGGGTGTGCAGTTTGCAGTGTGCGAACAAAGAGGCATCAAAAATGCGACAAGAACAACAGCTTCATTGTGAGTGTGTCAAATAAATTAGGCGATACACGGGAGATGATTGCGCGACACGAGCAGCCCTAGTAGGAGCAGGAGCTGTGAGCTGTGCGGTGCGCGTTGCGCGGCACTGCATCTTGTCGCGGCACTGCTGCTCACTGTGCACTGCGCACTGCGCAGACTCAGTACATCTACACACTACACAGTCTTTTCATTAACACGAAACAAGTCCAGTGATATACTATACAAATTCTACACACTGAACACAATGAAATGCTTTATTCTATAGTACTACAGGTTGTTCCAAAAAAAGGCACTCGTAATTTTATGGTCAGTATTTCTTTCCCTAGCTGTACGAAACTGATTTTATCCTAAATGCTCAACATGTTTTCCGCCATTGAGTGCGACATATTCAATACGTCTGAACTTGTTTGCAACCATTGTATCTACATTTTGGAAACTTGCCTTTTCTCAGAAAAAATGTGACCTCGTAAGAGGGTGTGATATCTACTCTTACAAAACCAAGGACAAGGAGAACTACCGAACTGGGAGACACAGAAGGGTAGCCCATGAACGTTTGCCTTCACAGGCAGGAGTTCAACTCGTCAACAGGCTGGAAAATTTGATCAAAAGTGCACCTATTCCAAGGCATTCAAAACTCGTTCGAAAAAATGTGGTCGCAGGAGCATTCTATGATATACACGAGTTTACGGCACACGGCTGGGGCTCCACCTGAACAGACCATGGACCAAGAGGCTAAACTGGAACAAATTCGAGAATTGGGTAAGTGCAAATACTGTATGATGGAATTGTTTTGGAATGGATTAAAATGAGAGAAACTCAAAGGACCAGAGAGAGGGAGATGATAAATGTAAATAGGAAGATACTGAGAGGATAAATTATATGAGTATGATGAAGAAAGATAACGAGAAAGGTTTAAATATTATAAAACTATGGTCAATGGTAGAGAGAGAAGGAACACAACACACTTTTAACAAGGGTTAGAAGAACAATGTTTTTATTGATTTGTTTACAAAAGCACAGAGTAAAATTATTAGTACAACACAGATTATGAGATTATAAAATACACATGTAACAATCATAACAAAAATAGAAACAGGTATATTATATTAAATTAATTCAATTATAGTTTACGTAACAGGAATGTGAATTCGATGTGTGTGAATGCCACATTTTAAATGCCTAATACTAATGAAGGTTGCACATACGTTTTACGCAATATAATATTTATTATTTTATTCTCGAGGAGTGATATCCATTAGAAGATAAGTTTTAAACGCTCACGTTACTCGGGGCTCGGGCCACACCACACCGCAGCGCACACCCCACACGCAACCAGCCCGAGAGACCGGCCTCCGCACACCACACTCCACTATAATTATGCAAATACAACTTTATAATAAAGTTTTAGAGCCGACTGTCGGGTGTCCACACACTTGTTCCGCTGCCAAACGACCGGTTGCGATTCTGACACTTTCCTTACAAGGACTGCTTACATTAAAACTGTACCTAAGAACAAGTTAATAGCACCGATCCACCGGGCCGGGCCACCTCCCCAGGCGAGGCGTTGACGATTGAATTATTTCAAAGCGTTGGCCGCCTTTTGACCAAAACAAATGATTCAATCTAAGATAACCCGGCGCGGTCGTTATGGTTTAAATAAATATACAAAGTTTTATTTCAAACAAAAACTAATTGTATAAGGAACACTTACGCAAAATAGAAAAAGAAATAAAAAACAAAGAAAACACGCGAAACGAACAAAACAAACAAAACAATTAAAACAATCCACACACACACACACACAAAATAACTAAGTAGAATTGTAAATCAATAATTAAACACGACAATTTAGCCTAAATTATTCGGAATGTAGAAGCCTATCAAAATTTTTTTTTAAATCTTCGTATTTTCAACTTTTATTTAGTCTTTAAATTATCTTCAAAAAAATGCTTGCACTGAATAATAGTCCTTTATAACAGAATACTGTATGTTTTACACATTTTTAAACTCGTTTGACACTATTTTCAAATTTATTTTAGTGAGTAATTTGTAAAACAGTTTTGTGGTATTATATACTATTCGTTTGTCAAAAAAACGTTGTTGTTTAACTTTACGTTTAAGGGGTACTAGCTTGTGAGAGCTTCGTTGCATAGGCTACCGTGAAATAAAAATGAGAGATTATCATTAATTCTATGTTGAAAAAAACTCTTAAATGAAAAATAAATATATTACCTAGGTTTGCCTGTTTTCACTTTTCAATGTGTCTTTTAGTTTTAATGCAATTAGTAATCAGTGCAATAAACTAGAAGAAATATAATGTTTTAGAACCTTATTTAATAAGCTAAGAAATAGGTTCGTCTTTTGAATAAGTATCTCTTGAAGAAGGCCTTCTACTCCATTCACGAATACATGATGGAAGGATCGTGTGAAGATTAGCGCTGTTTTCCTGGATCTATTGGTTGTTTATTTTTTTATTTGTTCTTGTTTCTGTGTGTTTCTTTGTATTCCAACGCACTTTGTATGCCATGGATTAAATCTGTCTTTCTTTCTGAATTTAACCTTCATGTAGGCCTAAGATCACCCTCTACTTTCTACGAAACCTTTGCAAGCGGTTGGTTTGACAGTTAGGCCGCATCAGTCGAAAGAAGGCCCGTTGTTTAGCCAGTTTGTACCTGCGCGAAGTCGTGTGTTCCTTGGGAGGGAGAATTTAGCGTTTCCCTGAGTTGATCACTGAGGTATAAAATGAAATTAAATAAATGTGAGACAACTAGAACTGTAAGAGCTGAGCAAATAAGTTTAAAACATAAACTTTATTGCTAGTTGCCATTGCAATAAAGTTCTGATTTCTGACTTCTAATATGACAAAAGTCACATTATTTTTACATTCTTTATTTTTGAAATAATGTGACGTTTTTTGTGAATTTACAATTTGAAAATGGATAAATATCAGCAGTACATAATAATAGCTAAAATATATAAAACATGAAGTAAATAATAGTAATGAAAACGTTAAAAGTATCACTTGATTTCGACGATTGATTACAAGATTGAAACAACAGTTACTACTAACGTAATGCGATCACGTGGTCACGTGGTCACGTGGTATTGTTGTTGAAATGTCCATGAAGTCTAAACGTAAGCCTACTAGCCTATTAGGCCACCAGTTGTTCCCAATTATAAAACATATCTTCCTGTCAACCGGTTCAGTTTAAGTCAACTCCTCGGCTTTCACGGCCGGTTATCTAGTTCTAGTAATTTGCTCCTTATAAACAAATGCACTAAAGAAAATTTCAGATAAGGAAAATTGAAACAAAAAAAGAAATTACTACTCACAACACTACATAAAGATGTTTACACAAAATTACAGAAGCAACGCATTTAAAAAGCAGCTTTTTCGCTGAGCCGCCGCCAATCCTGCAAAGAACACTTCCAGGCAGCAAAGATACTCTCTTTTCCATCTATTTACATTCTGGAAACCTTAACTTTCGTCAGGCAAAACTTATCTCAATTCAACCTTTCTACCCCAACTTCCTATATATAACCTCCGTAACGTCGAACAATTAGCCATCCCAAAACATTCAACAACCTTTTTCCAAAAACATTTGCTCTTTATCGGCATAAAGCTGTTTAGATTGTGACCATCGATAAAAATAAACATAAACTCACCACCATCGATAGTGTTTAGGTGTGTCGTGTTCAATATCCCTCAATATGTGTCGGTTGCCTCCCATATCCCTCGAAACCGAATCAACCCCTTCAAGATTTAGAAATATGCTTAAAACCCGGCTGATGAACCTCTCATGTTACAGTGTCCAAGAGTTTGTTGAAAGTGTTGGCTAAATTTGTGAAGTTTTCTGCGTAGAATTTTGAGCCTAAGGTACTATTTTGTGATAATTTCTGACTTGGCTAATGCAATTGTATTTTGTTAACTTATAACAAACAACAAAACAATAACGTTTAATGTCAAAATGATACAATGAAATTGTTTGTTTGACAATAAAATATACTATATACCACAAGTAAGACCTTGAATCGTAATTAAATAGTATTAGTATAGTTATTAATATTCATAAATTCCGCAACACTGTAAAATGAATTTTGAGAAAGGAATCTTTTAAGGTTTGTTTTGAATTTTGTCGTACAGTCATTTTTGACATTGTCGGGAAGTTTGTTATATAATTTTCTACCGGCTTAAACAGGAAGTTTATCGTACAGTTGAAGCCTATGGTAGTTTGGTGGGATAACATTGTGATTCCTTGTATTGTATTGACTAATGTTCTCGACAATAGTACACTTAGCCCTAAAAATACAATAACGTTTCCAAAATGTACATGGAGGATAAAGGCAATACAATAAACTTTTGTCCAATAAAATGATGTCTGATTTCAGCTTTCAAATGCCAGCAGACCTGTTTAACGGTTGGAGTTAACTCACGTGTTTTGTAAACTGACGCTAGCTCTATAGTACAGTATTATAAATGTGAAAATAAAGAAATCTGAGTTCTGAGTTCGGCAGGAGCACAGCTTACATTCCATATATTCAAGGGACAACAGACAAAATAGGCAGAACCTTATATAAACGTAAGATGAAGACTATTTCCAAGCCAGCTAGTAAAGTGAAGAGTCGTTTGAGAGAGACTTAATCAAATGTTCTTTAACCAGATACATTTTCCCGAATAAATTAAAGAGATGGCTTTTGGAAACTAACAATATAGAGATTTCTTGTTCGCGATATTATAATAGTGAGGGGTATTGCAAGTGAGTTTATATTTTGATTTGAATAAGCTCGCGTCTACAGTCCTTGGTTATTCATGATCAGTACGGGCTGGCGAAAAGCCGGCCGCCTTTATTTTTCATAAAGGGACAGGTAGAAAATTTCATTGTTTATTTTTTAGTTTAAATTGTCTGATTTAGATTATGTATGTGTATTATGTAAATAATCAAGAAAATAAATACATTCTTATTCTTATTCTTTTTCCGTTTGAGACCTGTGAAGGACTGGATGGATACCACTGTGCACGCCGGAAGTCTACATAATTCCTTACAGTTGCGTTAGGTGTATATTGGAGAGACTAAAAGATTAATTTCAACGAAAGTTCAAGGACACATCTGACACACAAAACATGAAGACGTTGAAACGTCGGCCATAGTAGAACACAGTTACAACACGAAACATGCAGTAGAATTTTACAAAGCCAAAGCATTGGCCAAAATTTCTAACTTACTTGAAATTCAGTAACACATAATGAAATTACTAATAATTTGTTCTAAAATATATTTGTTTAATTTTGCTTTGTTGAGAAAAATTACAAATAATTGTTCTTAAAAGCCAGCGGGGGACGTGGCCCCCCTCTGCCCCCGAGTATGGGCGCCCATGTGTGTACGAGTATGTGTTAGGTGGAGAGGGTAACGATGAGTGTTGAGTGTTGATGAGTTCTTGCGTGCGTTACAACCATAAGTTGAATGCTGTGAGAGATGAAGCCTAGATGATCCCACAGACACACAGACATACAGCGTGGGAACCCAAGCTGCCGACATCCACATCATAGTAGAGTCCGACTCCATGTCCATCTCATCCAGGTCACACAGCTCACAGCCACGAGCTGGGGACTTGGCCCCCCTCTGCCCCCGAGTATGGGCGCCCATGTGTGTACGAGTATGTGTTAGGTGGAGAGGGTAACGATGAGTATTGAGTGTTGATGAGTTCTTGCGTGCGTTACAACCATAAGTTGAATGCTGTGAGAGATGAAGCCTAGATGATCCCACAGACACACAGACATACAGCGTGGGAACCCAAGCTGCCGACATCCACATCATAGTAGAGTCCGACTCCATGTCCATCTCATCCAGGTCACACAGCTCACAGCCACGAGCTGGGGACTTGGGACTAGTGGTTTGCCGCTAATATTGTAAAAGAATTGTACTACAACGTAAGAAAAATCTCAGTGTTTACCTCGGAGAAAGGCTGAATCACAGATTAACGGGGTAGAGTCTCTAGTCTGTGGCTGAATCCGTCCGTCCAAGGAACACACGACACCGCTCACGGAACAACGGGCCTTCTTTTAACTGATGCGCATAAACCAAGCACATGCAGAAGTTTACGTCTGCCAGTTTTTCACATTTCAAAATAATTTTTACATAAATAAACATGATATATTTGGAAACTAGAGAAGTTCTCCGAGACGTACTCGTATATAGAGGCCGATTTCTCATAAGTTGCTCAATAGTTTCAATAATAATAAATAAATAAACTAATAATAAATAAAATAAATAAACTTTGAACTCGTCCAAGTTTAAGTGCTTTTCAACTCGATTCTGTACGCTCTATCCCCGTGTCGGAAAATCCTCTAGTTTCCAAATATGTCATGTTTTCGAATGTATGTTTTACGGCCTCGTATTTGATTTGTTCTTTTTTTATGTGTTTTAGGACATTTTTTAATAAAATAATTTTTTTTAATTTAAAATTTTTTCGGTTGTTCCCAGACTTGGACTGATAAATTATTTACCAATTTAGCTGTCATATATCGAATGTTTGTCTGGCTTTTCGATTGGCCACAAAACACGTTTTGTAAGTTGTTTTTTTATTTCTTGTTTCATAATTATGCTGATTATTTAAACTATTTTAGATACTTTCTGAATTACTTTTGGTGTATAGGCTACAAGCACGTAAAGCTTATAAATAGCCGGTAGTGTTAAAACTTAAAATGTTTAAAATAAGGTTTACGATGATCTTATTAAAATGTTGTAAATGGTAAAACACAGTTACAGTTACAAGTTTACAGTAAAGATTGTGTGGCAATAGACTGGTGAGTTCACATCACTTGCTATGCAACACATGACGCCACACCATACACCACACGTCACAACACTGTCTGCCATTGTGCCGCAGCCGAGTACATTGTGTATTGTGTATTGCACAATGTACACGCTGAATTGTGCACTGTATCGTGAGCTATATCTGAACCCACTTCCTAACTAATCCACTGCAATAGAATGTGACAGAGACGAAGTATTGCAAAATTTTAACATTATTACCCAAGGTTCATCCGAGAAGGAATTGGGATAATTAAAAATGATAATAACTTCAACAAAGAAAACAGCATTAAATTTTCCAGAAGAAGCCCTAAAGAGGTCTGTCGATAATGTCCCTGTGACCAGTAGCGTAGCAGACAGCTAGTATCTCAGTTTCAGCCAATCAGTGACTGAAGATGGTACTCCACACCGAGACCGAAATATTTCAAACGAATCATAAACATGGAACCGGAAGACCTAGATTGTAGTTGTGACACCAACCGCGAAAGCCAAAGAGTTAAACCAAGAGCTATTTTAACAATGTTGAAACAACTTTAAAATAAGTTTTCAATGTTACCTAATTGTAATAGGATTTCGTCAGATTTCAAAATCTGTCAAATAGAACTGAGACTTTTTTGTCACCAAATGTATACAGTACTTACAAATAAAACATATATCCTTTTTTAATAAATAGAAAATAGCTTAATCTTGTCCTGTTTCAGGTGTACGAGTTTATAATAATATGCCCTAGGAATTTAAATTTTAAAATGTTTAAAGAGTCGTGAAACGTTGGCTTATTAGGCACCCTTTTTAGTTTACAAAGGTTTTTTGAGGCAGAGAAGACGGATTTTTTCTTCTCTAGATTGAGTCCAATAAATAAATCAATCTTTTATTGCGTTAAACATATACATGTCATGTAACCGTCATAAGTGTTAAGTATCTAAAATTTTGCATTCATACACATCAAAATCCCATTCAAACATATTTGTTACACAAACACAATTTGTATATAATTTCTATTCGAGCAACTTAACTGGAAGTTTGAATGTTCGGGTACTGTATCGACGTCACTGGTTACTGGTTAGCCTCGTCTATAACTCATAGCTAGCCCGACACCCCGACACGAGGATGAAGGGGGTACCCGCATTGTAGCATTGTAGCATTGTACAGCTCCGGACTGCGCTTGTGTTATTAGTGTTAAGCATTTCAACTAACTATGCAGTAAGCACTAAGGAGTATGCAGGCTGCCAGACAACTGGTCTAAGTGAGTGGTGAGCATCATAACAATACAGGCATACAGGCGAGACAAGCTGTCAGTGTCAGGCCGTTACACTGAGTCTGCACGAGACTGCGGATCTGAAGTTCCAGGTTCGAGTCCCGGCTCAGATAATTTTTTGTGTGAGGTTTACCCATAAAATTTAATTCGGACAGTCAGGTTTTACAGATTTCTATCGGGTGGCCACGATACAGTGTCCTAAACCGATTACAGGAGTACTATTAGATCTAGAAAGATGAAAAAACCTTTTTCTCTTGAAACCGAACATGGGGATTTCAGGAAAAATATTTCTAAGGCTCTCAGTATACAGAGTGTACTTTATTAGAATTGTTGCTATTAATTTCGGTACCAAGCAAGTCAAACGGCCGTATACACTACTAATATATCGGCTAAATCGAGGTTGAAAGTTTTGTGTGTGTGTTATAGCTCTTAAACAAATAAAGATACAAAATGTTGTTCATTACAAAAAATGTTCATATTAAAATTATCTTTACAATGATAATTTATGCAACATAATTTACCTTACCATTCAACGTTTGTGACTTATTCATGATAAAACAACTTCAATGTTTACATCCATTTTGAGGTTAGAAATGTTTCAAAAACATGGTTGTACGACATACCGTTGAAAAGCTCGTCAAATTATGAGAAACAATACGTAAACACTATATTTTTAATCGAACTGATAATTTGGGTAACCCGTAAAAGCTTACGCGATTCACGTTTATAGCTCTAGCTTGGTAACGGGTCAACACATCAAAAAAACTGTTTCGTCAAATTGCCGAGAATTGTCTTCTGTTTAAAACTATGTTCAATATGACCCACCTTTGTGATTAAAAATCTCGAGTTTTGACCCCGTGAGTTTCAGTATTGACACACCCTGAATACTGAGAATCTTAAAAATATTTTTCCTAAAATCCATATGTTCGGTTTCCAGAGAAAAAAGATTTTTCATCTTTCTAGCTCTAATAGTACTCCTGTAGTCCGTTTAGGGCACTTTATCGTGGCCACCCGGTATATTAATCAACTTAACTCATGGTGATTAGTAAAAAAAAATGGTTTGCATCTTCATGTTCAAAAGTGTGTTGCTATGTCATATTCACGCAAAGAAATCTCAACGCTCAACGGAACACGTTTTTTTTATTGGCAATACTCCATTAGAATCAGGGTTATTAAAAAGAATGTCTAACTTTCATACAACTGTTTTTCTTCGGTTATTACTTAGATACTAGCTGCGCCAGCTGGGGACTTCGCCCCCAGACCCCCTGGCACGCTCGCTCACGAGCCAAGCACCTCCCCCCAAACAATTTGGTAGACAACCAATATATTTTTGAAATCAGCATAATATTTCCTTTTTTGATACCCCACATCGATTTTTATGATTTATTTTATTTCTTGCGTTTAATGCGGACTAAACAGTAAAAATATATTGACTGTAGAATGTCATTATGTTAAGCTGTTTAAAAAGGGGTCGGCAATGTGCTAGATCTTCGCTGAAGGTAATGATTCTAATGAGGGGGAACCCATAGCCAAGTCATCTTCTTGTTTTACAAAACCTTCTTCATGTTTAAAAAAGTTTTGACTGACGGTTAGCTTTGTGAGATTGATCAAATCGTTTATTTCTTTCTTCTCTAGATTAGAACTAGCTAAATCTGTCTTTAAAACTTCCATGGTTTCCTTGATTGGTATGTTGGAATACATATTTGTTATGTCGAAGGATAGAAATATGTTACTACTTGGTATGTTAATATTTTTTATCTTATCAATTAGCTCATACGTGTTGTTAACATTGTATTTTTCATCTTACTGAATTATACTTTTGAATTTCTTGTCTAGAAATGTGCATACATTGTATGTCGGGGCATTGCGGAAATTTACCACTGGTCACTAAATCACTAAATCACTAGAGCACTATAGGTCTTATAGGTATGTCCTGCTTATGTGTTTTTGGTTGACCTCTTATATTTGGGGCACGAGGGTTATTGATTTTCATTTTGTATTTTTTCATTTATAGCAATAATTTTACATTTACTGATCAGAGCATTTGTCTGTTTTATATAGTCACTAGTAGGATCTTTAGAGAGTTTGGTAAATTTAGTATTTTTCATTTATAGCAATACTTTTACATTTACTGATCAGATCATTTGTCTGTTTTATATAGTCACTAGTAGGATCTTTAGAGAGTTTGGTAAATTTAGTATTTTTCATTTATAGCAATACTTTTACATTTACTGATCAGAGCATTTTTGTCTGTTTTATATAGTCACTAGTAGGATCTTTAGAGAGTTTGGTAAATTTAGTATTTTTAATGAAATCATTTTATTTTTTAAGAACGCTTATTGAAAAAAAAACAGAGCAACTAAGTAGACAACAACGATCTAAGCACAGTTGAGTATTATCCTAAGGTTAAAAACTTAACTGATATTGAATTTGATCCAGATGAATCCGATTTGTTGAGCAAAGCTTTAAAATACAACATCAATGTTGATAAAAAGCGACCTAACTTTGAAAAGGAACTTATTAATTTAGATGTAGCTGTAAGAAAAACTAAGAAATATTCTCAAAACCAATTAAGATATAACTTTGTCCATGAACTCAGAACGTCAGCTATACCGAAAAATAATAGGGACCAAAAAATAAAATCAATCAAAGACGTAAAAGTAATAAAATCAACATCAGAAAAGCTTGTCCAAAATAAATCAATGATAGTTAAAGCTAACAAGGGTAATACCACTGTAATAATGAAGAGAGAGGATTATACAAACAAAGTAGATGATTTCATTAAAAATACTAAATTTACCAAACTCTCTAAAGATCCTACTAGTGACTATATAAAACAGACAAATGCTCTGATCAGTAAATGTAAAAGTATTGCTATAAATGAAAAATACAAAATGAAAATCAATAACCCTCGTGCCCCAAATATAAGAGGTCAACCAAAAACACATAAGCAGGACATAACTATAAGACCAGTGGTAAATTTCCGCAATGCCCAGACATACAATGTATGCAAATTTCTGAACAAGAAATTCAAAAGTATAATTCAGTAAGATGAAAAATACAAAAATACAATGTCGCGTATGCGCGAATTGATAAGATAAAAAATATTAACATACCAAGTAGTACCATATTTCTATCCTTCGACATAACAAATATATATTCCAACATACCAATCAAGGAAACCATGGAAGTTTTAAAGACAGATTTAACTAGTTCTAATCTAGAGAAGAAAGAAATAAACGATTTGATCAATCTGACAAATCTAACCGTCAGTCAAAACTATTTTAAACATGAAGAAGGTTTTGTAAAACAAGAAGATGGCTTGGCTATGGGTTCCCCCTTATCAGGTACACTAGCAGATATATTTTTACATAATTTAGAAAATAAGCTTATTATGAACCAAAACAATCCTTACAACGACAAAATAATATACTGGTTCAGATACGTAGATGACATTATATGTCCGTTTGAAGGTGAAGAAAATAAAGCAAATGGGGTTTTAAACTATTTGAATCAGTTATCTAATACAATATAGTTCACATGTGAAACACACAACTCAGAAGTTAACTTTTTGGATGTAACCATAACAAAAGATAACGGAACCATCCATTCTTCAAAATCTTCAGGAAAACCACCCAATCAGACTTATTAATTACCAATTCTTCCCATCACCCTTGGCAACACAAAATGGCAGCATTACACTCCATGATTGACTTAATAAAATTCCAATGACTAAAGAAAACTACGATCAGGAGAAAAACGTCATCATGAATCTGGCTGTTGCTAATGGGTACAAACAAAAAAATTCACAAAATGATAAGAAGAAACTTGTCCAAAATAACCAATGAAGGAAACAAAGAAGCAGATGATAGAGAACTAATTTGTGTTCCACATGACCAAAACCTCAATAAGGCGGTAAGAAAACTTTCCAGAAAACCAATTTCAAGTTAAGTTACAGGACAAAAAATAACAGTTTCAGAATGATCCAGAACGCTACACAAGATATTAAACCTATTAACGACAATTATGAAAAGCCTGGAGTATATAAGCTTACTTGTTCTGATTGCCAAAGCTACTACATAGGTCAAACCGGAAGAAGTTTTCGTATAAGGAACATATTCAAGCATTTAAATCCGGGAACTTGATAACTATGAAATCAAATTATGCAGACCACCTTATACAGTACAACCATGGGTATCAAAGTAGGCCTATAGAAGAAACCCTACAGGTCCTAGACATTGAACCCAAAGGAGAAAAGTTGTCATGCAAGGAGGATTTGCAAATTTATTTGCATTATAAAGAAAATCCCCAAACCATGTTGAATTCACGTAAATGCATACAACCCTATTTTTAACGAAATTTGAAAAATTAAGAAAAAGTTATAGTCCAAATAAGAATTGTTAAAGAAATAGGTTTAATTTTTATACTGTTTTATATCATATGATGAAGACCAGAGGTTTGATTATGTAAATATTTATACTAATAATGTTTAACTTGCAATTTGTATTAATCGCACCAAGAAAATGGCATGACCGCCGAAACTAGTCGTGCAATTATAAAATTCTTAAAGGGTACTATGTTTCGATTTTTGTTCTAATATACAATACAGTAGCCCTATTTGAATCTTTTTCTATTAAATGAATACATACATACGTGTATACATATGTATATAAAGTGTGAAAATGCTCAAAACGTGTTCTGGGGTCAGGATCGGTGCACATTTCTTCGTCCTGGGTCTGAGTACCATGATGATGGCATGAACATCTCATTTCCCAAACGGACATTCGATGGTAAATAAAGGTCAAGCTTTGGTTAAAACCCGTTGTATTCCGCCTTGTTCACTTGTTTCGCAACAAAATATTGGTGGAAAGCGAGTTGTATTCGGGTACGCTATTCAGCCGAGCAATGTATCGTAGCTTCAGGCGGCAACAAACTGAAATGTCAAGCGAATGTCGGTGTTGTGTTGTTGTTAGCACGCATCACGCATCACGCGCGTTAACCTTTGTTAGACCGTGCCATGATTTCACACTCATTGCGATCCCCGATCACTATCACAACATCACACTTTACACACTTTCTACAACGCGTTAAACCTTACCTTACCACCGGCGACACACTTATTGTAGAGTAAATCCGCAATCTTGTAGGCAAGTAGCACAAATAAAAATTTCTCTATGGTTTAATTTTTCAAAAACGAGCAGACAATAATTTCCGAATTGCGCATGAGAGAGTCGTGTAGGGAAGCGTTCAAACACCTGAATCTGTTGACTCTTCCTTGCCTACCTTTTGGAGACGTGTTTCTTTTCAAATACAAAAGTAATACCGTAAGAAGTATAGACGTGCACTCTTATGAAACTAGAGGCAGAGAGAACTGACCACAATTCTGATTTCTCAAGCATTTTATGGTACAGACGAGTTTATGGCGTTCGATTGGAAGACCCTAAGATTGGCTAACTGACTAGTGACTAGAGTGGTTACATTCGAATGTATGGAAGAGAGTGAGTTATCAAAACTGAATGTTTGATTGGGATTTAGATGTAAGAATGAACAGAAAGTTTTATGCACACAAACTTAACTTAACACTTGCAATACATTAACGCAGGTACTGTAAATGTCGATATGAAATAAAATATTTATTCATTTATTATTTAATCTGACTTTGCATAGGTTGATAGTGAATACAGTTCTGCTGTAGAAAATGAACGGATGAATAAACCATATGCTCTGTTATTATTAAAAATTAACTAAGTAAGAAATTAAGGGTCAGAGGCAGTGACCAAAGATAATGTTATGGCAGATAGATTGGATATAGATGTCACATGGCTGAGGCAGAATGAGCTAGCTCATTATTTTCAGTGAACGTAACATATTTCGTATGGGCTTAAGTTTTCTCTTTGGCAGTCAAAGATATATAGCGTAAACCTTTTTAACTAAGGATTTTAACTTAGGTAAGGGGGCACAGTAGGGTTGCATAAGATCAATGTAAATACATGCATTTCCTTAAAACACTTCACACTTGCAGTTTTAGTTGGATTTTTGTGAAATAAATATTGTTTTAAGACCATGAAATGTTTTAGTTACTCCGCTGAGCCTAGGTTCTATTTTCTCGTCAATAAACCCATGACACATAACCACAAATTGAAGAGACTTTTATTTTAATTTCTTATTTTTACTATTAAGCTAATACAATTTTCAAAAAGGTGATCAGTGGAGTAACTGTAGTAGCCTACATTGTTCGTCTTTGAAATTTATTACTCATTTCAAAAGGATCTGATGATACAAAATTAATAGTAGGCGTGAGGTGTCTCAAGAAAATGATTGTTTTACATTGTTCTTATGGGACAAAACACAAAATGGCCGTCATGTACTGTGCACTCTTAGTATATGTATAAGAACTTATTTAGTAAAAACCGTTTAACACTGTTTACGCCGAGTAGGGTAATTCCAATAAGCAGAACTGTGTTCCAAATAACTCGTGAGGAAAGTTTAGTGCTATATTAAATTGGTTTTATTAAATTAAAAGATTTCTTATTCAAGATCATAAATTCTAGCATTCAAAACGCGTCGTTGGTAATTAAACCTCGGTGTTTATGATGAAAAGGGAGGAGAAAGAACGCCTAAATCAACTATCTGTTCCACCCTCAGAAACCTATATTTATGGACGGACTATTAATTACAGTTTATTATCGAATTTCCTTTTGAAAATGAGATATTCATGCCGTCAACATCGTAAGTCCCAGGCCCGGGACCACGAAATGAGTACCGATCCTGACTCCCAGAACACGTTTTTACTTTTTTTCAACACTTTAAATACGTATAATCTTAGGGTTAAGTTCAGCTATGTTAAAAAATGCATTATGAGTTTTCTTTCACAGAACTCCATAACTGAGAATCAACTATTGATTGAATAGCTGACCCGCTGTAAAGACAGTCTAAGTCTTTACGTCCTTTGACGATGAATCGAATAAACCTTCTTGAGTCTAGTCTACTAAACGTAGTTCGTGTACGTGATACGGTAATGAGTAATCTGTGTCGTGTTTGCTGTTTGGCGTGGCTACCAGTTAAACACGACCGCGTGAGGGCCTTTAACTCCATTTCGGCAAACAACAGGTTAACTTGTCCGTCTACGCTGCTTTTCAGTCCACCACCAAACATGACACATGACACGACGTGACGACGTGACGACGTGACCACGTGACCACGTGACTGACTCCAGCTGTGTGCGCTCTCTGCCTCTCTGCGCTCTGCACAGGCGCAGTCTCGGGCAGTCGGGCTCGAGCCTCGATCTGTTGTCTCGGCCCGGAATGTCAGGCTAATTACCACTCTGCGGGCATCGTGTTCGTATCCACGATATTAAATCATTATTGAACTGAACCGGTTTCAGTTTGTTCCCTCTCCGCAGGTGATTGCTTCATTTGATCCGCAGCTGGGAAGCGATCCAAGATGGCGGCGCCTCCTCTCCTCCTGCGACCCTCCTCCTCGTCCTCGCCAGCACCAGGCTGTCTCGCTCTCGCCGGCCGACCATGGCGGCGCACCGCACCACTTCGCTCCCTCCTAATTGCTCTACCTGTTTTACAAATCAATATTCGACCGATCCGTATAATCAAACTATCCGTTATTGATTTTTACGGCGCGTCTCAAAAGGAAAATTACTATACGAGTCCTTCGAGTGCTGAAGAGATGAGAATTTACGCGGCGGCTCGACCGCAGCTGCTGAAGGCAAAGCGGCTGTGCACTGTACGCCTCGATACATCGGAGCCTGCTCACATTTCTGCTTCATTTAGCACGCAAATTGTTATACAGGGTGTTCATAAAAGAACGGTGTAGTTTCGACTAACTGTCAAATTGTAACGAAACAAACTTAAACCCCCAGGGTGGTACCACTGTATCCGGTAACTCGACGAGTTTTGTTCACATTTATTAAAAAAGCTATAGCTGTGCTCATTTGTAATCTCTTTGATTCGAATGAACTTGAATGTTATGTTTTCAATGTTAACATGTTTTCAGATCAAGATAAGCCAACTATGTAGTGTGGTAGAGAGAAAGAAAGTGACTTTAGTGCAGCGAAGATTTAGAACACGTTTCAACATAGCTGCGCCTCATAGAAATAACATTATTTGTTTAAAGGCAGTTTTTCAACAATGGATCAGTAAAGAAGCGTCATGGGTAGGCCACCAGTCTCAGATGAAGCAGTTGACAACGTCACTGCCTCCGCCTCATATGGCACGGCACCCGAGAAGCCCTGATCTGCCTCATATGGCACGGCACCCGAGAAACCCTGATCCGACTCATATGGCACGGCACCCGAGAAACCCTGATCTAACTCATATGGCACGGCACCCGAGAAACCCTGATCTGACTCATATGGCAGGGCACCGGAGAAGCCCTGATCTGCCTCATATGGCACGGCACCCGAGAAACCCTGATCCGACTTATATGGCACGGCACCCGAGAAGCCCTGCTCTAACTCATATGGCACGGCACCCGAGAAGCCCTGATCTAACTCATATGGCACGGCACCCGAGAAGCCCTGATCTAACTCATATGGCACGGCACCCGAGAAGCCCTGATCTGCCTCATATGGCACGGCACCCGAGAAACCCTGATCCGACTTATATGGCACGGCACCCGAGAAGCCCTGCTCTAACTCATATGGCACGGCACCCGAGAAGCCCTGATCTAACTCATATGGCACGGCACCCGAGAAGCCCTGATCTAACTCATATGGCACGGCACCCGAGAAACCCTGATCTGACTCATATGGCACGGCACCCGAAAACCCTGATATGACTCATATGGCAAGGCACCCGAGAAACCCTGATCTGACTCATATGGCACGGCACCCGAGAAGCCCTGATCTGCCTCTTATGGCACGGCACCCGATAAACCCTGATCTGCCTCATGTGGCACGGCACCCGAGAAACCTTGATCTGCCTCATATGGCACGGCACCCGAGAAGCCCTAGTCTGCCTCATATGGCACGGCACCCGAAAAGCCCTAGTCTGCCTCATATGGCACGGCAACCGACAAAACCCTGATTTGACTCATATGGCACGGCACCCGACAAACCCTGATCTAACTCATATGGCACGGCACCCGAGAAGCCCTGATCTAACTCATATGGCACGGCACCCGAGAAGCCCTGATCTAACTCATATGGCACGGCACCCGAGAAACCCTGATCTGACTCATATGGCACGGCACCCGAGAAACCCTGATATGACTCATATGGCACGGCACCCGAGAAACCCTGATCTGCCTCATGTGGCACGGCACCCGAGAAACCCTTATCTGCCTCATATGGCACGGCACCCGAGAAGCCCTGGTCTGCCTCATATGGCACGGCACCCGAGAAGCCCTGGTCTGCCTCATATGGCACGGCACCCGACAAACCCTGATCTGACTCCTACGGCACGGCACCCGAGAAGCCATGGCACGGCACCCGAGAAGCCATGGCACGGCACACGAGAAGCCCTGATCTGACTCATACGGCACGGCACCCGAGAAGCCATGGCACAACACCCGAGAAGCCCTGATCTGACTCATACGGCACGGCACCCGAGAAGCCATGGCACGGCACACGAGAAGCCCTGATCTGACTCATACGGCACGGCACCCGAGAAGCCATGGCACAGCACCCGAGAAGCCATGGCACGGCACACGAGAAGCCCTGATCTGACTCATACGGCATGGCACCCGAGAAGCCATGGCACAGCACCCGAGAAGCCCTGATCTGACTCCTTGTCACTTTTCCGGGGGGAGATTTGAATAACAGTGTTTACTCAGAAAAATTCAAAGTTTGGCGCATTTGGAGACATACGTTGGGCACACAATGCTACGATGTATTGGATGTTATAATTATATGTATTGTATCGTGAATAAATAAAAATTTATATGTATATTTTAATTTTATACATCGAAATAAAGAGGATTTTGACATTTGAGCACTATTGTAGTTCGAAAAGTTAAACAATACAGCATAAAAAAATACCATGTGAAGTTTGTTGTGTTCTCACTATCAATAAAAATATTAATTTCGAACGCATCACCCAGTGAGTATGTAAGTACATCCGAAATTTACCGTTTGGAAAAAAACATGTGAATAAATTCTGTAAACATGTAAATCGGCACATTGTATCTTGTGTGTTTTTCCAATATCAGCAAGATTGTCAAACATAGGAGTTTTACTACATATCTGCATGTGTTGAAATAGGGACTGTTATCTTTTAATTTCCACAAATTAATTAATGTTTAGATCTATGCAACGACTGGTCTTTCCCCTTTTGGGTTTAGGCTCGAGTGGGGTTTCTGTAATGATAAGTTGCTTTGATAGTACGAGTATATACCTTTAATCAAATGTTCATCCAGTTTTTTCTATGAAAACACCGACGTTCACTTGACAATTTCCTTCATCTACCTGATCGTTCCTTAGTGTTCATGTTTTAAATTGTTCACTTTTCTTCAGCAACCCTGTTTATCCGTCAGACTCATATATTATATAGCATTTTATTTAATCTAATTTCATCGCATCCCATTTCATTTCATTTCTCGAATACAGTTGATATTTTCTCAAACACAATTGATATCTTCTCAAATACAGAGTGTCTAAAAAAATGTGTGAACACTTCAATTGGATGTAGCTATTTGCAACTAAAACCTATATCTTTGGAAGTTACACCAGCTAATAATTTATAAAACCCTCTTTTCTCTCACTTTGGGCAATGTACAATCAATCAGTTTTCCAGTCATTATCAGACCGATATGTACAGTAGCCTATATGTATTAATGATAGTGGTCTTTATTATCAATATTTTTAAATTTACCATTAATAAAACGTGTAAATTATCAATCTAATGTAATATTTAACAAAATATATTCGTAGTTAAATACTGTGTATACATTCTTTTGAGACACTGTACGATTGATATCTTCTATTAGGCTAGTTCTGTTCTTAATGTTCCTTGTTATGTTTTGGGTCACCTTTCACCTCAGATCAGATTATATATCCTTAAGTTCCCGACACGTCGAGCACCTTTTGTTCACTCAAAAACTGTGTAAAACCTGTAATAGTATATTACCTCAGAAATATTAGGTTATTGCATGGATAAAAACTTGACATGGTAATGCCATATTGATAACGTTAGGACAGTTTGAATAAAATACCGTAAAAAGGACAGTACCGCTGATGTAGAATATAAGCAAAGTAGACCAACTTTCAATAACTACGGAGCGCTCACTGTAGATTGAGTAAATATCTACAAAAATATCTGTTATAGCTTCCAAATTTTATAAACCTAAAAAGCATAAACAGTTTGTACAAAAACCACTAATTTTACACAAATTTTACACTTAGTGGGCGATGGAGCCAGAAAAAATGAAAAAGTGAAGAAATGGACGTACAGTACGAGTAGACCTATATGAAGAGAGGAAGGGCGGTTACTGGTTACTGGTCAGGCGAGAAGGTAGAGGTAGAGGTAGAGAGGTAGATTATCACAAGCCGTATAACTGTCAAGACGATCTTATCTCCGAGCAACGACGTTCTGGCCAGCCTCAGTCTACTTTAATTGTTTATATTTTCTCTCATTAATATATTTGTAAACTAGCGACTCCACAGGGGTCTTCAGTTAGCCGATATATAGCGGCTATAAAGCCCGGGTCCTACGACCAGACCGTGGGTGAGGTATGTGACCAGCCCTACACAACTATCAATCTCGCCTCTAATATCCCCATTAACAGCATTCGTTCAAACATCGACTCATCAACATCAACGCTTTTATTTGCTTTCCCAGATGTAGTCGGCTCGGCGTCCAGGGTCGGCCATACGTACGTTCGTGTAGCCGTGAAGCTACGTTTATTACCGGACCCGGACTCGGATCTGCTCCGACGACCGCCCCTCTTCCCTCTCGTCCCTTCATCACCTCCAGATTCATTTATTTTATCATCGACGACGCCATCTTCCAGAACCTGCCGAGAAAGTGAGGACTGAGTAGAGATGAGACTGAGGAGAACAAACATTCAGTCAAACCTGAGTTATCCAGTGGAGGAAGTCGCAGATAGAAAAGACAATTATCTTTCATACTTTACCGATACGGAAACGCAGGCTAAACTCCCGAGTTGTTTTTACTAAGTTGGACTAACAAGTGAGAAGTTTCAACGTCAAACGTTAGACGAATATGCCTATTCGAGACAACGCAGACAATGCGGAGGCGATTGCAGAGCTGAACTGAGAATGGGTGAAATGGCTGAACGGTCGGGGATGGACTGGACATGACTTAACAACGTCTTCACGCACGACGGGTCTCGGGTTCGATTCCTTATTTTATGCTCGACCAGCATGTTTTCCTCGAAACAACGCTCCTCCACTCCTCGCCGATGTAATTGTCGACAATTCTTCACCGGTAAGAGGCAAGAGAAAAAGCGAGTCCACTTCCACGCTTCAAACCTCCCGCAACAACGTTCACCCACTGGCCTTGGCAACGCCAGAGCCGATCACATAATGCTTTGTATGTACTGTATGATCCTACGAAATATATCTGTTACTATTTGTAATGTAATAAATCTGAATATATGAGTCAATTTTAAAAGAAATATTTGTTCTATGTTTTAGCCATTTGCTTATAACCGAGAATCTGTATTACCTTTGACCATATTCACTTGAAATGGACAGTGCCGTACATAATACTAGCGTATACAATTACGAGTAATTATGCTATCTGAATCACACTTAATTAAAATGCGTAACTAATTTTGCGTGTGTAATACTCTGTTGAATAAAATGTATACACGATTTTTATCCGGAGCACAAAATGGTTCAAAATTTAACTTGCAGTTGGCGATATCATCTGGAATATTTATTGGTAATTTAGAAAGTCTCGTAACATTTCTTAAAGTGACACACAGCTGAGAGTTGGACATAACAGTTTTGTGTATAGTTGAGTTTGTGTACAGGGTGGACCTATGAGAACGATACAATTTTAAAATGCTATAAATAGACTATAATTATTGTGGCGGACGCCAGGGCCTAGCCCCGAGACAATAGGCCGGCCGCTACAATGAACCTGCGTGAAATCGGAGACCCGATTGACTGACAGCTATATTGGCTTCGATGTTAGTTACGGTTGAGTGCACGCGCCATAACTATGGAAGATTCTCGACTTCAATCCTATTGGCTGAAAGCCTAGACACGTGGTATCCGAGACCTTTGGAGAAGCCTCCAAAAGCTTCCACGGTGATATATAAACACGCGCTTAAAAGCGCAGGTCAGTTCAGTCCAGAGCAAGTGTGTAATAGGGGCCGCGTACCCTCGTGAAAGTGTAAGTGCTGTGTGAACATACAGGGTCACATCCCTAGTGCGAGAACAGTGACAGTGTAAATTCTCAGTGTCAGTGATCTTCATTGTGCCCGCAGCGGGCACATTGGCTGGGAGTGATCTTCGAGGGATCGTCACCCATCGTTGGATTCCGACTGAAGAGTGCTACAAGGACACGTGAGTGAACGGACTTCGCGCCGGAGTGCAAAACTGACTGTGAAGTGCAAATATGAAATTGTGTGATAATAAACTGTACAAAGTGTAATAGTTTGTAGCCATTAAGTTAATAATTAATTGCGTTTAATATTAGTGTAATTATAATTAGACTATAAATAAATAGTGAGTTAACAAAGACTGACGCCTTATTATTCGTACCCGTGAAAAACATTACATTATTATTAGACAGCTAAAGCGTGTACAGAGCGGTAGGGTATTTTATGCCATTTTACTTGAAACAAGTCATTTTTGAAAACAAAATCCCATAAGTGGTGACTTCGAACAAACTGACACTGATCTTAACTCTTTGGCTTTTGCGGCCGGTGTCATCACTGAGTCTCAGCCAGTCAACAAGCTACTGAGGATGACTCTCCACAGCGAGGTCGAAACGTTTAGCAGTAATTATATTTCGACTGTGACGCAGTGTAAACCGGAAGCCTGAGATCTTAGAAACTGACACTGCTTTATTCGCTTGAAAAAGCTGATAAAGCTGACTGCTTCTCGCACCTTCTCAACATGTTCTAATGTACTAACGTTTTAATGTTTTAGCACTTCCACCGATTTTCTTTTGTGTGGTAGCAGTATTTATGAATAAGATTATTTAGTTTGCATTTTTTTACGACCAGGAACATTTCTGTGTCGACTTACGTTGAAGTGGGATCCAAACAATCTTCGAGTTTTAGCAAAAGAATCACGGTTTAGAAAAAGGCTTAAAATGGGAACTTTATTGAGGTTAAACACAGCTAGCTGATGATTCATTGTTGCCATATTATTCATGTGAGAGCGTAAACAAATTGTATCGTTCTCATTGGTCCACCCTGTATAACGAATAATTGTCCCTTAAATTAAATTCTAGTAATGTTAAAAGTGTTGAAGTTCAAAAAATATTCACGCCTAACGTTTAAAACCACTAACCACACGTAAGTACTAAGTAGTTCCTCCAAGTTACTGAAGAAAATGAACCAACAACAACTGAAGCCTGAAGGAAATGGGGAGTGAAACAGCGCCATCTCACTGGCACAATGCAATGGCGAGGCGAGTTCACAAGAAACCCTGCACCCCGCAGTAATGATTGAGATAGTGACTGGACGATATTCACAAAGGGTGGTAATTTTGTAATCAGTGACTGTGGATTCGTCTTAAGCACCCGACATTAACAGCCGAGAGAAACTCTGGCGAGATGTTCCCTAATGTAGTTGAAACTGTTAAATAATAGCCTGAATAGTGTGGTAGTGTGGTTGTGTGGTAGTGCGGGGTGCGGGCGGGAGTACAATTATCCTGGAGCACATTACGCCAGAGGGGGTCCACGGGTCCACGGGTCCACAGCTCGCTTTACGAGCCACTGATGATTACCTTACACTACCTCCATTGTCCACTGCCCAATATAGATGCCGAATACAGTCCATTGTCGACCGACCCGTAGTGTAATGAGTAAATGTTCCGAGTGGTGTACCTGCTACCTAGGTGTCTCACCACTCCGCCTCACCGCTCGCTAAATTGCTCACGGTCCGCGACCATTGTCCGGCTCATTTCTGCGGTTTCATTGTCACTTTTTACAACTCGGCAGGCCGAGTACCGAGTTCGGTAATTACGACGGGATGGAAGTGGAACTTTGAGGCCGAGATGTGAGATGGCCGGCGAGGTAACAACTTGGCGGCATCGGACTCGGACACGCTGTCGGTTGTTACCGGTCTCGCTTACAAAGCTGTGTTTTGTTAACAATACAACTGAAAACATCAATGCCCTCTCTGTACAATTGCGTTTAAGTGTTAGAAAACAGCCGATGTACTATTTGTTGACTCGTAAACTGTTGAAAGCGTCCAAATAATATTTTAAGCTCAGACTTCATTTGGCAACAGTAAGTGCCATTCGCGAAGGGAATTATTTGACCATTTATATAAATTGGCAGATCGATAATAATGAGAGAAAGAGATACGACAGAACGGATCCCTGTGGGACTCCGTGTCATGTTTGATGTCCACCTCTTTTGGCCAATTGTCCTTCCTTTCGATTCCTAATCTTATGATATGACCTGAAGAAGTCCAGCCGCACGCCCTGAATCATAGGAAAGTTTTTACTGTATCTGAGTTTATACAGGGTGTTTTTTAAAACGCAACCCAATGTTCAAATTCTAGCAAGTCGTTTTTTACGAACGCTATATTATCATAAATTGAATCATTGGTTTGTTCATTTCAATATCTATCAGATGGTATGTATTGTTGCAGTAATATAGTGGGTTTTGGTTTCATAATGTGATGTTATTGTAAAATAAATGCAACCATGGTTTTTAGCGAAGATCAAAGAGTGTTTGTCGTTGAAAAATTCTCAAACACAGGATAGTTCCTTTTCATCATGAGCCGTTTTTGGTCAAGTTTACGGGTGTTAGTTTTTCAGACAAATATAAAATTCACAGATTTGTTAAAAAGTTTAACGAAACAGCTTGTGTAGGGAAAAGGAAACATAACAGTGGGTGGACTGTATCAGAAGTGATGAAGAATGTTAGGGTTAGTTTAGAAAATTCTCCTAAAAGTCTTAAAGAATTTTGAAACAACAAAATCAAATAGCCTACTCATGCATGCAAACCTGATCTCAAACGCCTCTTGAATAAAAGTCTTGCTCTTAAGTATTCTTCAACAATAAACGCTCGTTGATCTTTGTTAAAAATCATGATTGGGTTTATTTTACAATAGCATAAAATTAGGATATCAAAACCACTATATTACTGCAACAATACATACCATCTGATAGATATTGAAGTGAACAAACCAATGAAACAATTTATGACCACATAGCGTTCGTAAAAATACGACTTACTTTGGTTTGAACATTGGGTTGGGTTTAAAAAAAAAACACCCTGTATAATGCAAATATAAATGATAAATAACAAATACGTTTAAAACATGTGGTTAGCTTATAATTTTTAGATTTCAAAAACTACAAACAAATATATGCAATTATATAACCAAATTTCAAGTTTCTAGCTTATCTAGAAGTGGGTAAACATTTGTATATATCAGTGAGTCAGTGAGTTACACAGAGGGTTGTATATATTATGGATTCCTCTCAGTATGCATAGAGTCGTTTCAGTAGGCTTACACAGTACACAATGTTCACAACGAAGTTGGCAAGAGGATTCGTCGGAATGCTAGCAACGTGACAGAAAGTAGAGAGTAGAGACCCTCCGTACTGACTCGAGCAGTGAAGCGGTGAAATCACATCAATCACAATTGACGACGTGGACAAATGAGATTTTAATATTTCTCTCTGTTTCACTATACTTAACACTACCGTGGAATTATTTATTCGGCCGCGAGACGAGGTGGGCGAGGCCGGAGAGATGGAAGATACCGGCGTGGCGTGGCGCGGCGTCCAGCCCGTCTGTAATGATAATATTATCACCAGCGTGGATAACCCGAGTAATAACACACCGTAGATCGCGGGATCGGGACGGGACGGCCGTGGATTGAAAGGTGGGCGGTGGAGTTCGTGGACGCGGTGGTGCGGGGTGTGGGGTCGGGGGAAATCACCGGCCAGACACGCATAATATACTGATTTATCCCAGTCAGGAACTCTATCTCAGACTCTGACTCTACACTCTACACTCTACAGGCCAATAATAACTTACTTCAAGCACCGGCTCGCGATGCAACAGTCCAGTGACCAGGCACACAGACTTCTCGCAAGTCTTTTTCAACGTTTAACTTCTTTCTGGCGTGTGAAAGCTTTATTCATTGCCACATTGTATTAATCGTAAATTCTAAGGGTCAACACGTAAAGGCTGGTTCTGAGAAAGGTGTGATAGATGGACACATAATCATATAACATAGCACGATGTGTTAAACCGTTTATATTGAGCGCCTGAGCGAGACCTGCACAGGGGCGTATTTACGGGGGACGAAGAGGACTGGACCGCCCCTTCACCACCGTAGAAGTTGATAAGTCAATAAGTCATTTATTCAGCAAAATTAACAATACAAATTGCATTAACCAAGTCAAGATAATACATTTTACACTAAAATAGAAAACGTCCATATAATGGTAAACATTACACATTTAAACAATATGTACAGTAGCATGTTTTTGCTCATGAGAAAATGCTTACTTACTGTTGTTAAAAGCTCTAGGAGACTCATACATGGTAAACTCACGCCAGTAAACTCACGGACACTGGAGTAAGCACCCTGGACCAATAGACACTTCAGACGGAACCTGAACATCCTGCTGCCCTGATCGTGTTTTAAGGTTTTGAGGAAGGCTGTTGAAGAGCTTAACTGAATTGTAAACCGAGTGGTTTGAAAAAAAAAGTGGAAGAGTGTTTGGGAATGGAGAGATTGGCGGAATTTCTTAGTGGATATCTTTTATTGTTGGGCCTGTCATAACTATTGAGATGATTCTGTGCAAAGGAAAGTGTTTCGAGGATATAAATTGATGGAAAAATAAGAATGTGGTGTGATTTGAACCAATCTTCGCAAGATTGTCGTCTTGAAAGAGAGAAAATGATGCGGACAGCCCATGAAGCTGTTTGAAGTCTAAACAGGAACAGGGTTCGCTGACTCTCACTCCACACTACACTCTTGGGAGGCAGAAAGATGATAAGATAAGTGGAAAATAAGAAGCTAGGTGAATTTGTAGCGCGAATAGCAGCAAATACAGAGTGTATTTGGCAACATAATGGACGCGAATATATGCTCTTCACACAAGTACATACCTCTACACCATCAATTTCCCACATATTTTATTTTCTGTCGAGGGCGGTTGTGTGTTTTCTGTATTACACGCTAAACTCTTACAGTACTGTCAAAGAATGTCATCGTAAGTAGATTGTGCCGAATGGCTGAGGCAGGAAAATCAACATAGTTACGGCAGCCCAAGTACATATAGCGCTGAGAACGAATTCTTTTAAGAGTCTCAAAAAGAGCCACTGACGCACGCACAAGTTCATTCGTTCTCGAACACTGCACGATATGGTCACATTTATTCGGCGTGGTCCTGTAATCCAGCTTCATGGAGGTCAGGTTTTGAGGATGATATAGGTCTAAAACGGCTCTGATAGTCTTAGTGATCATCTAATGATACCCGCATCAACTCCCACCATCGTTTAGACATATCAGACCATCGCCTGGGTGGTTCGGAAGTCACGTTACGCCGTCGGTCCTTGTATTTCAATTGGTCATTGGGCTATTAATTAATGACCCATTCTAAGGAAGAGTCGGCCTTAGTTTGTACCAAGACTACACCTCATAACTCATTACTACCACTTATCACACTCATCCTTCGCCACATACTTGCCTTAAAATACCCTCATGAGAGTGGTCGGCAACTCAAATAGTTATTTAGTGATTTAAGTAATTGTCATCAGAAAAACTCGAGCATGTGGAGCCGAGGAGGGATAAAGACGGTGAGAGACGGCAGCGCTCGGGCTACCGAACTATGTTGATTTTGCTAACAATTTTGCCCAATTTACACAACATAGCATCATCTTTGGTACTGTCCACCGAACTTGTCACCACTCTACGTCTACACTCAGTACCGATACTGGAGAGTTGGACAATGCCCGGAACGTCATGTACCCATGTGATATCCCGGGATATTCAGAAGTTACTTTACCGATGTCTTCAGAACTGTGGACGCGATGGCCCGCACACTCGCGCACGCTCTAGCAGCGCTTGTACAATTGTTAAAGCCGGTATTTGTTTAACGGAACGTGGCTTATCTGGCTTGAACACAGCACTCTAATGTAACCCCCGAACCCCCTGCGCTCCGTCTGCGTCTGCCTTCTACAAATAACACCGCTAATCTCCCGCTACCAACTGCAATTGGCTTTTCATTGTCCATTCATCAGAGTTAAACACCCCTTCTCCCCCGTCCCCACGTCCCTTGGTAACACGCTCCTGTTCTAACTATATTTCACACATTTTGCTATGGCCAATGTGTATTCGACTGATTATCTCTTCATCAAATCAGTTTTAAATGCAACGGCTAAAATACCTGTCATCACGGAAAGGTTTAACTCGTATTATAAGTTGTGAAATATTCTACACACTTGACATTACCACGTCCCCGTCACACTGACCAGTCATAGCTCACCATCGAGCAACTTCAATTTTTTATTGTTTTTTCAACGGTGTAATACCTTTTTATATAGTAGCATACATATAAGAAAAAGGTAATTTTTGCTGAAAAGAGTAGCCTTCATGATATACAATGCACAAAATATTACATATCACAGTGTCATGTCTTCCAATCTACCCCTACTATCTCTCTTTTTTTATGAGAAGTTTTATTTTTCAGGGTAGTTATGGGTAACATTAAGGGCACTTAATCATATACAATTGTCCCCCTCATTTCGTCTTTTTTTCTATTGCTGTGCATAAATATGTATTTGGTGTGTTCTCTGTTGCAGTTGGTAAGTCTGATTCACGGTTGTGATTGGTCGTTTACTGCTCCGAGCCAGTCAGTGATAGTACAGATGCAGTTCAGGTGCATAAAGTCAGTAGGTATGCAGCTGCCACTAGCCGTGGACGTGCTTGATTCCTCTGTTTGTTTAATTTCGTAAAGTTTTTGTACATGTACACTATTGTTTTCTAGGCTAGCTGTTATAAAATAAATACGTTTAATGGGACAAAAGAAGAAGAAAGGGGTAAATTAAGGCTGCTTAGTGGTGAGTGGCTTCAGAGATTGCATTGATTACTTTAAGGCTAGCTCTTCTACTAATGTTGTGTTATGTTTTAGGTTACTTTTTACCTGAAGACGGGATCAGATTCCAGATCCCGAAATGTCGTTTATTTTTTTTCACTCCAACACGATGGAAACCTCCGTAATAATGTTTTAACCTCAGAAATGGTACCATCAAATAACAAACACTAACAAAGAACCGGACAAAAACACACGCAAATATATCCTGCAAACTGTAGTCTCAGTGGATGTAGACCCTGATGCACGATGGTTTAATTCTTGACTAAGTTGTCATTCATTGCAGTTCAATCCTGACAATTCATATACTGTAGAACTTTAAATAGCTGTACATGTTGAAGTTGGTTTCACTCTGACTAAGCTTGCACGCATTGGGTGCAGTCTGCAAATAGAGAACATCTGCTGATGGTTTACTATGGGCTTTTTCATAGTCACCTGATGTATGGGATCAGCAATGTCTGGGGCCATTCAGCATCTACTCAGGATATTTTGCTGCTTCAGAAAAGAGCAGTTAGAATCATAACGGGCTCTGGTCATCTTGGGCACTGCAGGCCCATCTTTGCAGAGTTAAGAATGCTGACCGTGGTTAACCAGTCCATTCTTAACATCCTCACTTCCCTCAAGAAAGACATCGGAAGTCATAGCAAGAGGAGTGTACTGCACGGCCATGGGACTCGTCATGCTGGCAAGCTGGATGTGCCTCGCTGCCGCCTTAGCTTCGCGCAGAAGGCTTATCCTCACTCTGCTTTGAAGATTTTTAACAAACTTCCTCAGGAATTACGAGATCTTGACCTGGGGACCATCAAAGCAAGAGTGAAGGAGTGCTTGGTCAGGAGACCTCTTTACTCTCTGCGGAACTGGACAAGGCATCTCTCTTGACTAATAGTGGCAGGATAGTTTGTCCTGGCCCAAATATTGTGTAAATATCCTTGTATATATTTTTTAGCTTATTGACGCTGTCCATCCGAGTCATTGGTCAACGACATAGGAAACAAGTATCAAGTAAGTATCAAGTCTGCAGAGTAGATGATAGTGGACGTAGCAGCTTGCAGGATCTGGTTTCATGTGTTCAGCTCGGTACTTCATCAGACACTTCATGAGCCGAGCTTCGGTAGCCCAATGGTTTCGGCAGCCAAACCGGCTTGCTCAAAACCGATGTATTTCACCTGGCCTCAGCAGGTTTTAAATAATGCACACAGCCTTCATTAATGTGACTCTATCTTCAGACAGGTTTAGTACATATACTGATACTGACATGTTACGAACAGTCTGCCTATTTATTATATCTTGTAAGTTTGAATTGAAAATAAGCTCATTATTAACCTACCGAGGACTGACCGAGGAGATGGAAGTGGGATAAATTGGCGAATGAATGTTGTATGGTTATAATATTGTAAGTTTGAATGGGAAATTGTCGCGTGAGTGTCAAAATTTATGAAAACTTTAATACGACTTTTGTTATATAATTGAAATAATTTGTAGACAACAATAAACAGTTTGACTTAGAAGTAGGCCTAGAGTACATGTAGCATGTGTGTAGTAGTACTGTAGTAGCCGAGGAATGGTGGAGCAAGGAGCAGTAGGCATGTAGTCGGTGATACTGATACCCCAAACAATCAGGACCAATTCACTTTGAAATGCATGAGCTAACAATGTATGCAGGATTCAGTGGCTCTTAAAAACGCCATGAATAAATGCATGAATTGAACAGAACGACAACACGAAGACCGAAGACTGGAGGCCGGTGCGCGCCGTGGCTGTTCTGCACTATGCTGTACTGCTCACTATGCAGTATGCAGTATGCACTCAACACGCAACACGCATGTACGCAGCACACTCGCTCACTTGAAATTTCATTAATTAAAGCCAGTCTACACGTACAAACCTATCGTCAGTTTTGCATGATTATGCCAAGTTTGACAGAATGAGAAGACGCAAGCCGAGGGCTGGTCAGTGGTCAGGTGGCGGGTAGGTAGCAGCAAAGATAATGTTATGGTAAGTAGATTCCGCATAGATGCCGAATGGCTGAGGCAACAAAGTCAACATGGTTGTGGCAGCTCAAGCACAGAAAGCGCTGCGAGGGAATTCTTTTCGAGTGTCTCAAGTAACGACTACACAGTTTCATTTATATTATGTATCAAGTCTCAATTAAGTTATCACTGTATGTAGTTCTACACTTCTTTCAATTGTACGTAAAACTATATTTTCATATTTCTAGTCTATTGTACCATGTACAGTATATATTGACGATTGCCGTATGTAATAAATAAATAAACATAAATAAAAAAGCCACGGACGCACGTGCAAGTTCGTTCGTTCTAGAAAGTCACACGATTTGGTCACATTTAGTCATCGACATCGGACAAACTAGGGGGGAGCAATACGGCGAGAGACGACAGCCCTATCTGTGCTCGGGCGGCCGAACTATGTTGAATTTGCTGTCTCGACCACGTAGCATCTATGCACCATCTGCTGGTAGCAGCGAGCGACTTGTGGCTTGCGAGGCCGGAAGCTCCGGCGGCTACCGATGCGCTTTGCTTCCGGTTAATCAGCGAACCCATCATTTAATTGCCGGTCTTAATTTGCAAACAGCGAGCAGGAGGAGGGAATTAGATGAATAACGCTTTGTACCTTCAAAGCGGGGCAATTATACCATCTCCGTGTTCCGCTGTTGGTGGGGTGTAGCCTACACTCTTTGCTTCGTTGCCCCTGTCCATGTCCATGTCCATGTCTATGTCTATGTGCACGACTGCGACTGCTTAGTAGTTTGGCACAGTAGCGCGAGCCAGGATTTCGGAATTGGGGCAGAATCATGAGATGCTGTCCAAGCGGGAACTACCGGCAGCCTCACCCGGAAAATGTGCTAAATTTGGATGGAAAATGGTGAGTTTTAAGGCGTTTTGGGGGACATTTTAATCATAAAATCAAAAGATATATTCTATTAACCTTAATGTCATTTTCATAAGAAAGCATGTATTAAATATATTTGATTTTAACCAAAACCCATGTAGACAAGTAAGTTTGAACTCTTAGATTTTCGCGATCGGTGTCACAACTGTAATATACTCGTAGTAGTAATTTTTCGTACACTATTTATTATCACCATATCTGTCTAAATCCAACTCTTCATCGTTTGTGTAATTTAGTCCTTCGTTGTTACCCATAACCACCCCGAACATTAAACTCAAGATAAAGTACCACAATATTCGGGGTGGATTGGACGAAATCGACCTTTATACCAATAATATAAATACTGTCATTATTTGTTCATCAAACATGTTAATTTTTGAAAAAGGTGTATACCATTTATAAATTGATAAATATAGCTTTTCTGGTTCACACTTTGTCAAATAATGACTATAACCAGCGTTAAATTTAAATTATAACCCTCAATACTGTTTTGCTAAATATGTCATGGCTCATTAATATAATGAAAGAAAATTCAAGTCATGGAAGAATTATACACAACTTTTTTTATTTCTAAATATGTATTCTATTAAACTCAGTTTTTTCGCTGATAAATTAAAGTAGGTTTTAGATTCATTTAGAAAACTAAGAGGTGTGGGCTATGCTAGAGTGTACCTGTGGTGCGTACAGTGGTCACGAGTACTATTGGAAAACACAAAGCTATTTATACAGGGTGTTTTTTTACGCAACCCTATTTTCTAACTATATAATTATAGTCGTTATATTTACATGCACAATATGATCATAAGTTTACATCACTAGTTTGTTCGCTTAAATATCTATCAGCTTGTCTGTCTGTATTGTTGCAGTAATACTGTGATTTTCACTTCCTAATTTGATGTTATTGTGAAAGAAACGCAATCTTGGTTTTTAGCAAATATCAAAGAGTGCTTTTTTCAAGAACGCTTAAAAACAATATTTTCAACAATATTCTTTGTGTCAAGAGGGCGTTTGAGTTCAGGTTTGCAGGTATTTAAAACTAATCTAGCATTCACATACTTGTTAAAATTTTTAAAGAAACTGGTTCTGCAGGTAACAGCTAAAACCCAACAGTAGGAGAACTACTGAGGGAAGAAATGTTAGAAAATGTTAGGGTTAGTTTGGAAAATTCCCCTAAAAATATTTTAAGAATTTTGAAACAATGAGAGTAAATACTACTCACACCTGCAAATTTGCCCTCAAACGCCTCTTGACACAAAACATTGCCTTTTTGTTAAGTATTCTTTAACAATGAACTCTTTTTTATCTTTGCTAAAAATCGTTAGCCTAAACATTTATTGCACTTTTAGATGTTAAACTTGTGTGGTTTGACATGTAATTGAAATAAAAACTTTTGGATAAACCACAAGGAAAATAGTTTTAATTAGTACAAAACGTTTCGGCTATGCTGTGATAGCCATCATCAGTTGCACATAAGAGAAAATTAAAATAAAATAATTATGAACATAAGTTTGCAACTTATTATATTATATAATTTGAAACTAAACACTGAAAGTGTTTGTGTAATATGTGTGTGTGTGTGTGTAATAACACTAAATGTTTTGACTACGAGATATTAAGGTCATTATCAAGTGTTGAGCACAAGTACAACAACTACAAAAGACTATTTTTAAATTTGAAACAATAATAATTAAACAACAGACGATTACAAATAAAATATGTAGGATAAAAATAGTAAAAAGGAGTAATTTTCAGAAGCGAGATGATTTTGTAATCCGATATACGAGTATATATGAACTCTTCATTCATATGGATTTTATAGTTGAACCATTTTAAAAAGGGGGAATTTTCAGAAGCGAGATGATTTTAAAATCCGATATACGAGTATATATAAACTCTTCATTCATATGGATTTTATAGTTCAACCATTATAAAAAGGAGGAATTTTCAGAAGCAAAATTATTTTAAAATCCTACATACGAGTATCGGAGTATATATACATTCTTTATTCATATGGATATTATAGTTAAACAATTATTAGTAAGACGTTGGCAAAAGCTAGATTTGCCAGGCCTACAAACATTTTTGAATTGAAATGGGGCAGTCTGTGATGGTGTTACTGTTGCTCTTTTTCATAATAACTGTTAAAAATAAAACTAATACATCAAAAGTCACACTTCTGTTGTGTCAAATAATCAATCGATATCATTGATGTGTCTGTTCAGCAAACTTATGCACGACAGATTAAGTTAGAAGCATGGCGTGTTTTAATGATTCAAAGTTAGTTTAGGATAATAAAGAAGCTGTTGTGTCTGGCTAATGTGATTTATGGCCAATGTTCAGAGATTTGTGGTAGGTTTGAAACCATTAAATGTCTACGTGTGGCCTCAAAAACAAAATACTTCAAGTATAGTAAACTTAAAGTATAGTATCTTGAAAATATTGAATATCCTGCGTGATTTAAACAACATTGGTCATTGTAATTTTAGTAAACAAGAACAATAAGTTATCTGTAAAGTCTGTAGTTTACGAGTATATTTGGTCGAACATATTGGGAACATGCCTACTCCACCTGGGTGCTGACATATTTTTTGTGTGTTCTTGTCTACGTCAATGGCATTTTAATTTGTTCTTATCCTAGGGGTTTGTGGGCATCACAAAACGCTTTTAGAGAAAGCGGTCCAAACCCATGTGCCTGCGCCGGGAATCGAACCCGCGACCTTGCGCTTTGCAAGCCGTGACTACCCACTGAGCCACGGACGCAAGCATATAATTAGGCTAAAATATTGTTCATTATCTAATTTCCTTTGGGAAAATGATATTCATGCCGTCAGCATGGTAAGTTAAAATTAGCACCAATCCTGACCCTCAGAACACGTTTGAGCATTTTTTCAAAACTCTATATGTGTATATGTGTGTATCATCTCTACAGGTAACATTTTTGACAAACTTTTACCAAATTTGGTACAAATATTCATTTTGTAAATATCTCGGTCGGGTTTGTTAACCAGCAAAATCGGACTTCACGAACTCCCCTTTTGGTAAGGACTTTTCGCCAAAAAAGGGGTTGTGATAATCTTAAAACAGTAAATTTATTTCGTCCGATTTTCATGAAATTCGAAATAAATATGTATTTTGCTAGTACGCACCACACAATGTTATCATAAAAACGATATTTCTAAATTTTGAAAATTTCTTAAATTATGCTGATTTTGAGCATTTTGAACGGTTTTTAATTTTAATTGATTTTTTTATACAGTACTGCACATTCTAGGATATATATTGAGAAAAACGTCAATTTGCTGAAACTTATGAAGTATAGTTTGCAGCTTTCTCTTTTCTTTAGATTATATATTTTTCTGATTTTTTCGTGGACCCATATTGGTCTTTCATAGTTTAAATGTGACTTTGTAAATATTAATGTTTATTTGAAGGGAGTTGTATCATAATAAACTTTGAAGTATAAATATACCATTCGTTTTTGATACCTTTTTTATTATCTTTTCAATATAACTTGTAAATTTCAAACTTTGATCAAAAGTAATGCCTATAATTATTATTTCTTTTGCTATTGGAACATGTCTTTTAATATTTAGAGCCTTGCTTTTTATTTGTATTAAAGTCTGTTTTATTTTTTGAGAAACTATACAGAAATTGTGAATTCAAATTTTGTGTACTGAGTATGTCAGAAGGAAATTAGCCTGACAGGGGTAAATACTTGGTAGGGGTATGAACAGCTTTATCGGGTACATACTGTATTTAAATTCAGGAAAGATGTAACTTATATGTGAGCTTTTGAGTGTATACAATTTGAATGCAATAATAGTTTTATTCCATGGAGAGACACAAAATGATCGATTCATACCAAACGGTTCTTTTCATCCACCGAACCAAAAACGAGCTACCTTCAATTCATTAATTCGTCAACTTTTAAACACCTTCCTTTCCCCAGAAAACTATGTCAAAGAAGTCAAGAAAATCAAAGAAATTGCTCGATTCAACGGATACAAACCACAAATGATTGACACGATGATACGTAAGAAGAAAAAGTAATTGGACAGAAAGTCATGAACAACCCTCATTCCCATCAACACAACAGAAAATATCCAATGGAGAAGCATTAATTACGGCCCTTATTCAAAATGTATAAAACGAAGCTTTAAGAAACACACCGACATAAATATATCGTTTAAATAAAAAAAATCAACTAAAATAACTTCTTGAAAATCCTAAAGACAAAATTATTAGTGAAGAAAAATCAGGAATTTATGAAATACCGTTAATTATTGTTAATTTATTCATATTATCTGAGGTTACAATACCTATATAGAGTCCAGTTGCATGTTTGGCTTGTCCCTTAGCTTTTAAGTATGTAAAAGTTCAGTTGCATGTTTGGCTTGGCCCTTAGCTTTTAAGTATGTTAAAGTTCAGTTGCATGTTTGGCTTGTCTCTTAGCTTTTAAGTATGATAAAGTTCAGTTGCATGTTTGGCTTGGCCCTTAGCTTTTAAGTATGTTAAAGTTCAGTTGCATGTTTGGCTTGGCCCTTAGCTTTTAAGTATGTTAAAGTTCAGTTGCATGTTGGCTTGTCCCTTAGCTTTTAAGTATGTTAAAGTTCAGTTGCATGTTTGGCTTGGCCCTTAGCTTTTAAGTATGTTAAAGTTCAGTTGCGTGTTTGGCTTGGCCCTTAGCTTTTAAGTATGTTAAAGTTCAGTTGCGTGTTTGGCTTGTCCCTTAGCTTTTAAGTATGTTAAAGTTCAGTTGCGTGTTTGGCTTGGCCCTTAGCTTTTAAGTATGTTAAAGTTCAGTTGCGTGTTTGGCTTGTCCCTTAGCTTTTAAGTATGTTAAAGTTCAGTTGCATGTTTGGCTTGGCCCTTAGCTTTTAAGTATGTTAAAGTTCAGTTGCATCTTTGGCTTGTCCCTTAGCTTTTAAGTATGTTAAAGTTCAGTTGCATGTTTGGCTTGGCCCTTAGCTCTTAAGTATGTTAAAGTCAAGTTGCGTGTGTGGCTTGTCCCTTAGCTTTTAAGTATGTTAAAGTCAAGTTGCGTGTTTGGCTTGTCCCTTAGCTTTTTTAAGTATGTTAAGGTTCAGTTGCATGTTTGGCTTGGCCCTTAGCTTTTAAGTTTGTTGAAGTCCAGTTGCATGTTTGGCTTGGCTCTTAGCTTTTAAGTATGTTAAAGTCCAGTTGCATGTTTGGTTTGGTCCTTAGCTTTTAAGTATGTTAAAGTCCAGTTACATGTTTGGCTTGGCCCTTTGCATGCAATCATGGTTATCTTGAATTTATGTAATATATTTAATGTTGAAATTGGTTTCTGACCGTTGGTAGAAATAAAATAAAAATAAAATATCCACGACGCGGATTGGTGCAAGATAAAGAGAAACCTGGAAGGCCGAGAGAGCTCCTCGGAAGCACACTAAGTTTCCTTTCCGACGTAACGATACATTAGCTTTTTACCTATGTCCAGTTGCCATACATCTAGTTCGTTAAAAGTTTAGTATATTTTTAAATTCAAGTAATAATAACTATTAATGTATAATTAGTTTAACAAAAAAAAACGATGTTATTATTATATACAGTGTACATTTATTATTCCATATAGCGTTTGTGAACAATAAATAATCGGACCTGACAGTAGCAGTGAGACAGAGGCGTGAGACATGCGCAGTGACAAGCAGAGGCAGTGCGCAGTGCGCTGCGGCTAGCAACATCTTTATGTACGCGGTTAATAACATAATTGAATCCATGGACCACGGCTCCACTGGCACTGGCACTGGCACTGGCACTGGCACTGGCACTGGCTAGGCGATTCAGGTCATCAATTTGTCAATCATACAGATTCTAAATCGGTAGAAGTTGTTGTTGACAGGTGTTCCCCAACGGTCGGTAACTTGGTATTTAATCTTTTAACTGTCACGTGCTGTTGTATACTAAATCAAATCTAAATCTTTTACTTTGAGGAAAGAAATTCATCAATTCGAACACCAGTGTTAGAGGTGGAATTGATATAATTTCGCATGAATTAACCTTAACAGGAAATTCGTTCAAGTTAAATTGTATTAATTTTAAACATTTTAAAATCAAAGTGCACGATTGGCTATTACGCAATCCTCTTTACCAACTCAAAGAATTTTTATAATCTGAAGTAAATATATATTTTTAACAACTTATAATTTATTTTTATTATTACTGTAATAGTTTTGAATATTACTCATTACTTTTGAGACGTTCATATTTTTAGTAGATCAATGAAATCGCCTATTCTCATCGGTGCAGTAATGTCGGATGTGACGGAGACGGGAGAAAGGCAGCGCGCAGAGTGCATGCAGAGCGCAGCCTCTCAGCCCCAGAGCCTCTACTCTCAACACTCTACACTCCACAGCTGTCTTTGTCCCGCGCCGAGTCCACGGAGGAAAGCCGAGACTCGGGGCTAAGAAAAAAGAGGTAACATAATTTATCAGTTTTTGTAGTCGCGCGTTTCGGTGATATCACGAGAGACAAAAAACCCGGCGAGTCCGCAGGTACCGGTTCATAAATCGGAGCCGCGCAGGAAGGTCTTGTATCGTTGTCAGGCTACAACGCCTTCCAGTATTCGAGTACTTGGGTGGTCTTCCCCACCGCCGGTCACCGCAACCAATTACACGGCCGTTCCACTCCTCTCCCCCGCCGTCGTTTCCCCGTGTATGCGGCACTCTGCAGTGCCTACTGCGGTTCTGCGGCGCTGCGGCTCTGCGGCTCTGCAGTGCCTCCGACACCCGACCGGCGACCTTCCGAGAACACGACGACAAATCCGCCTCTCAATCTCACCTTACTTCACTTAGGCTCTTGTCTCAATTCCCGGCCGACAGTAAAAGAACAATAATTGCGAGCGAACGTGTTTTTACGACCGGAGACCAGAATGACAAAGGACAAAAATGGCGATAATTGTGAGCGGACTCGGAGCTCCTGACACAGACCTTATTCGTGTGTCGCTCATTCCATTCACTGTCTAATTAAGTGGGGTTCCTACTAATTTCATAAACATCGATTCTATATAATATATTGTGCGTGGTTACAAATTAAAACTGCGCAGTAGTGGTGGTAATCTTGAGTTTCACCCCGTAAGAGCAAGGTAAAAACAAGAATTTTCTTCGGACACTTCACACCTAAAGTATTGAAAAAGTGGTCAGCGAAGTCACTGCAGTAGATCATCATATTTCTAGTAAATCTTATTTCAAAAAGATCTCCAGAAAATTGTAGGCAAAAGGTGTCTCAGGAAAATACTTGATTTACATTGTTCTTATGGGGCAAAAAACAAAATGGCCAACGGGTAGTGTTCTTAAGTACAGGTTTTCCTTTGTTCACCGAATTCGACTGCTTTTGTTCCTCTAGTGTCAACCAGTTAAGTGAACTTAGACAACTAATTATCATTCAATTTAGTTTAGTCAATTCTGCTAAAATTTGTCTTTAATTCGTTAGGTTAGTCAATAGTCAAATAGCTTTATTACATTATCATTGAGATAAGTACATAGGTGTCAAAACTTAAACTAATTACAAGAGTATCTTGATGTTGCAGTCGAGTCTTAGGTTGTTCCCTGTCTCCAGCCCAGAAATTCGTTTATGGAGTAAAATGGTCCGTCCGTCAACCATTTCGTCAGTGTTGTCTGCAGCTTCTTTCCTTGGAGCGCCTTTATGTCGTCTGGTAGAGCGTTGAAGAACTTCCTGCCGCTGAATGATGGTTTCTTTTCGAATCTGGAAGTATGGTGCGAGGGTAGGGTGAAATTTGATGCATATCGAGTGTTGTACCCATGGATATCTTGGCCTCGTTGCGGATCCTTCTTTTCAACAAAGAGGATTACTTCTTTGATGAAAAGGCTGATTAGGGTTAGAACCCCATGCCTTGGAAATTCATCTCTGCAGCTTTCTCTGGAAGCCAGTTCTGACCTTATTCTAATGGCTCTTTTTTGAAGATACAGAATTGTATTCAGGTTGCGTGCGGATGTTCCCCCCCATATTATAAGGCCATATCTCATATGTGACTCAAACAGTGCATGATAGGCGATTTTTGTTGTGGCGTCGTCGCTGATACTCTTGATCCGTTTTAGGACATAAAGGTTAATAATTAGGTTGAAAAAAAAATTAATGGGACAAATGGCCTAAGCACAGGCTAAATAAACAAAACATTACAATTTACATACAACAAATTATTACAGTTTCAAGAACACAAGGGACCAGTGACCTAAGAACAGGCCAAAAAATAAAACATAACAATTTATATACAACAAATTATTACAGTTTCAAGAACACAAGGGACAAGTGACCTAAGAACAGGCCAAATAAACAAAACTCAACAATTTACATACAACTAATTATTACAGTTTCAAGAACACAAGAGACAAGTGACCTAAGAACCGGCCAAATAAACAAATTATAACAATTTATATACAACAAATTATTACAGTTTCAAGAACACAAAGGACATGTGATCTAAAAATAGGCTAAATAAACAAAACATAACAATTTATATACAACAAATTATTACAGTTTCAAGAACACAAGGGACAAGTGACCTAAGAACAGGCCAAATAAACAAAACTTAACAAATTTACATACAACAAATTATTACAGTTTCAAGAACACAAGGGACAAGTGACCTAAGAACAGGCTAAATAAACAAAACATAACAATTTACATACAAAAAATTATTACAGTTTGAAGAACACAAAGGACATGTGATCTAAAACAGGCTAAATAAACAAAACATAACAATTTACATACATCGAATTGTTACAGTTTCAAGAACACAAAGGACATGTGATCTAAAACAGGCGAAATAAACGAAACATAACAATTTACATAAATCGAATTGTTACAGTTTCAAGAACACAAAGGACATGTGATCTAAAAACAGGCTAAATAAACAAAACATAACAATTTACATACATCAAATTGTTACTGTTTCAAGAACACAAAGGACATGTGATCTAAAACTGACTAAATAAACAAAACATAACAATTTACATACATCAAATTGTTACTGTTTCAAGAACACAAAGGACATGTGATATAAAAACTGGCTAAATAAACAAAACATAACAATTTACATACATCAAATTGTTACAGTTTCAAGAACACAAAGGACATGTGATCTAAAACCAGGCTAAATAAACAAAACATAACAATTTACATACATCAAATTATTACAGTTTGAAGAACACAAAGGACATGTGATCTAAAAACAGGCTAAATAATCAAAACATAACAATTTACATGCAACAAATAATTACAGTTTCAAGAACACAAGGGACAAGTGACCTAAGAACAGGCCAAATAAACATAACTTAACAATTTACATACAACAAATTATTACAGTTTCAAGAACACAAGGGACAAGTGACCTAAGAACAGGCTAAATAAAATAAACATAACAATTTACATACAAAAAATTATTACAGTTTGAAGAACACAAAGGACATGTGATCTAAAACAGGCTAAATAAACAAAACACAACAGTTTACATACAACAAAATGTTACAGTTTCAAGAACACAAAGGACATGTGATCTAAAAACAGGCTGAATAAACAAAACATAACAATTTACATACAAAACATTATTACAGTTTGAAGAACACAAAGGACATGTGATCTAAAAACAGGCTAAATAAACAAAACATAACAATTTACATACATCAAATTGTTACAGTTTCAAGAACACAAAGGACATGTGACCTAAGAACAGGCTAAATAAACAAAACATAACAATTTACATAAATCGAATTGTTACAGTTTCAAGAACACAAAGGACATGTGATCTAAAAACAGGCTGAATAAACAAAACATAACAATTTACATACAAAAAATTATTACAGTTTGAAGAACACAAAGGACATGTGATCTAAAAACAGGCTAAATAAACAAAACATAACAATTTACATACATCAAATTGTTACAGTTTCAAGAACACAAAGGACATGTGATCTAAAAACAGGCTGAATAAACAAAACATAACAATTTACATACAAAACATTATTACAGTTTGAAGAACACAAAGGACATGTGATCTAAAAACAGGCTGAATAAACAAAACGTAACAATTTACATACATCAAATTGTTACAGTTTCAAGAACACAAAGGACATGTGATCTAAAAACAGGCTAAATAAACAAAACATTACAATTTACATACATCAAATTGTTACTGTTTCAAGAACACAAAGGACATGTGATCTAAAAACAGGCTAAATAAACAAAACATAACAATTTACATACATCAAATTGTTACTGTTTCAAGAACACAAAGGACATGTGATCGAAAAACAGGCTAAATAAACAAAACATAACAATTTACATACATCAAATTGTTACAGTTTCAAGAACACAAAGGACATGTGATCTAAAAACAGGCTAAACAAACAAAACATAACAATTTACATACGACAAATGGTTAGAGTTTCAAGAACACAAAGGACATGTGATCTAAAAACAGGCTAAATAAACAAAACATAACAATTTACATACATCAAATTGTTACAGTTTCAAGAACACAAAGGACATGTGATCTAAAAACAGGCTAAATAAACAAAACATAACAATTTACATACATCAAATTGTTACAGTTTCAAGAACACAAAGGACATGTGACCTAAGAACAGGCTAAATAAACAAAACATAACAATTTACATACAACAAATTATTACAGTTTGAAGAACACAAAGGACATGTGATCTAAAACCGGCTAACTAAACAAAACATAACAATTTACATACAACAAATTATTACAGTTTCAAGAACACAAAGGACATGTGATCTAAAACAGGCTAAATAAACAAAACATAACAATTTACATACAACAAATTATTACAGTTTGAAAGCACAAAGGACATGTGATCTAAAAACAGGCTGAATAAACAAAACATAACAATTTACATACAACAAATTATTACAGTTTGAAGAACACAAAGGACATGTGATCTTAAAACATGCTAAATAAACAAAACATAACAATTTACATACATATAATTGTTACAGTTTGAAGAACACAAAGGACATGTGATCTTAAAACAGGCTAAATAAACAAAACATAACAATTTACATACAACAAATTATTACAGTTTGAAGAACACAAAGGACATATGATCTAAAAACAGGCTAAATAAACGAAACACAACAATTTACATACATCAAATTGTTACAGTTTCAAGAACACAAAGGACATTTGATCTAAAAACAGGCTAAATAAACAAAACATAACAATTAACATACATCAAATTGTTACAGTTTCAAGAACACAAAGGACATGTGACCTAAGAACAGGCTAAATAAACAAAACATAACAATTAACATACAACAAATTATTACAGTTTGAAGAACACAAAGGACATGTGATCTAAAAACCGGCTAACTAAACAAAACATAACAATTTACATACAACAAATTATTACAGTTTCAAGAACACAAAGGACATGTGATCTAAAAACAGGCTAAATAAACAAAACATAACAATTTACATACAAAAATTATTACAGTTTGATGAACACAAAGGACATGTGATCTAAAACAGGCTAAATAAACAAAACATAACAATTTACATACATCGAATTGTTACAGTTTCAAGAACACAAAGGACATGTGATCTAAAAACAGGCTAAATAAACAAATTATAACAATTTACATACATCAAATTGTTATAGTTTCAAGAACACAAAGGACATGCGATCTAAAAACAGGCTAAATAAACAAAACATAACAATTTACATACAAAAAATTATTACAGTTTGAAGAACACAAAGGACATATGATTTAAAAACAGGGTAAATAAACAAAACATAACAATTCACATACATCAAATTGTTACAATTTCAAGAACACAAAGGACATGTGATCTAAAAACAGGCTAAATAAACAAAACATAACAATTTACATACATCAAATTGTTACAGTTTCAAGAACACAAAGGACATGTGATCTTAAACCAGGCTAAATAAACAAAACATAACAATTTACATACATCAAATTATTACAGTTTGAAGAACACAAAGGACATGTGATCTAAAAACAGGCTAAATAAACAAAACATTACAATTTACATACAACAAATTATTACAGTTTGAAGGACACAAAGGACATGTGATCTAAAAACAGGCTAACTAAACAAAACATAACAATTTACATACAACAAATTATTACAGTTTCAAGAACACAAAGGACATGTGATCTAAAAACAGGCTAAATAATAAAACATAACAATTTACATACAACAAATTATTACAGTTTGAAGAACACAAAGGACATGTGATCTAAAAACAGGCTAAATAAACAAAACATTACAATTTACATACAACAAATTATTACAGTTTGAAGAACACAAAGGACATGTGACCTAAAAACAGGCTAAATAAACAAAAACATGACAATTTACATACATCAAATTGTTACAGTTTGAAGAACACAAAACCATGTGATCTAAAAACAGGCTAAATAAACAAAACATTACAATTTACATACAACAAATTATTACAGTTTGAAGAACACAAAGGACATGTGATCTAAAAACAGGCTAAATAAACAAAACATTGCAATTTACATACAACAAATTATTACAGTTTGAAGAACACAAAGGACATGTGATCTAAAAACAGGCTAAATAAACAAAACATAACAATTTACATACAACAAATTATTACAGTTTGAAGAACACAAGGGACAAGTGACCTAAAAACAGGCCAAATAAACAAAACTTAACAATTTACATACAAAAAATTATTAAAGTTTCAAGAACAGAAGGGACAAGTGTCCTAAGCACAGGCTAAATAAACAAAACATAACAATTTACATACATCTAATTGTTACAGTTTCATGAACACAAGGGACAAGTGACCTAAGCACAGGCCAAATAAACAAAACATAACAATTTACATAATATAACAAATTATTACAGTTTCAAGAACACAAGGGACAAGTGACCTAAGCACAGGCTAAATAAACAAAACATAACAATTTACATACATCAAATTGTTACAGTTTCATGAACACAAGGGACAAATGACCTAAGCACAGGCTAAATAAACAAAACATAACAATTTACATACAACACATTATTACAGTTTCAAGAACACAAGGGACACGCGACCTAAGAACAGGCTAAATAAACAAAACATTACAATTTACATACAAAAAATTATTACAGTTTGAAGAACACAAAGGACATGTGATCTAAAAACAGGCTAAATAAACAAAACATAACAATTTACATACAACAAATTATTACAGTTTGAAGAACACAAAGGACATGTGATCTAAAAACAGGCTAAATAAACAAAACATAACATTTTACATACAACAAATATTACAGTTTTAAGAACACCATAATTCTAAGAAAACTAGAATCTACAGAAAGTCATAATAAAAGTCAACCTACACACATCGCATCCAAAGAAAATATACAATTATTGTTTTCAGTGCAATAGTAAGCTAGTTGATTATGTTCGGAAAACGTTATGACGTTTTTATAAGACACAAAGTTATAGTGCCCATACGTAAAATCTACTCAAGAAAAATATAAAACCATAGCGCTTTTATTTAGGTTAGTTTTATGTACAGTATAAAAAAGTTAAGGTCCTGCACTCATCAATGAATTCAACTGTGAACATTCCTCTACGGTCAGTTTTCATAAATCAGTAGTAGTTATAAAAATAAAAATCTAGCTTTAGAACTTTCTAATACGAGTACAATGCAAAGTTAAATCATAAAATAATATAACAATTGAATCATAAAAAAATTAATTTATATATATATATAGAAATCAAACTACAGTTCAAATAGTGGCTTCGTGAGAAAATAACTTAATTTTTGGAGATTAAAATTCACGATTAAATATATTATGGGTTGTGTACGTTATAATGGCTGACGAATCTATTACATCGGAGACCGTGGAGAGATAGAGCTTGATGAGGTGGGTGAGGGGGGGGGGGGTGAGGGGTTAGCAACGTGCAGCGGGCAGACGAGGAGGATAATTAAGCCTACAGGTTTCCTAATTAGTATGTAATGGGTAATTATAGGATGGTGGGTATAATGGTGGACGGGCGGCAGTGGTTCTCCTTGGCTACGACCTGAGGGCCACCACTACCAGCGTCCACCAGACCACCAGGCCGTCGTGTCGAAGTAGCACCGACAGTCGAGAAATGCCAACTGTCGATGTTCTTATTGGCTGAGACACTACCGAAAAGACTTCTTCAGGATTGCCAGCTTGTGGAAAGTCTTCTTTGATGAAGCTTCCGGGTTTCTCGAATTTATCTTGGGTACCGACAGTCGAGAAATGCCAACTGTCGATGATCTTATTGGCTGAAACACTACTGAAAAGACTTCTTCAGGATTGCCAGCTTGTGGAAAGTCTTCTTTGATGAAGCTTCCGGGTTTCTCGAATGCATCTTGGGTACCGACAGTCGAGAAATGCCAACTGTCGATGTTCTTATTGGCTGAAACACTACTGAAAAGACTTCTTCAGGATTGCCAGCTTGTGGAAAGTCTTCTTTGATGAAGCTTCCGGGTTTCTCGAATTTATCTTGGGTACCGACAGTCGAGAAATGCCAACTGTCGATGATCTTATTGGCTGAAACACTACTGAAAAGACTTCTTCAGGATTGCCAGCTTGTGGAAAGTCTTCTTTGATGAAGCTTCCGGGTTTCTCGAATGCATCTTGGGTACCGACAGTCGAGAAATGCCAACTGTCGATGATCTTATTGGCTGAAACACTACTGAAAAGACTTCTTCAGGATTGCCAGCTTGTGGAAAGTCTTCTTTGATGAAGCTTCCGGGTTTCTCGAATGCATCTTGGGTACCGACAGTCGAGAAATGCCAACTGTCGATGATCTTATTGGCTGAAACACTACTGAAAAGACTTCTACAGGATTGCCAGCTTGTGGAAAGTCTTCTTTGATGAAGCTTCCGGGTTTCTCGAATGCATCTTGGGTACCGACAGTCGAGAAATGCCAACTGTCGATGATCTTATTGGCTGAAACACTACTGAAAAGACTTCTACAGGATTGCCAGCTTGTGGAAAGTCTTCTTTGATGAAGCTTCCGGGTTTCTCGAATGCATCTTGGGTACCGACAGTCGAGAAATGCCAACTGTCGATGATCTTATTGGCTGAAACACTACTGAAAAGACTTCTTCAGGATTGCCAGCTTGTGGAAAGTCTTCTTTGATGAAGCTTCCGGGTTTCTCGAATGCATCTTGGGTAATAATGTGAACACTGTGCTGAATTCTACTGCATGTTCTGCTATAATTTCAACAAAGAAGGCAGAAGTTTAAAGTTTCAAGAATCTGAATATCACTCCTGAAGAAGTCCTCTCGATAGTGGCACAGCCAATCAGAACATCAACAGTTGGCATCCCTGCTTCCTCGGACGGTTGGCAGCCCTACCAACAAAAGGACAGCAGTAGTTCAGTTTCAGCCAATCGGTGACTGAACATGATACTCCTCAGCGAGGCCAAAATATCTCAAGCTAGTTTTGATGTTTTGACTTGGTGTAAACCGGAAGTAAAAGATTATAGTTGTAACACCGGCTGCGAAGTCCAAAGAGTTAAGTTTACAATTGTGAGTTTTTCGATCTCTAAGTTACCTTATAAAGGATTAGATAAAACAGTAGGGGGGACTGCCATCTCAACCCCAGCACTCCGTGTCGATGTCGATTCATAGACATGAATCCGATCAACTAAAGTGTTCGCCTCACGATTAGTAACCGACCACAAAGACGTGCCCACTAATTGAAATTTGTGGCAACTGCTCTGGCTAATCTACCATAAAACGAGCTCTTGTCGAAGCTCACTAATACATTGTAGCTCGGCCCCGAGTAAGAATTAATCCTCTAAATCCAAACTTTATCGGCTACAAACCAAACACTGTTGAAGATAAGCTCGTGTAAAAGTGGCACGTCGAAACAGCCAATTCGCTAATTATGCCGAAGAGCGGAGAGTGGCCAGTGATCGTTTATCAGAGCTCATTAGCCTTACATTCGGCGTTAGATCGGCGATCAGGAGACACTCGGCACTCGGCACTCGGCACTCCACGTAAATCGTGAACATACTTTCCCGCACCGAGACCGGAGAGGCGGAGACCGTCGTGTTTTTTCAATCACACATTTCTTATGATCTGATTCTCTGAGATCATACCACTTCTGTTATGGAACTTCTCCTTATTCAGAAATGGGCAGTTAGAACAATGTGCAGAACTCACTCGTTGGCACACTGCAGGTCACTCTATTCATATGAAAATAATTTTAACCGTTTTTAATCTTTATATTTTTGTAATTCGCACTTTCACTAACATTAATTTAAATACATTGGCAGGACATTTTAATCTAATTCGTCTCGCAAGAGAAGACAATCGGACATCCCTCATCATAGACTAGCCCAGATTGGAACCTCACACAAGTAAATTGTCTAGGATGTTTCAATAAGTTTTACACAATTCTGCTCGAACCATTCCATTAAACATTTTCAAATCTAAATTGATGGCTCAGCTCCTTAAAAATCCCTTTTATAGCATAAACTAGTTCTTAGAACAAATTAATATAAACATAACATTTTAACTTTTATTGTTATTTAATACGCTGTATCAGTATGTATTGACATTTTATATATTGTTATGTGCTGTAACATTTTAAATTATAACTGTGACAATGCGTTCTATTTCTTGTAAAACTTGATCAACGGCAATAAAGTTTTGATTTCTGGTTCCCGTCCGGTCGCATGCATTCGATTTGAACACCGCTGAGAGGACTAATGCCCGAAATTACTGCAACGCGACTTGTTTATGGATACAAATAAATGTGAACATGAGTATATGATGGGGGCTCACAGCGGTGTGCGTCGTCGCATCGTTGTGCGCTGCGGGAGCCCCGCTCATAGTGCCCCGCTCATAGTGCCCCGCTGCCTCCCCCAGCCCCTACCGACAATCTCATTTTATTATTACCCTCCAAAACGAATACACTGAAAGTATTATATATGATGCTTTCAATTATGGCAGGATTAGCCTACAAGTCCCTTATTTACATAAATAGTGTCCTCCGGCAATAATGAAAACCACTTGTTTGTGTTTCCAAATAAGGTTGTGTTGTTTACAAATAGAACATTCCTGTCTGTATACTGTCTGTATACTGTCTGTATACTGTCTGTATACTGTCTGTATACTGTCTGTATACTGTCTGTATACTGTCTGTATACTGTCTGTATACTGTCTGTATACTGTCTGTATACTGTCTGTATACTGTCTGTATACTGTCTGTATACTGTCTGTATACTGTCTGTATACTGTCTGTATACTGTCTGTATACTGTCTGTATACTGTCTGTATACTGTCTGTATACTGTCTGTATACTGTCTGTATACTGTCTGTATACTGTCTGTATACTGTCTGTATACGAGTATGTGTTTCTTGCTGTAGTGCTTAACGTAGACGAAGTTCACTGCGATGGAATAATTGCTACTTATTGAAGTGTTCGATCTGATATTGTACCGTTCTATCTTTCTATAAGAGTTCGATATCTTGTAAACAATGTGTAATTACGACAATTATTCTAATAACAGCTAGTGACCGTATACGAGTATTTCGAATTCTTCTTTCAATCATCATGCTCGTCAATTGTGTTACTAATAAAGAGTATTCAGAGTTTCTTAAAAAATGTATACACAATATTAATTGATATAAAGGTAAAAAGGTCAAGTTTGTCTTGTTTAACGAGGCGAAGTTAGGACTATAGTAAGTTCTCTCTACCACTCAACCTCGACCTTTATCTAGCGTCACCGTAAAGCCATTGTAAGTGGTGACTGCGGGGATCGAACCCGCGCCACCGGAGTGATGAGCTCCGAAGTTCTAAATAAATAAATACTAGGCTAGTTACATTAAATAGATTTACATCTGTTACGTTCCCTAAAAATGCTATAGGATCGAGGGCTAGTGTAGCCAGATGGTAGAGCAAAAGCACTCGCAAACCAAACTAAAACTCAATTTTATAAGTAACAAATTAAGAGAGCAAATAGATAAATCAAGATTAAATTGTTAACCAAGTGAACTACTATATGAAGGGTAATCGTCACTGGACTCTATGTTAAGATATGATCTCACTAGCAACTTCCAGGTTCCGGAAAATCAAATGTTAAGAGCTGAGTTTTAATATATAAAATAATTCAAATTAAAATGTGACCATGAGCATGAGAAATTTCAATTAATGTGAGAATTAAAATAAAATAAAAACTAACGTTGTAACTAAGGTTGGGATTGGGCTAGGACCTACCTCCCCAGGGGCAGCATCGTGAAGGAAGACCCCCACATGCAGGGATTATCCTAGGCAACTGAACCCAGAGGAGCTAAGCCAATAACCTTTTATTACTTGCTCAGCATAACCTTGACTATCAAACCAATCTGGCCAACATTGCTTCGATAACAAGGAAGCATTTCTGCAGGCAGTCAGCAGAACATTGTGACACTATGTTATGAGAAATAATATGTTAGTAATCAAAACTGAAGTTAAAAGAAATTATTTTCTAACTTACATAAAATATTAAAACCATAACATTTCTACTTATCGTTAAACATCTCACATTTCTCAGACTAAATTAAATAAATAGCAACATTCAGTTGAGACTGGACGTTTCAAATAATTATAAGCTGGTGTAACTTCAAAGGATATGAAATTAGCTACATTCAATTAAAGTGTGTATACATTTTTTGAGACACTGTATATTGACGCCATCCAGTTTCCGATGAAGACATCAAGTATCAAGTATAGTAAGTACGTGTTTATTTCTTACACTAACCAGAAAACACATCACGAGGACACGAAATATTGGAAGCGTCATCTAAGTTAATCATCCCAGTGTTTGCTAATCACTAATCTGCTGATTTTGGTATTAAAGTAACTCGTAATATTCACAGTTACATTATGCCTAGGGTCTTAAAATATTCTGTATACTTTAGGGCTAAAAAACTGTTTTGGTTTATACCATAATATAGTTGTTTTTGGTCAGTGTCAAGATTAGTGTTGGTGTTCAGTGATACCAGAACAATCACTCGTACTCATAGACTGCAGCCATCATTCCTCATTCCCTCTCTTCCAAACACTTCACATGCATCTATTTGTTACAGAGTTCTGAGAATCTTTTTTACTAAATCAGGTTATATTACCAGAAATTCAAATTCTTTTCGAATAGATTATTAAGATTGAGAAACTTTGTTATTACACCTCATCTACGTACTGAATTCTATAGAAGATTTTTTACTTTCTGCAGTGCAAAGTTTTTAAATTCTCTCATACACGAAATCTCTTCAGAACCAAATATTTATTGTTTTGTGAAAAGGCTAAAAAATGGCCTTTTCAAAAGGAGTCTATCGAAACTGTTTTCCTTTAATTACCTTTTAAAACTTTTATGTATACTAAAAATTTTGTATTAAATAATATAATTAAAAAATATAATTAAGAAAATATAATTAAGATACATTCGTAAGGAAATATGTGCAATTATTGTTAATTGAGGTCTTCTAATTTTGAGGTATTGTGATTTTATTTTTATTCATTTGTGTAAATTTACTTTTTACTCTATTGTTATAATTAGGTATATTTTTTATCTTTTATATGGAGCTCACTGTGTGTGTAAAAACTATGTAACAGTGCCTCAACACAACTAACGTTAATGAGGCACTTAATTCATTATTTTTCAATATGTATTTTTAACAATATTGTTCATATTTTATCACGATGGTATTTTCTGTTTATTTAACCTTAGTAACATATGTAATTATTGCTCTCTGTATGATAACTTGTTGAACAATTATTTATATGATACGTATATTCCACACATGATGTATAAAAAGTGTATTGTAATATTGTAATAATTGAAAAGAATGAATAAAGATGTATTATTATTACTAAGGATTTGTCAACAGACTGTTTTGGGTGTCTTACTTTGGCAGTGTGTTGAGGATTTTGTTTGGGTTTTTCTTTCGGGACAGAGGGAATTTTCCTTAGAAGCATATGACTCTCTGAACTATCCTTGATCTCCTTTATTGTTTCATTTGTAATGCATGCATACACATATACTAGTAATTCAAAGACCAAAAGTACGACAAGTTCTCCCGTTGTGTTCTCTACCCTAGGCTTCGTGGAGAGCCTACCCGAAGGTTTGCTCCTAGCCTAACATCATTAATTTATCTTAAAGATATGTAATAACGTCACACATAATGATTCTTTTGTATGGTCCATTGACTTGTGCGCTTCAATATTTTTTAACTGGACTGTACTGTTGCAGTTATTTTTTTATTATATACTATATTATTTTTATTTCCTAATTTGATTTGATTGTTAAATAAACGAAATCATTGTCTTAACAATGATCAAAGAGTGTTTATTGTGGAGAATACTTCGGAACAAGATATTTTTTGTCAAGAGGCGTTTGAGGTCAAGTTTATACAAGCAATAGCTCATCAATTAAGACCAAACAATGGAGCATATTGCGTAATACAAAATGAATTAATGGCAGAAAAATTCTTTCAGTTCCATCAGTTCTAAAGTAAAAGGTAAAGGTAAAGTTTGTCTTGTTTAACGAGGCGAAGTTAGGACTAGAAAGTCCTCTCTACCACTCAACCTCGACCATTACCTAGCGTCACTTTATAGTCACATTACAAATTGTAAGTGGTGACTGCGGGGATCAAACCCGAGCCACCGGAGTGATGAGCTCCGGAGTCGCGCGCGATACCAATCCGCCATGGATCTGTAGTAGCGCAAATTTCCCATCGGCAATCTCCCATTTTTTTAGCCCATCGGCAATCTCGAGAGCATATTTCCTCGCATGAAGGCATCACAATAAATCATCCCGAGTGGTTTTGAATTGCCTCATTCTTCCGACACGAGAATCCAAAACGAAACTCAGAAATCAAACAGGTCAGCTGGAAATATTGTGGTACTTAAGTCACAGAAGGGATATAAAGGATCTTTGACATTTATTAGTAGAAATTAATGCGGAGGGTCTCCTATGTCACTAAATTACCCATTAAGTTTATCTTCTCCGAGTGAATGTTTAGATTGCCGTCGAGGTATTCTAGCGACTCCCGCGCCCGGGTTTAAAATATACGGCCGGGCTCGAAACCGAAACAAGAATACAGTCGGGTCCGGGATGAGTAAACAAAGCGAAGGGAAGGGAAGGACGGTGGGAATGTGGACGGTGTGTACGGGGAGAAGATGGCGGCGTGGAGGACCAGGGACAGGGACAGGGCCAGGACCAGGGACAGGGCAGCAGAGCTGTGGCTGGGGAGGAGCTATTAATATGTGGCCCGCAGCTGCTGACAGAGGAGATTTCATCTTGACTAATAATTTCGTCAGGCAATGGGGACAGCAGACAGCACCGTTATCAGATTGTTGGGTCCAGGTGCGCGTGGTGCAAGTTCGGTGCTTGACGCTGGTCCAAGCACAACGAACACGTGCACATGCGTGAGCAGCAAATACTAGCCAGTACCAAAGATTGTGTTAAAATAGGTAGAAAGCAACACGGTTGCGGCAGCCCGAGCACGGATAGCGCTACGAGGGACTTTAAACGTCTCAAATAGAGCCACTGACGCAAGCGAAAGCTCATTCGCTCTCGAAAATCGCATAATTTGGTCACATTTAAGTCATCGGAAAAAACTCGAGCATGACGAGCCGAGGGGGGGGGAGAAATACGGAAACAGATGGCAGCGTTATAATTATGTGCTTGGGCTGCCGCAACTATGTTGATTTTCTTGCCTCAGCAATTCGGAATCTATGCGCCACCTACCTATTACAACATTTTCTTTGCGAGTACTCAAAATTCAAATGTCTTTATTCTAGTAAGACATACACTGTATTGCAAACGCCACTAAAATAATTTCACGTCTAGATATTTATAAAAATATTAAATTAATGGTAAAACAATTAAAATTGTATAACTATGTACATAGGAAAATTTAATTTTGGTTTAAAAACTCAGCTACAGAGTAACAAACTCGTTCCAGAAAAAAATTAGTTAACAATTATTTAAATTTTGGTTTCGAGTTTTCATTTTTTAAATAAAGTGGTAATTTACTCCTCGGAATACGTCTTGCTAAACACTTAGGGTTATCTCGTATACAATGTCTGCTCTAGATTGGCCTTAGCTTTAATGTTTCGAGAAACATTTCAGAATACTGCCCAATCCAGGTACTGATGACGGTGTAATACGTACTAATCCTTACGGGTTGGCATTGTGGGAAGGTTTGCCAAAAACAAGGGTTTCCAGAGTTTTATTCTCCAAAAAAGGACAGTTTGAACTATTCCTGTTTGCAGAACTACTTCCTTGTAATCAAAACAATGATGGCCAGGGCAAGGTTTGGCTGAGCAATCAATTAAAATTTGTTTATTGAATTAGGTTCATGTGTGTAAATCTCAAAAGTCATAGTAGGGTCTAAATATAATAAATAATGAATGCAATGATGAAAAAAACACGAGTATAATAAAAGGTTTTTGGCTAAGATCCTCTGGGTTCAGTTGCCTAGGAGTCTCACTGGACGATGGATGCTGCCCCTGGGGAGGTAGGTCTCAACCTCATTTCCAACGCCTTAGTGTTTAAATTCTTTTAATTTTAGATGTATTTCCAAACCTTAACTATCAAGAAAATCTGGCCATCATTGTTTTGATAACATGGAGTAATTTTTCCAGGCATTCATCACAATCTATGTTATGAAAAAGAATATTTCAATAATTATGATTGAAAGCGAAAATTAATATTTTCAACTGAAATAAAATATTACAATGAAGAAATTCTTACTTATTGCTATAATCAGAAACTAAATGTTTTAATGTCTTCGATTTTTCTCACTTTACAACAACGGTGGCGTTATAAACCCAGATAATTATTAGTTTAAATACACATTCACGCTCATGATTTGTTCCGGATGATAACTTTACCGGGATTCTTTGGAGACAACAATTTAAATTATCTTTGAAGCTATCTACCGACTATTGAATTTGTTATTATAGTCGGTCACAAAAACATGAGTCGCTAATCAAGAGAGAATCATTGCAAATCCACAATAAATTTAATTTTGTCCTCAGCCGATTTACATTTACTTATGTAAACGTACCTAGACTTTGACCTCTTCTACAGATCACGTATACATAGGTAGTTTACTTATGTAAACGTACCTAGACTTTCGGAACAAAATATTAACTAATGAGAGGTAATTATTGTTGAGATCAGGCAATTTCGTTTGATTAAACCTGACGAATAAAGTATTGGTAAATGTACCAGTTGTAAAAGGACGTAAAAAATGAAAATACTAACGTAAAATTTGGAAATATGAGTTTGTATCTTTATGTAAAATTATAAAATACAACTTTTTTTACTCTTTTTGTATCATGCGCCATTTTCATGGTATTTTAATTTGACAAATTTAAACAGCCGCCATTTTGTTTCTGTGGGTTTTTATGAAATAATGTTTTTCTCTAAAATTTAACTTATTACACATAAACACACTACCAAGTTTGAATGCAATCGGTTAAACCGTTCTGGAGGTATAAATTTCAACAATGAAAACTGGTAATGTACCAGTTGTAAATTGACGTAAAAAGTGAAAATATTAATTTAACATTTGAAAAAATGAGTTTGTATCTTAATGTAAAATTATAAAATACACATTTTTTTACTCTTGTAAACTTTTTGTATTATGTGCCAATTTAATGGTATTTCAATTTGAAAAATTTAAACAGCCGCCATTTTGTTTCTGTATGGTTTGAAGACATAATTATTTTTCTTAAATTGCCCTTAGGACACATAAACACCATACCAAGTTTGAATGCAATCGGTCAAACCGTTCTGGAGACATTTTTAAGTAAAAAATACAACATGGCGGCTACCGGAGTAAGGAAGAATTTTAGGACCCATCTTTATAGGGACTTTTTTCATTGTTTTTGCATAAGGAACCCACCCCTGAAATTTGGCGCCCTATTTTTGAATCACCCTGTATATTCAAATTACTGTTAAAAAGTGGTTACAAATATTGTTAAAAATGCATATTGCGTGTTTTATAGTATGTATATATATATAAAGAATTGTACGAGTTGACATACAATTGCGTATTTTTCATTCGATTTTGTTGAAATTCGAAATAAATATGTAGCCTACTCTTAGGTATCCACGAATACCCTAAAAATTATGAACATACATTAAGTCGTTTCAAAATGGCGGCAAAAAAATGACTTTTTTAACGCTTTAACAGCGTTATTAGTAGTCCGATTTCAATAAAATTTAAAATACGTTTTACCTTCACGATATGTAATAAAACTTGTAGTAAAAGAACACGTAAGCCTGAGGCCGAAGGCTGAAGTGAGGCTGTGAGTGTAGCAAACAGTTTCGTAGCATCCGTAGCAATAGAACGGCCGAAGGATGAAGCGAGGCTGTGGGTGTAGCAAACAGTTTCGTAGCATCCGTAGCAATAGAACGGCCGAAGGCTGAAGCGAGGCTGTGAGTGTAGCAAACAGTTTCGTAGCATCCGTAGCAATAGAACGGCCGAAGGCTGAAGCGAGGCTGTGAGTGTAGCAAACAGTTTCGTAGCATCCGTAGCAATAGTACGGCCGAAGGCTGAAGCGAGGCTGTGGGTGTAGCAAACAGTTTTGTAGCATCCGTAGCAATAGAATGGCCGAAGGCTGAAGCGAGGCTGTGAGTGTATCAAACAGTTTTGTAGCATCCGTAGCAATAGAATGGCCGAAGGCTGAAGTGAGGCTGTGAGTGTAGCAAACAGTTTCGTAGCATCCGTAGCATAGAACGGCCGAAGGCTGAAGTGAGGCTGTGGGTGTAGCAAACAGTTTTGTAGCATCCGTAGCAATAGAACGGCCGAAGGCTGAAGTGAGGCTGTGAGTGTAGCAAACAGTTTCGTAGCATCCGTAGCATAGAACGGCCGAAGGCTGAAGCGAGGCTGTGAGTGTAGCAAACAGTTTCGTAGCATCCGTAGCAATAGAATGGCCGAAGGCTGAAGCGAGGCTGTGAGTGTAGCAAACAGTTTCGTAGCATCCGTAGCAATAGAACGGCCGAACGCCGAAGCGAGGCTGTGAGTGTATCAAACAGTTTCGTAGCATCCGTAGCAATAGAATGGCCGAAGGCTGAAGTGAGGCTGTGAGTGTAGCAAACAGTTTCGTAGCATCCGTAGCAATAGAATGGCCGAAGGCTGAAGTGAGGCTGTGAGTGTAGCAAACAGTTTCGTAGCATCCGTAGCAATAGAACGGCCGAACGCCGAATCGAGGCTGTGAGTGTAGCAAACAGTTTCGTAGCATCCATAGCAATAGAATGGCCGAAGGCTGAAGCGAGGCTGTGAGTGTAGCAAACAGTTTCGTAGCATCCGTAGCAATAGAACGGCCGAACGCCGAAGCGAGGCTGTGAGTGTAGCAAACAGTTTCGTAGCATCCGTAGCAATAGAACGGCCGAACGCCGAAGCGAGGCTGTGAACGGAGCGAATAACAAATTCCATAGGAAATTCGATTCACTCACACCAGCGACGTTTTAGCGCTTACCTGCGTGTCGGCCTGGGTATTTTTACTACCGTAATCTTTTTTTAGTACTCATTACTTTTAAGACGTTGATATTATTAGTTTTATTATGACGTATCCCATTTATGTAAAAGATCATAGCCTCACTTTCATGAACAGTGTTATTCTTATCAGCGGCAGATTAATACAAAATGACAAATAAAAGATTTGCATCGGCAAATTAGCCATGAAGGAATATTTATTTACCTCTCATCTTTGCCCTTTCTTCGTTCGAGGTTGATTGGTATAGAGGACTAGAACTTTGTACTGTAGTCCTAGCAAACACACTTCACATTTCTACCTTTAACACTGCAATAACGTACCATCTGACGCAACGTCAACTAGAGTTAGATGCAGCTTGGCTTGAATTCATTCTCTGTTAATTACGAAAAATGTCGATTCATTCTGAATAATTGGTGGCGTAGTGAAGCAAGTCGGGGCCGGTCAGTCTTAAAACTCACACGCACACACGCACGCGTTCACTACTCGTACAAGCAAAGCCTATGCTATGGTAGGTAGATAACGCATAGATTCCGAATGGCTAAGACAGGAAAATCACTTATCTGGGGCTGCCCAAGCATAGATGGCGCTGCGAGGGAATTGTTTTAAAATTCAAGTAGATCCACTGACGCGCGCGGAAGTTCTTTCGTTATTGAAAATCATACGATTTGGTCACATTTAAGTCATTGACATATTTTTTTTTTAAATGTTCATTCTTCAGAAAAAAAGCTGTTCGAATAATCGCAAAATTGCGTAGAAAAGAGTCGTGTAGGGAAGCATTCAAAGATCTGAAACTGTTCACACTACCTTGCCGCTATATTTTGGAAACATACCTTTTTTCAGCTCAAAATGTAATGCCATAAGAGGTAGTGACATACACTCTTATGAAACTAGAAGCAGAGACAACTACCAAACTGGGAGACACAGAACGGTAGTCCATGAACGTTTGCCTTCTCAGGCAGGAGTTCATTTTGTCGACAGATTACCAAATTCGTTCAAAAATGGCCATATGCCCAAGGCGTTCAAATCTCGTCTGAAAGCTATTTTGATCTCTCAAGTATTCTATAGCTCAGACGAGTTCTTGGTGTTTAATTGGGAGACACTGCATTAACTAGGGTGTAGAGTGGAATGATTCGGATGAATGGGAGAGAGTGAATGTAATAAATCTGTATGTTTGAATGTGTTTTCGATGTAAGAATGAGTGGACAATTTTAGCGATTAATCTGACGGTGGTTATGCAATTATTGTAAATGTTCACCCTATAAAATATATTTATTTATTTACATCGGACAAACTCTAGCATGTAGAACCGAGCGGGGAGATATGTCAGCGTTCGCAACGTTATCTACTCATGAGCTGCCGAACCATGTTGATTTTCCTGCCTCTGCAGCCATATGCGAGGGGGATCTGCGCAATCTACCTACCATGACATTATCTTTGGTACAAGCTACCGGAGTCTGGGTATGTGTGTGTGTGCTTGCAACTACAGCAGCCTGCAGAACAGTGGGCTTAACGAGCTTCCGTCGTAACTCAGGTCCTGTCACATTCATGGACGTGCAAGGCACTGTTTCAAGCGACTTTACAACTCAAAGTCACTTGGAAGGTCGGTCTAGACGGCGGAGCTGAAGGTATACAATATTTGCTAGAGTGTAGATAGTAACCTTTTAGCTAGGAATTCAACTCGTCAACAGGTTGCCCCTGAGATTTTTTTCCAAGCTCGTCTGAAAAAGGTTTTGGCCGCAGAAGATTCTGTAAGATTAAAGATTAACAATGAAAAGTTCGCTACTTTCACAGCCTCACTTCGGTCTTCGGCCTCAGACTCACGTATTACATATTTGTAATTAAATTCAAAACTTATACAGTGTGTTCTACGAAAAATAATGAATTTATTCCATTCTAAACAGTTCCACAAAATAGACGGAATCGACAATACTCGTATGTTCGTATACCTCGTTTTAAAAGTCCAAATACAGGGTGTTTTTTTTTATAAAGCGCGACCCAATTTTCAAACCTTAGTAAGTCATTTTTTACGAGTGCTGTATGAACATAAATTGTATAATTGGTTTGTTCACTTCAAAATCTTTCAGAGGGTATGTATTGTTTCAGTAATAAAGTGGTTATGATTTGCTAATTTGATGTTATTGTAAAATAAACGCAATCATAGATTTTAGCAAAGATCAAAGAGTGCTTATTGTTGAAGAACACTTAAGAAGAAGATAATTTCTTTTTGTCAAAAGGAATTTGGGGTCAAGTTTACAGGTGTTAATATTCCAAACAAATCTAAAATTCACAGATTTTTAAAAAGGTTAATAAAATAGATATAAGGAACGGTAAACAGAAGGCGGACTGTACTGAATGAAGAAGTGACGGACAGTGTTAGTGTTGGATTAGAAAATTCTCCTAACAGAACCTTTCAAAATTTTGAAACAACAAAAGCAGAAGGCCTACTAACGGCTGGATACTTGATCTTAAACGCAACTTGACAAAAATATTGTCTTGCTCTTAAGTGTTCTTGAACAATAAGCACTCTTTGATCTTTGCTAAAAACCATGATTGCGTTTATTTTACAATAACATCAAATTAGCAAATAAAAACCACTATATTACTGCAACAATACATACCATCTGATAGATATTGAAGTGAAAAAACCAATGATACAATTTATGACCTTATAGCACTCGTAAGTAATGACTTACTATAGTTTAAAAGTTGGGTTGCGTTTTAAAAAAAACACCCTGTATAAACTATTTAATTTGTGTTGAAACCAGTAATTTTAAGTATAAATTAGAAATCTTCCAAAAACATTGATAACGTGTTCGACACCAAAGTGATGTTTTGTTCGACCACACTAATGTACGAGTGTACACGTGTTACCGATACAACATTTCACTAGAACGAGCAGAGAGAGAACGAGCAGAGTCACCCTCGTGCTACGGTACAGTAACTTCACGACAAGGGAAATTACCTGAACCATAAAGTGAACCTTATCAGCAGAATAAACTAACGTGAGATTTTAATTCAAGAGAAATGGCATGTACTGTGTTGTGTGCATTCACCAAGCAACATTCATGTGTTATTTTAATTATTCAAAAAGGAAAATTAGTTATTGAAAACAAACTGACCAGGAAATAAATTGGACCGTTATTGATTACTTTAAGCTGAGGTTAATTCAGGAAATCAGGGATACACATTATTTAATGACTTTTTAAAACAGTTTGTAAATATTTAGCATTTTTGTTCACCACTCGTTGAGAAGACTATTAAAGATAACGGTAGAAATAAGAAAGTACAATGGTTCACTCAAGATCTGACCGAGGAAAGAGATACGATGTTAAATTTATTCAATACAGTATGTCCAATTTTTCAGTAGGGATATCAGATCAACCCAATTTGGCATATAAAATATATCATTGGCGTATAACCCCACACACACACACACACACAGTAGTTCCTAATTAATACGAGAATTGAAAAAACTGAGAAGCACCCTTCAAACAAACTTTGTATTTTAACCACTACCGGGGTTCGGGAACTATCCCATCTTCCTAGTGGTACAAAGCATCACAATAAATGACCTAAATTATATGAAAACACGGACGCGTTGCAACACGTTGTTGTTGTTATTTCAATATAGTCTGGACAAAGTGAAGTGATTAAATGCACCGTCGTATATCGATCGCTATAGACAAACGTGTTGTCTAGGAAAAAATACATAATATTCATGGCGACAAATGTCCTTTTCTTGTGTTTTTGCAAAATGTAAACATCAAAATTTTGCATCTGAGTTCCATGGCATCAAGACATTGCATCTGAGTTCCAGAATGGTTTAGGCTATCCAGTTTCTTAATTAAAAAAACATTATTTATCTTGGCGACATATTAGGATAAAAATAACAATTACTAGTATTTCAAGTAAAGAGAGTAAGTTTATTGGAATGAGTTTTATATATGAGGGTTATCCAGAATGTAAGTTACGTTTTCGGTTACCTCCGCTAGGGGCGAAGCTAGCGCGGCCATCTTGATATGTGGTTGTTCCCCAGTTCAGTCTGCATCTAGATTATCAACTCTCAGGTCTGTGTCGTACTTTTTTACGTTACAGTGTCGTTTGGAAATGTCTTTGTCAATTGAAAATCCCGCGAGCTGTAAAGTGCGTGCAGTCATAAGGTTTTTGGCTGCAAAAAACTGTAACGTAACTGCGATTGAACTTTATCGGCAGCTTTGTGAGGTGTATGGGGACAATACCATCACTGAAGGTGGAGTGCGTCAATGGAGCATTCGCTTTAAAAATGGCCGAACAAATGTGCACGACGAAAGGCGGAGTGGAAGACACAACTTAGCGAATGCCGAACTTGCGGAAAAAGTTAATGAAATCACAAAAATCAGCGAATGGGTGCAGCTTTAACGTTTTTGGACCATTACCACAAATATGGCGATTCATTACTTAATCGGATTTTTACTGGTGATGAAACATGGGTGAAACATGTCAACTGAGAGACGAAATTGCAGTCAATGCAGTGGGAGCACACAAATTCCCCTTAAAAACCAAAAATGCATGCAAACTATGTTGATAAGGAAGATGACCGTACGAGTGGGAGTTGTTTCCTCATCCACCGTACAATCCAGCCAGATATTGTACCAAGCGACTACAACTTGTTCCCAACGATGAAGAAGTGGCTGGCAACGCACAGCGTTCTGACGATGATGAACGGCTGCAGGAAGAAGTGACGAAATGGTTAAAGAACAAGCGGCAGAATTTTATGACGAAGAAATTTTAAAGCTCGTCCATCGGTATGATAATTGCCTAAATTTGTATGGCGATTATGTAGAAAAGTAGTATTTAAGTGTTAATATCAAAAGTATTTAATAAAAAAATCTTTTCCTATTCTTCGTTAAATTTTTATTTCAAAACGTAATTTACTTTCTGGATAGCCCTCGTATTTACGTTTTGTTTTTGTTTGTGCTGAGGACCCGATGATAACATTTTGGATGTTAAAAAGCCTCAATCACATAATACGTATTTACATATTGGTTTTCGAGTTTTAAAATTAGATGATTTCTATGTATATTTTTAGTTTGGGTGCGACAAAAAATGCACTCAAGGTCCCTTAAAAACCCTCACATCAGATAATCGACCCCCTGGTATAAGGGGCTGAACTCCATTAGACAAGGTGGCTTTTGTTTAGATTTTAGACTTTCGGATCCAAACAGTCGAAACGAAGGTAACAGAGGCCATTTTTCAATCAGGACGTGGCATCTAAGGGGTAAACAATGGATGTTATCCGCCAAAGGTCGAGATCGCAGGAGGTAGAGACTAGAGGGTGAGCGTCGGCAAGGGCGCAGGGCGGTGTCGCCAGTGGTTCTTTCTCCCTTCTGACACTAATTTCGGTCACTCGGCGGGGGTCCGGTGTGTTGTGACATCCACGCCGCAAACGTTGCCGATCTGTTAACCTCAGGACGGACCACACGCACTGCAGGACGCCGTCAAAGGAGGCGGTGGTATCAGTGGATAGTGTCCAGGGGCCCGGGTAGTGGGTTCTAGAGCACAATCGGATCTCGCAGTGTTTGTGTTCGTGTGACTTTGACACAGTGACACCGCCGCTTTGTGTACTGAACACTGATCTCACAACACGCCACAATAGAGGGCTTAGAGACACAAGTCAAGTCAAACAGCGCATCATCCCCCAGCCTCCAGCCTCCAGCCTCCAGTCTCCAGGTGTGCGGCGTGGCTTAACGTGCTATCCCCGGAGCCCCGCATCTTACCATTCATCATCCTAACCGACAACATTCTAATCATTTGTATTCCTTTATTGGAATTCTCATAGAAAATCCGCGTTGTAATCTGTCACTCCCTCGCGTCCAGCGCCGAGGTTTGAACGGACAACTCGCAAAATCGTTAGAGACTATTAAAAAAAAACGTGACTCGAAATACACTCGACCTGAGTGAAACTCTTGAATAAAGACCAGCGAGGAAATACAAGGGAGAAGTTAAGGTGGACTCGGTCTTTTTTAAACATGAGAAGCCCGTTTCGGTGATAATCTGTAGTGTTAACTGTAAAGGCGACCGAGTAATTTACCTTTTGAATAATTCTAGTTGTAATTTCACTAACAAATTCAACAGTTTAACTCGCTTAGGGATAAGAAGGACAAGGTGCTAGGCGGGGCTCATTATCCGTCGGCTAATCTCCATATTCATAACTGGCAAGACGTGAAAGTGTGCAGTCATTCTTTCAGAAACCTAGTCTCAGGCGAGCGTCAGCGTAACTTGTGACTTGCGGTAGCGAAGTAGCGGGTAGCGGGGAGCGGGGAGGAGTCGACGCTATGATAAGTAATTTAGTAATTTGCTTATCTCCGGGTTTATTAACAAGCCGAGTCGGGGTGGTCACGAGGGGAGGCATGAGGCATCCCCCGGGCCTAATCTAATGGTATTAATAATGTGGCGGTGGTTTAGTGCAACATCACACGCACACGCTAGACGCTACTGCCACCCAGCACCGCTCTACCACTCTTCATTTATTATCGAATGGTAGGCTATATTCGTGCCGTCAGCATGGTAAGACTCCCAGAAAACGTTTTCAGCATTTTTTTCAAGACTTTATACAGGGTCAGGCAAAAGTGTGGAAACACATTTATAACTTTTTAACCAGTTTTCCAGCGCAACCGAACTCGGTACTTTTAATTAGAGAAACCAAAAGTACCTTTTAATGCATTCTGACACGTTGCCGCAGTTTTCAAAATGGGGATTGAGGGGGTAGCCTCATAATTTTCATAAGGAAGCCCCATCGAGTGACACCTCATTTTGAAGGTCTTAGAAAATATTGATGTATGTTGATAATTAGAAATCTCTAGCTTAACCCAGAAAGAAATGACATTGATTTTAAGTTACACAGAGTGTTAAGTCTACCCCATCTTAAGTCCACCCCCATTTTGAAAACTGTACTAAAAGGTACTTTTAGTTCCTCTAGTAAAATGTACCAATTTTGGTTGCGCTGAAAAAACGGATTAAAAAGTTATAAAGGCGTTTTCACACTTTTGCCTGACCCTGTATATATGTATTAGCCAAAGGAAGTGCACAGAATAGTACCCTTTTTACATTTTTCATTTGTCACACGACCGGTTTCACGACTGAGCCCATCTTATTGCTGTACGTAAAATTGCCTTACCTAATTTTCAAAATAACAATTACAAAACAAAACAGAAGATATAGCGCAGATAGTTTCAACTTTCAAATAGTTTAAATAGAAGTCTTGATCGTGGTTGTTCTTAATTTTGTTACATGTTACCTTAGCCTATAAAACTTCAAACAAACTCGGCATGAAACTAAGTAAACCTAATTTACCAATCAACCTAAGAGTACTGCAACTGGCACCGGTTACAAGTTAAATTGTTCAGACTGTCCAAACCATTATATTGGTCAGACGGGCAGGTCATTTAAAAAGCCCTTTTCAGAACATCTGCCTAAACCCAGATTTCCTCGACAAAAATCAAAATTTTCCCAGCACATAATTGATTATAACCATTCAATTGATAGCTTTGATTTGAACAATGAAATATTACATGTGTCTAAAAAAGGGCTTATGCTCAACACGCTTGAAATATGCGAGATCTACAAAGCTGGTGTAGTGGTGTAGTGGTGTAGTGGTGTAGTGGTGTAGTGGTGTAGTGGTGTAGCGGTGTAGCGGTGTAGCGGTGTAGCGGTGTAGCGGTGTAGCGGTGTAGCGGTGTAGCGGTGTAGTGTGTAGTGGTGTAGTGTTGTAGTGGTGTAGTGGTGTAGTGGTGTAGTGGTGTAGTGGTGTAGTGGTGTAGTGGTGTAGTGGTGTAGTGGTGTAGTGGTGTAGTGGTGTAGTGGTGTGCAGTGGTGTAGTGTGCAGTGGTGTAGTGGTGTAGTGGTGTAGCAGTTGTAGCGGTGTAGCGGTGTGTGTAGCGGTGTAGCGGTGTAGCGTTGTAGCAGGTGTAGCGGTGTAGCAGTGTAGCGTTGTAGCGTGTGGTGTAGCAGTGTAGCTGTTAGCAGTGTAGCAGTGTAGCGCCAGTGTAGCAGTGTAGCAGTGTAGCAGTGTAGCAGTGCTTGTTGTAGCAGTGTAGCAGTGTAGCAGTGTAGCGGTGTAGCGGTGTAGTGTGAGTGTAGCGGTGTAGCAGTGTAGCAGTGTAGCAGTGTAGCAGTGTAGCAGTGTAGCAGTGTAGTGCTAGCGGTGTAGCGGTATGTAGCAGTGCAGCGGTGTAGCAGTGTAGCAGTGTAGCAGTGTAGCGGTGTAGCAGTGTAGCAGTTGTAGCGGTGTAGTGTAGCAGTGCTGCAGTGTAGTGTAGCGGTGTAGCAGTGTAGCAGTGTGTAGCAGTGTAGTGGTGTAGTGGTGTAGTGGTGTGTGGTGTAGTGGTGTAGTGTTGTAGTGTAGTGTAGTGGTGTAGTGGTGTAGTGGTGTAGTGGTGTAGTGGTGTAGTGGTGTAGTGGTGTAGTGTTGTAGTGGTGTAGTGGTGTAGTGGTGTAGTGGTGTAGTGGTGTAGTGGTGTAGTGGTGTAGTGGTGTAGTGGTGTAGTGGTGTAGTGGTGTAGTGGTGTAGTGGTGTAGTGGTGTAGTGGTGTAGTGGTGTAGTGGTGTAGTGGTGTAGTGGTGTAGTGGTGTAGTGGTGTAGTGGTGTAGTGGTGTAGTGGTGTAGTGGTGTAGTGGTGTAGTGGTGTAGTGGTGTAGTGGTGTAGTGGTGTAGTGGTGTAGTGGTGTAGTGTGTACGAGTAGATAGCGCATTGTATAATATAGTGCTGAGTAGCCGAGTACACGACACAACTTTGATACTTTGATTTGAAACACAACACCGACCACTCCTAGAGGGTATTTTAAGGTGAATATCGGATGAATGGTAAATAAATATAAATAAATGTTTTATTGAATAAATATGTTACAACACATATATCTCAATCGTCAATAAAAATGTGTTAAAATTTTGGTATCACACACATCTAAATCACATTCAAACATACATAAGTTACACTCATACAGTCTCACTCACTCGAATTTCACCCGTCTAGCCCCCGTCTGTATGTTCACACGGTCTCCCAATTATGTGTCATAAACTCGTCTGAACTATAAAATGCTTCTGAGATCAAAAATTGCTTAAGACGAGCTTTAAATGCCTTCGGCATTGGGGCACACTTAATCCTGTGAAGACAAACGTTCATAAGCTACCGTTCTGTGTCTTCCAGTTCGGTAGTTCTCCCTGCCACTAGTTTCGTGAGAGTGTACATCTATCCCTCTTACGAGATCGCATTTTCCTATAAAAAAGACAGGTTTCCAAAATATAGAGACAGGGTAGTGTCAACAGTTTTAAACGTTTGAACGCTGGTCTGCACGTCTCTCTCCACTGCAGTTTTGCGATTGTTCGCACTACCTGTTTTTGAAGAATAAAAATTCTGGAAAAATTTATGTTAGAGCAACCGCTCCATAACGCTAAATCGTAGGAAAGGTGTGTGTATAGATCAGCCCATAATATGCTGTCATGAGTATCTGAGTTGAGCAGTATTTGGACAATTTTGGTCAACAATTGGTGAGTGTGTTGAGTGTTTTAGATGGATGACGAGGTGTAGTCTTGTTACAAACTAGGACCGACTGTTCCCCAGATTGAGTCAATAATTAATAGCCCGACGACCAATGGAATGGACCAACGGCTTAGCGTGACTTCCGAACCACGGGGAGTGGCCATCGTGAAAATTTATCACTGCGCCCGGGAATCGAACCCGGCGATGTGATAACTTTAGTATTTACTTCAAATTTCCAAGTATCTACAGTACTTCTACACGTCCTGGAAACAGACGATCCTCTACGATGTATACAGCACTATATCAGTCCCCACTAAGTAACGTCATTTATACTTGTTTAAAGTTTTGACAATTTTCTTTATTAGAAGCAATTTTTTCTATTGTACGAGAGCCAGTTTATGGCTTACGGAAGTATCAAGTGGTATCAGTACCAAAATCTAACTTCACAGCACATTAGATATTTTATAGCAGTGTTGCACCAAGAACTTTCAATATAAATAATAATAAACTAGGTAAATTTTCAACACTCAAACAGTTCTTAAGGCAAGTAAAGGGATGGATTGTTTTGCAGGAACATGTTGATTTATTTATTAGAATTATTTAGCAGTTTACAGTAAAGGTTTTTTTTTACTTCAACGTTTTCTCTGGCTTTCCTATTTTGTACAGTATTGTTAATATAATGTATCATAGCTAGGTAAAAAAATTATTACCATGTAGTAGCTTTAATCTTTCATTGCATTGTCTTAGATTATTACTAGATGTAACTTTCTACCACAACTGTATTTGAGTATCTTTCTTTTTAAGCACAGAGAGTTTATGAATTATTTTCCTAAACATTATGTATTATATATATTTTTTTCACTGTGCATTTTTCGTCTTGCTGATAGTTGTATTTTTCGTTTGTTTTCTTAAAGTGATGGCGACCCCAACACAGTTTTTCTAGGGTGGTCCCTATTTATTTTGCAATAAGTTATCGTTTAATTTGTATACTTTAATTAACATATTGTTAATGTATACTCTGAGTTGTAATACTGTTACTAATTGATGTAAAACTATGTACTATTTTTGCAAAATAAAAAGTGTTTGAATTGAATTGAAAATTGAGTCCGCGCACTGCCTGGGCACTACTATACTCGTAACACTAGTAACCTAGTAACTAATACGTAAGCAATACTGGGCGCACTAAAGCTAGTATCATGTACAATTTCATAACTGGTTATTGTAATCTAATCATCATAAAACACGGCTTTGATGCAACGTTGACTAAAGCCGAAATGTTAAGAGTAGGCCTACGCAGTAGTGACAGTGACCTTGAATTTCGTCCCATAAGAGCAACGTACAAACATGCATTTTCTTGGGACACCTCACGCGTACAGTTTTCATCCAACTATTACGAAATAACGTTTTTTTTTAATTGTATTAAATGATTTAGTGACTTTGCTGAGCCGAATTTCCATTTTCTCATCTAATATCGTAATATAAATTCAAAAATTGAAGAAACTTTGTATATGAACTTCTTGACTAGTTAACTGAAAATAGATTTTAAAAAGTGGTCAGCAGAGTCTCTGTACTACGTTTTCATCTTTTAAATAAAACATATTTCACAACAATCTGAAGAAATTTGAAGGTTTCAGGTGTCTCAAGAAAATGTTTGTTTTTACATTGTTGTTATGAGAAAAAAATAAAATGGCCGACATATTATGTGCATTCTTAAATCGGATCTATGCTTAGCAAGTTAACAATTTCATTTTCCCAAATCTCCCGATGGAAAGTGCTTAAAATATAATGTCCACACAGTGCCGTCAATTTGTCAGCTGACAGGTAAATAACTCACTCTCCTCTGAGCAAAGAGGAAACGGCTAAGTGAACGGAGAAGAGATAAAAGTCTAGATATATCGTCGTCACCCGAGACCCGAGCCGACGTGAGGTGTGAGATGTGAGATGTTAGTGTTAGGAGACTTGACATCCTGACCGAGTCACAACATCAACATCACCCATCACCAATCACCAATCACCCATCACCGATCTCTACACACTAGCCACTACACAGAGTAATGGATTAGGATCAGTCCCCGCCGTTGACAGTTCACAGTCCTACTAAAAGCTTGCTCGTAAATGTAAGCTGATCTCTTCTGCTCACCGCTGCTCGGACTCTGGTAGGACTGGCACCGGATGGTTTACGACCGGTGACTCCCGTGTTCGCCTAAATGTGCCTCCGATACAATCACACTCTCGACTCTTCTCGTCTCCTACTATGATAGTCACCGATAATCTACCTACAAGGATCTAAAGTATTCGGGTTCTGCTGTTTCTCCTCTGGCAGCACTGCGTCTGCACGGTAACTCTTCGATCAACAAAGACAGTTTCACGAGCCCTTCTTAGCAAAGGGCGTTGGAGGTACAGACCTATCTATCTATATTTATAAAAGGCTTTGTCCTGACTGACTGACTGACTCACTCACTCATCATCGCCGAGCCAAAACTACAAGGCCTAAAGAGATGAAACTTTGCACACCTGTTTGTGGTAGCCTAAAACCACCCACTAAGAAACGGTTTTGTAAAATTTTGATTTTAAGGGTGGTTTTTGAGGGGGTGAAATTAAGTAAAATTGGGTCGTGTACGTCTGTACTATTTGACCGCTAGCACCTAAACGAGTGATCCGATCTTCAATCTGATGAAAAATCGTTAGTGTGGCATGAAATTATCTACAAGTTTTGTTTATAGAATTTTTTTGTATCTCTCTAAGTTTACGAGTTATTGAGCAAAACGTAAATAAACTGGTCACTTGGCCCAGGTTCCCGCGCCCCACCCCACCATATTGACCCATTCTTCTATCCAATTGCTGCCTCTACGTAGATAAAATTTCTGATAACGATGTCCTGTTAATCTACTATTTAGGCCTTGCTATTACTGTTCTAGAATGGTCATAGGTTCGAATTCTTCAATACTGCAACTGTACTGAGAATTTCTTCACTTAGACATTCAGAGCACTGGGAAAATTTCCTCACTTCCACATTCAAGGCACTGGGTAAAAATTAAATACTTTTGAACGGTGTGGGATGAACGCACCAAATTTTACAGGCCTTTTTATGGTCTATAAACTACTCTTCTAATTAGTTGTTGGTCCGATGGCGCCAGTGGGGTGCAACCAGTTGGGGGTTAGAACGGATGTTGCAGATGGCTATAGGACATGGCATATCGTTGAAAAGATTTTTTTTAAACACAAACAACGTCGTGAACAGTATTTCTGGGAAATTTACCAATCAAAGGTTACTGCCGTTTAAAATGTCAAACATTTTCAGTTTTAACGACAATAACTTTTGATGGAATAATTTGTTGAAAATTAAGTTTCAGGATTGTTTTTGGTAAACAATACCTATTTAACGATATGCAGCTTGCCTCAGTTTTAGTTAATATGGCTGGGGTATTTGAATTGGGGGGAGAACGCTTCTCTCTACTCCACACTGCCGGCCCAACGAACCTCGCGCGTAACTGTGGTTAAATCCTAAAAGTAAGAATCAAAAGAACAATCACTACCTGCTGTCCATATATTTATAACAAGGTTCTGAAACTAACCAAGGTACGCGTAATTCAGACGCTACTAAACTAATCTTGACACATAGTATTGGTTAAAATGCTACAGAAAAATACAGGAATTTCGTTTTAGACTACTAGAACGCTGGCACCTATGATCTAAGCCGCATCAGCAAAGATTCCTGGCCATTTTGACTTTATTTAGTATCAGTTGGCACTTGATAGAGGCTTCACGCTACTTATTCTACTCAATTTACCTGTGGCATTTTTGTTTCCTTTCCTCTTTCTGTTCCGCTGGTTTTGCCTAGGTTTAGTTCCGTGTGTTAAATAATATTTATCGTTAGCAAAGATAAATACGAAATCTTCTTATGTACGTAGTGTTTAACTTTAGTAGATTTTAAAGAAATTGTTAGCTTAATTTGGGTTAAGCTATCTATATAAATAAAATAAGACTTTTGTCTGTACATTGCAATGAGTTGTACATCGGCTTTTGGTTATTTGTTTTTTTACACTTTGCAAAGACTGAAACTGATGTCAGAAAAATTCCTTTCTGATTCTTTGTAACGTTTAAGGCATATTGGACTGCTTACAGCTCACAATTGGCTGAAGCTTTGGTGGTGAAACTTTGTTTAAGGGTTTAGCCCATTATGCAGTAGGTACTTCTTTAGCTATTCAGTATGTTATATCCATACAACATCCACAAAATAAATAATGGGGGACCAAAGTAATTACTGATCACGTTTTAAAGCATATTGGACCGCATATAACTCAAAATCAGCTGAAGCTATGGCAATGCAACGTTGTTAAAAGGTTAAGCCCATTACGCAGTGTGTCTTTAGCAACATTTGATGTTGATATAAATCCTCAAAGTAAATATGGCAAACACCCAAAGCGGGCTCTAAAAACACTAGAATGGCGGAAGTAACTATGAATTTCCCAAGGTAGCCAAACACCGATTAACACTTATTTGGTTTCCGTTTGTTTGTACATTGAAATTAATACATCGTTTTTTGGTTATAAAGATTTACTTAACTTTGTAAAGACCGAAACTGACGTTATAAAACTTTTCCCTGTCTGTCTGTAACGATTTCAAGCAATTTTGGAACTCTTATAACTCAAAATCAGCTGAAATGATCGGTTGAAAATTTATTTATGGATTCAGCTTAAACACATTACACAGTTTGTCTTCATCTTTTATAGTTCTTTTTAGTTCATGCAATAAAATGTATTTATTTATTTATATATCTATAGAATATTTTTTATAGTAAATGTTCATGCAATACAATGTATTTATTTATTTATATATCTATAGAATATTTTTTATAGTAAATGTTCATGCAATAAAATGTATTTATTTATTTATATATCTATAGATATTTATTCTTCTATTGCACAAACAAAAAACAAGAAAGAACAAGTCTACTTTTTTATAAAAGATGGCTTATATTTCGCCATATTACTGGCTTATTCATAGCCTAACTAACAACAACACTTTTCAGAAAATCTTAAACAAATAAAAATCACCTGTTTTCATAATTTAAATGTTTCTTTCACCTTATGTTCAGTCCATCCGGCTGCCTTGATTTCAAAACTAACTGATGATCTATAGATATTTAATAATACATACAACATCCAATACAAAGTCTGAAGGCGAAGCATGGCTGTGAGCGTAGCTAAATGCCTTTAATCTCCCGTGGTAATAGAGCACACAAAGTTATGGCCAGTGAGGTAGTAAGCGGAGTAAATTAGAGTTAAAATTAGTGATTTAGTGTAACAAATATTTGTTTTATTCGTTCCAGTGGCGCTTTAGCGCTAAACTGCGTGTCGGCTTGGTTATGTATTTAGCCTATAAAATGGTGAGCTCATGGGAAACAGTACAATTTACCAAACAACACAATCATTAATTTTGTTTTCGAGACATTTAAGTAAATATAATCACAAAAAATTAATATTAATTCCCGTAGCGTAGCACGGGTATTGTCAGCTAGTGTTTAATAAGGGTTTCCTCTATTTGCTATTAAGGAAAAAAGTTAATAGGTAAAAGTGTCCTGTTTAACGAGGTGAAGTTAGGACTACGAAATTCTCTGTATTACTCAACCTCGACCTTTACCTAGCATCACCGTTAAATCACTTTACAAATTGTAAGTGGTGACTACGGGAATCGAACTTACGCCACCGGAGTCACACGCGATACCAAGCCACCACGAATCCACCCTTCGGATTTTTGCACAGCTTCATAAAATTAATGTTCCGTCGTCCTATACAGTCCTAAAATTAGGTTCAACAGGGAACCGGGTTCTACGTCATCTTCATCCTCACCCTAATCTGCCATCAGCAAACTGAATCGGGTTCTAACGTGGAAGGTCGGGCCGCGCAGAGTTCTCGGGGAAGCGCAGAGGTCGCGGAATATCGGGCATAAGGTGCTCGGGCACCAATGTAACATGAAACTCCGCGTCCGGAGTTTTACACCCTCTGATGTGATTTTGATCATGACCAGACAATTAAGGAAATTTAGAATAATTGATGAACTAAATGTTTCGCTAACAAATCCGTAGTTCTAGCTTCTTAGTGTTAGCAAAGATTATGTTATGATAGGTAGATTGCGCATAGATGCCACATGGCTGAGGCAGAAAATCAACATATTTCGGCAGTCCAAGCACAGATAGCGCTGCGAGGCAATTATTATAAGAGTCTCACGTAGAGCCACTGACGCGCGCGCAAGTTTTTTCGCTTTCATATCGAGCCGAAGGAGGAGAAAGACGATAAGAGATGGCAGCGCTAACTGTGCTTGGTCTGCCGCAACTATGTTGATTTTCCTGCCTTGGCCATGTGGCATCTATGCCCAATCTACCTACCACAACATGAACTTTCGTGTTAGCAACCTACTTTTACCCCCTAACCCTCTGGAGTTTGACAGCTATCCCAGTTTGAAGAGTTAAGTGCTACTGAGTCCCTCTAGTCAGGTTAGGCCTGGGAGAGTTCTCTTTTTATTTATTTATTAACGGATACACCATTTTACAAAATATGACACAAAGAGTTGATATGATTCCAGATGAAACGTTGATGTCACAGCAGGCAATTCTTGAGTGCACTACAGTATGAAGATCAATGTGATTATAATAACATATGAAATTGAATGTGATGGATTGACATGAGAACAACATACAAGACAATTATTGTGATGATAACTAAAATATGATAAGATAATAATAACTCTAAGGTACAACATGATAAACAGTGAAGATTACTTGTAACAACACGTACTAATTTGAATCATGTTAAATAGTCACTAGGTAAATGGTGCATGTTATTGGTAGGCCTATAGTTAAGCTTTATACGGTAAAGACCAAACTGTGATTTCGGGATTTGTGTTGGTAAAAAATAACGTTTCATGCTGTAAGGTATGTAAGGTAAAGGTTGGGGGTTATGATTGCGAGAAGTACAGTGGTTGAATAAAACGAAGTGGTTATTCGTAGTAACAAAATAATATATTATGAAAGTATTGACAAATTTAACTAGCGTTAACCGATCAGCCCAGCACAAATCAAATGGTTCAATTGAAAGGTAACGTGGTAAATTTAAGTAAATAGTGATTCATCTATTCTATTAGTATTTCGGTTAGGGTTGTCCGGAGTGTTGAGATCTCGGAATCTGGCTGGGGTAATTCAGAACTTTTTGAATAGAAATGGTCCTTAGTGTGTGGAGGGTGGGTGAAACGAATAAAATCATATAGATTTTTTTATTTTTATGGGGGTTTTGAGGTCCCCAATTCCCCATGTTATATTTCTTTTTTTTAGTAAATATTGATTAATAAATATCAACGGATTTGTTTGAAACTCGACACATAGTTGTATACCATCAACCCAAAGACCCCTACTGATTTTGGGGTTCGGGGGCATAATATATGGATTTGGGGGGTTAAAGGGGGAAAGAAATGAAAAAAAAATCATAAAAATCGATGTGAGGTATCAAAAAAAAGGGAATATTATGCTGATTTCAAAAATATATTGGTTGTCTACCAAATTGTTTGGGGTGAGGAAGGGGGGGTTAAAAAGTGGGGGTAAAACATAAAAAAATCCATGAGATAGGCCGGCGAAATGGCCGAGTTTTATAAAGCCGTGCCAGGGGGTCTGGGGGCGAAGCCCCCAGCTGGCGCAGCTAGTAATATATTATTTTGTTAATACGAATAACCACTTCGTTTTATTCAACCACTGTACCTCTCGCAATGATAATTCCCAACCTCACCTTTACCTTACATAGCTTACAATGCACATACCTTATGTACACATAAGAGAAATAAAGTAGCATTATTATTATTAAATAGTCGTTCTTCAAACAAGGCCATAGGTACCTAGGTCTCACGAGTCCACAGCACCTTTGTAACACATTACCATTGCGGCTAAGACTTGTATTTAGTACATTTCTTTTTTAGATTAGAATGTTATTATAATTGACAAACTTCCTTTAGAGAAGTGAGATATTCGTGCCGTCAGCATGGTAAGATCCAGACCCAGAACCATGAAATGAGCACTAATCTTTACCCCCCAGAACAAGTTTTGAACATATTGTTTATCTTTATATATGTATAAATGTTTGATTTCTTTACATGTCACAATGCTTGGCCAACGGTCGTGAAATTATGTACAAACGTTCTTTTTGAATATTCAGCAAAATCTGAATACCGGAAGTCCCTTTGAGGGGTGGGGATTGAAATGACCAACACGGGATTAATTATCTGAAATTCATAAATTTTATTCAATTTAGATAAGTTTCGAAATAAGTAATTAGTTGCGAAGTTACCACTTTAAGTCCTCTCTTTCATACAGCCACAATACAAAGATAAATACAGTTGAAGTTTACCCGATAATTTAAATTAAATCAATCAATTAAATTCTTTGTTGTAAGAGACAACAATTTTTACAGTTGTATTACATCTTCTTTTTTTTAATTACATACCAGTGGAAAATGAAACATGATTTTTTTATAATATATACAGTTATAAATAAATTATAATCAATATTTATACAGTTCATTTAATTCATTTGTTAAATTGGTACTTATGGTTGGAGGTATAAATTTAGGTACTCACCAATCGAGTAAAAAACTACGTTCGTAAGGAAACGTTTTGGTAAAATTTTAAATTTGTTACAATTATTATTGTCCTCGCGTTTTATTTTATCAAGTAGTTTGTGTAATAGTTTTGGTTCTAAATTTTGGGAAAGGGAGGCCGCGATTCCTAATCTGTGTGGGGTCTGTCGGTGCTCATCTCTGTGTCTTGTATCGTAATAAGAGTGAAAAATATTGTATCAAATTCATACAATACTTACAACTGAAAAGGAAATATTACAGAAATAACTTTATAATGTACGAGTACATTAAGGCCTAAATAGGAAGGAAACCCTTCCCTCAGAGGAGAAACATTATTTACTCTTCTCTCGCTCGGCAAGTAGGTCTACAGTGAGTAGGCTACAACGAGGAATCGAGCAGAAAGGATCGACAGCTTTTCAAAACGAGCGGGAATGAATTGAATCTACCTTTTGTGCAGCAGAACATGAAAGAAGTAAATTTCCTTTCGTGCCCGGGAAAGAAGGAAGCTAACATAAATTTATGGACATCTCGGGCGTTTCTATTCGGAGGGGCAAAACAAGCTGTCGGCTTATTGATGAAACCGCGTCCTCGGCGTTTGTTTGTGTGTGAAGTAGAATGTGTATCCGACAGCTCGGCAGGCGGGCAGGCGGGCAGGCGGGCAGGCGGGCAGGCGGGCAGGGGATGCACTACACTGCTACACTGCTACAGTCTGCACACACAGCACAGCGCGGCACCCGGTAATTATTTAAGATGTTATCTACGAGCCTGACAAAGCGTCGCTCAGGTGGTCTCTCACGTTCACATAGATAATCGATCCCGGAGAACGCGTTTAGGATTGTAGCCTATAGAAAACTACGGCATTAGCGGAGGTCCTGGGGTTCAGCCTCCCTTGTACGCTGTACCATCTGTGCCGCCGAGCCTCCCCCGCTAGCTCATCATTTACCCCTGCCACATCGCCCGCCCGTCCGCCCGTCACCGCTGTATTTACAATATGTTTTCTCAGGAGGGGGTGCGTGTTGCCGTGTTCTGCCATTGGTCCGCTCTCTACCCTCCCCCGGCCCGTCACCCTACACACATACACACTACCCTCGCGGTTTCGCAGGTAACCACCGAGGCTTTATAGACGATTTTTCGTCCGTATTTCATGTTTTCATTATATGTATTAGACTTGCCCAGTTCAGCAACCAGACCAAAATATTTCATGATAGTTATAATATCTTGACGCGGCGTGAACCGGAAGATTACCATCTAGATTATGGTTAATAACTTGCTTATGGTCATAGGCAAGGTCGATTGATATTTTTATCATTTTAACAATAGTGTGAAAAGAAACCATTTAACTCAAATTTCAGCTCAAAACCAATAGCCTCATAACTACAGGTATGTATTAGGACTATAAGAGCTTCGAAATTATACATTACAGTATATGGTTTGAAAAACATTGGAAGACCTGACGTAAATTCCAAACTGCAAAAACCGTCAGATTTTTATTTTTAGCGTAATTGAGTGGGCAAAATACATCTGCAGTGCTTTTTATATTTCGTGAACGGCTGTGGACGTATTTCATTTTTCTATATGTTTTTTTTAACTTCGTAACGTTTATAAATTTAGCTAGCTATTATAAAATTAACAAGTTTAACGGAAAATTCAGGTGCATGTTTTGGTAATGGGCGACTGGTCAGCTTGCATTGATTACTTTCAAGCTCTTTTCTCAATGTTTAGTGTTATGTTTTAGGTTATTTTCCACCTGAAGACGGGGTCAGATTCCAGATTCCGAAACTTCGGTAACTTTTTGGTAACTCAAAATCGTTGGAAAACGTCCGTAACAATAATTTAACCTCAGCAAAGGTTTTCTTTTGTTCACTGAAAATTTGGGTTTGTCGTTCCTTGGTTCCTGTTCACAGGATTCAACTGCGTCTGGTCTCAGTTTAATTTGTTTTTCACTTCAGACACGCCCACTAGAAGATGAGGTCTGTCTGATATACCTGGATGCAGGACAGAGGAGACTCCGCCATCCTCATTCCTATACCGGAGAATAGACGGCAGTTTTCCCTCACATCATTCCTCAGGACTCCTCAGGCCTACTCAGGGTCCAGTATGCTAATTGAGCTAATCCCTGGAAAGTAGGGTCGGAAAAGTGGCGGGTCGCGGCCACTCTGCTATAGACTCGAGGAGGCTTTTCAATTAGGAGACCGAAACGGTAAGTGACTTTAAACTCGAACCGGCGACCGAGCCCTTTCATATTCAAAGCAGAACACACAGCGCAGACGTTTTATTATAATCCGAAATTAGTTTCTCGTTCGAGACAAACCTATTCAGAAAGAGATTTAGCCAGCAGGCAGCGGCAGAAGAGAGAGGGCACATGGAAATATCGCCGGAACATGTGATGGATTCTGATTCTTATGCAAACGATCAAATATACAAAGACATATTTCATAACGTCGTGCCGATACCGATCTGAACTTAATCCGCGTTGTAAGGCACGGGGATATGCTGTATGTGTATTCAACATTGTGTATTGAATATAGTAATGCGTTAAAAGTTGTGTAAGTAATGTATTAGTAAAGGTTTTGTTCATCATGTTTACTCCTTTGTTGGGAAAACCTCATTTATTCATAAAATCTCTGAAGAAATCCCCTTTCCATTGGCTGTGAATAGTTAGGTATTTTTTAACCGACTTCAGAGAAGGAGGATTTTTTATGTCTGTTCACGAATAGCTTTTGAACGGGGCGGGGCCATCGTTTTACACCCAGTTTGCGTTGATTGATAAATCTTAACTTCATAGTGGTCCCATTTAAATATCTTTTTGGTCGGACTAGTATTTCTTTTTAAAAAAGTAAAAGAATTCAAAAATAATCTCAAGAATGTTTGTATTTGTTGCAGAGATTGCGTGGTAAAAACACAATTTCGAACCAAAAAGGACTTCAATAGTCTAGCACTATTTCGATGTGAAATTAAATTTCGAACAAGATAGTGGCCTTAAGTTCTTTGAATAATTGGATGTTGTTGAGATAAACAGATATGTTCGTCTAAAAATACTCGAACAATGTATTTTGTATTTACAGAGTTATAGACGCCAAACTATACATTTCATCAAAGTTTTGAAGGAACCATGTGATGATTAAATTTAATTGTTTTTAAGAAAATATATATGTGTACATGATTATATTTATGTTTACCGAGCTATGGCCTCCTTCTCGCTAAAAACGCGTTATTTAGTGCAATGTCAGTGCTGCTACTCCGTTGATAATATTTCTTTAGCAGCACCGACCCCAACAATGTTTAAAGTTAATAAAGATTATAACAACCCACAGATTAAAGATAACAATATGACGATTGGTGTGCACATATAGTGGTGTTTGTATATGTATTGGCAACTTAATATTTATTATATTGGTTACCATGAAATGAGTACTGCTGTAATATCTTACCGTAGCGTAATCGATAAATTATTGTCTGTACACTGTAAAACATCAGAAACTAATTTTTTATGAATATAGCATGTAAAGCAATACATAATTGCATTGACCCAATTATTTCAAACTTTTTAGGGCATTTTACTTAAGGTTTATTTTTGAAGTCGGTTCAAGTTTTTCGTTAAACAATTTTTTGTGTTCTTTGTTACGGTTACTCTGCCTGATTCTCGGCTGTGATTGTTCGTCCACTGCTCCGAGCCAGCCAATGCGGCTGTCTGCTGGCTGGTCAGGCATTCAGTGTGCAGCTGTCACTGTGGCTGTGGAAGTGCTCGATTTCTCTATTAATTGTTTTTTTTTTTTTTAATTTCGCAACACTGTTGTACATGTTGTATTGTTTTTAGTCTAGCTGTTATACAAGTTTAACGGGAGGAAACAATTCAGGGTTTTGGCGGTGGGTGACTGGCGTGTACCTTTTGTTCACTCAAAGCTATAGACAACGTCCGTAATAATATTTGAACCTCAGATAGTAATGTAATAGACAACGCCAAGACGGAATTAGATTTCAGATCGTTAAACGTCGTGCTCTTCTTGCTCACTAAAATTCATGGAAATCAAGCTCAATAATTGCTACTCAATAATTCTGTCCAATTACTAAAACGTGTTTTTTTATAGTGTAGTTTGTCAAAACACAATTTACATGGCGGGTTGTATGATATCTCGTTAAAGAACTGAGGTTATATAAGCGTAATGTACAGTAGCACGTTAGGTTCGGAAGTCGCGTTAATTAGTTGAACCGTTTTATTGGTCATTGGGCTATTATTTAACGACCCAATCTTGGGAACAGTCGGCCCTAGTTTGTAACACGAGTACACTTTGTCGTCCACCAAAACACTCATCACACTCACCATAATTCCGTATTCACCTTAAAATACCCTCTAGGAGTGGTCTGTGTCTCAAATCAAAGTATCAAAAGAGTTACTACACACTGTACTAGTACACTGATGTAGTGAGAGGGTGGTGTCTGTTGGGAGAGGGCGGTGTGTGTGATGAGACGAGCGCTGAGGAGGGGTTTCAAGCCAGATGCACAGATGCGGCTGATGGGCTGATGGCACACTATCCGCAGTACCTCGGCTTTTCAATTATGTTTTTGGTGAATGTGGTGTGGTGTGCGACGTGCTGCTGGGCACTGGGTGCAGCAAACTGCTTCAGCAGCTGGCGTACGTGCTGATGATGATGGCCACTTATCCCCCCGCACCGCCCGCACCGCCCGCACAAGAGCAATTTCTACACACTACTCTCAGAGGATATTCGCGTTTTTATCCTCCAAGCTGCTTCCTGTCCTCAACCTTCGTTTATTGCATTCTCGCTCCTTCACATATTGTCCAATATCGCTAGAAAAACTCTTCGACATTTCATATTTTGTACACAACGTTTGCGGAACTTTCTGCGCTACGATTGCGGAGACCTAGCCGTATGCTAGGTTTCAGAACTTATTAGTTTGATATTTGACTCGTGAGATCTGTTGACAACGTGTGCTTCGTCTCGAGAAAATTTGTTTGTTATGCCGTAACCTTCTAGGCTGTAATCAAAACACCTTATAGTCCGATGGACGTTGGCAACTGACGGCTTCAGAGACTGACTGACTGGCTTATGTATCGGTAGTAGACCTGACACGTACATCGTTTTCTTTGTGTGTGTGTTGTAACGCGCGCTTCATCAAAAGCAAACTACTAATCTCTGACCTCGTGGTATTTATTTTACTTTACGTGACTGTCTATTGTATTTTCTGTTGTATTATTCTAGAAACTAGGAAGTGGTCTTTTCAGTATATTCACACCACTTGTCTGTCACGCATTCAACCGGGTGTCCACAAAGTCCTTGACGGATTATAAAATGTTATACCATCAAAACTGATAATGTCAGATATTTGCACTTTTATTTACATGATAAAATGATCAGTAAACTTTTATTTACGTATAAAACATTATCAGCAGACCTCCGCGTGCGCCCAAAGTGTTGCGAAATTAAAAAAAACAAATAGAAATCGAGCACTTCCACAGCCACAGTGACAGCTGCACACTAACCTAGAATAGTAATTGTTGACGCCATTCATTGTACTGGTATACAATATAATTGAATAAAGCTATTTTCATTTCAACGAGGATGAGAGCCCCACGCACACGACACGACACGTAGGCTACAGTTATACAGTATAGGCTACAGGTACCTAGTAACAGTAAGTAGTACTCCTTACCAATGTGGCATGTGGCATCATGGCATGTGCTTGATCTTTAGAAATCAATCTCTACTCAAAAACAAACTAACTGTTATCGCACGACAAAACTGTAGTCAGCTAGGTTACCTTTCGAAAAATAGACTGACAGATTGTTCTCAATTGTACTCAATTGTACTATTTACAGTCGTAAACAAAATATGAGTAATGTACTTCTACATTCATCAGTTGTACTCATTCGCTCTCGTGCACATTGAAAAAAAGAGAAATTCGTTTATTCCACGCATGCACAAATAAAATACAATCACATTAAAGCTTTTTATATAGAACTACTCCCCCAAAGAAGATATTAGTGCTTGGGGGAGGATCAACAATGTCTCTCAGTCCATTTAATCACCATTCTAATTAATTCACTGCACCTTCTATATTAATATATTCTTAAATTATAAATAATAGTCTATATACGTGTATAAATGAGCAGGCCTTTCAATTAATATCGACTCTTAAATATATAGATAACAATATAATAAATAAAAGCTTAAACAATAACTACAACCAAAGAGAAATATGCAGTAGGGCCAGTTAGATGTAAGCAACAATGTTAATATCAAATCAATTTTATAACTGTTGTAACAATAAATAAATACTAAAAAAACTAAGATTGAAATTTGAGAATAAAAAAAAATTGAATGAAATAAATCAGGAAAGTAACCAATAATTAACAGCTCGCTCCCCCAAGGTTAGTAGAGGGAGTGAGCACTCCGCGGCCAAAGGAAGCTTTGCTGGACGCCAACACAGACGCTGCTTTCCTGGGCTGGACGCCAACACAGACGCTGCTTTCCTGGGCTGGACGCCAACACAGACGCTGCTCTCCTGGGCTGGACGCCAACACAGACGCTGCTTTCCTGGGCTGGACGCCAACACAGACGCTGCTCTCCTGGGCTGGACGCCAACACAGACGCTGCTTTCAATAGGCTGGACGCCAACACAGACGCTGCTTTCAATAGTCGGCTTTTCGCGCGTACTGATCATCAAAACCCACGAACCCGAGAAGTGAGCACAGAGGAAACGCCAACTGCAAAGACGAACCTCACAACAATCTTATCGCATTCAATACAAGGTGTTACCTGGGTATTCAAAGTCAAATCGTTTATTGCTATTAAATACTATGGTACATGGGCATACGTCAAAATGTTACACACTATTCAAATAGATGGTACTGAGTGTTTCTAGCTTACTCAGTCTCTACCATTCATGGTCCAGAAACTCACTGACTTTATAGAAGGTATGGTCTAGCACTCTAGCAGAACCTTTTTTAGTTGCCTTTTAAATGGGTTGTTGTTAGGTTCTTGTTTAATAGTTCTTGTTGAAAGAGACAAGAAGAGCATTAAAAAGTCGCACTCCTCACTGCAGAAGATGGAGTTTAGAAAAGGTTATCCGATGTCTTGGTATTGGGAGATTGCTTCTGTTACGTAAATTGAGATTGGGATTTACTGAGGGTATAGGAAACAGGGAAGGATTTTTTTGACGAATCTTAGTGTTTCTAGGATGTAAATTGACGGAAGTGTTAGGATTTTGTGACTTCGAAACAGCTCTCTACAATGATCACGACTCTTTAAATGGAAAGAGCTCTTTTTGCTCTTTTTGAATGATAAAAGATGATATGTCCTGGGCGAACTGAAACCCCAAAGAGGAATGCCGTACGACCGATGTGGAACGACAATACCATAGTAAACTTTGAGGAGATTTTCGGTATTGAGTTGATCTGACAATCTTCTCAGAACGTAAATTGCTGAGCTAACAGCTATTCTGTGTTGTTACTAATAAAGGCATCAGTGCATCACACAGAAAAGTAAACAAAAAAATAATACTCCGACGACAATAGCGAAAAGCAATAATATTTAACGTTGTAGTCTACATAGAATTTCACAGTATAACTACAAAGATGTTCGTAACTTCTCTAGATTACTTTGAAATTCCTCAGAGAAGACGAATAGGCCGTAGCCGACGTTATGTGAGTGTGCGTGCGTGTGAGTGTGTAGGGCCGGGTAAAGGCACCGCCCTACCTTTGTGTCCCAGTCATAATATTGTCCCACTAATGGCTCGCTTTCAACTTTACAAGTCACCTGTATTGTACAGATTCCGTTTGGTTTAGTTCATTCAAGAACACGTCCACGCTTTTGTGCCCGCTGTGGCTCTATACTATATATACCTGTCCGCAACAAATGCTCTCTCGCTCTCTCGACTCTTCACCCTCGGGCTCTGAGCTTGAATCCAGAATGCCTGCTTTCTCATCTCATCTGACTGAATCTTCTTCTTTTAGTCACCTTCCTATCTGTCAGAAAAGTTGTCTTCTATGTCCCACTAGCTGTTTACCCTTGGTTCGCTACGGACATAATACAGGGTTATTACAAACGATGTTCCTGATTCTTATTATAAATATTACTGGGTAAATTTGCTTTTAGACCATTTAAATTAGTAACATTGGAAAGACAAACTCATAAATTTTTGTTTATACTGGTTTGGGTGCGTATTTGCTGTTTCTTAAGTAAATTGTTGTACGTGTTGGTTGAATTTGAAGACAGTAACGCTTGTTTTGTGATAGATTATCACATTAACTAATTTTTAGTAGTGTGCAACCTTTTTTAAACCAGGTTTACTGAAGATCCTCCTAGTAACCAATTTAATCGCAAGTAGTAATTGAATTTTAAAACAATTGGCCTCATTTGTAAAAAATATTACAAATGCTCATAATTTGTGCTTGGGACATGGATCGGGCGCGGAGGTCCGAATGATGACGTACTCCTGAACTGGTTTCTAGTATCTTAGGATAGCACTCTGTGTTATTTTTCTTGAGGGGATACATCAAAATAATAAGTATACACCATATACACCAATATTACCATTAGCAAACCTGAGATCCAGCAACGGATTACTAATGCCATCGAAACAATCGATCAAGACACTCTTATCAACGTATGTCAAGAGCTTGATTATAGGATTGACAACTGTTGTAGCACAAGGGGTACCCGTGTCAAAAATGTACAGTTATGAGTACTTGTGACGAAACTTTTTGAGTTTTTCTTAAAATGTAACCATTTTGTTTCTTTGTATAACATATAAAACTACATTTTATATACACTTGAAATCGTGAACATCATTTGTAATAACCCTGTATATTACAGTAGTTTGACTGTGAAGGTGATTTTTTCCTAGTAGTTTGTATTTCCCTGGTCACAAACTTAGCCCAGAATTACAAAAGGAACACGTGTCCCTAAATTCGTGAAGCTATGACAGCAAATGACATATGTTGAGTGGTAATTCCCTATGAAACATGAAACGCTTTGAGATTTAATGTTGAAAGGCGACGCAATTAGTAGCAGTGTCTACGGTTTGCACTTCCAGGAGAGTCGTACGAACAATGATTATGATATAACTAATCTTATCATTGATAATCATTGGTTTGGGTTTGAGTCATCAGGAGCCGCGCCGGGCAACACTTCTACGTCCATCTCTCTCTACCCCCACTTTACACATCCTTCTCCCCTACTCCTGTGTCTAAAGCCCTAACTTTGCCATTATTCATAACGACCACTGATTGTAAAATATATGTACATATAAAATTTTAAAATAAAAATACTGAATTAACAATCTTATTTTGTTATCTATTTTTCTACTAGATAATGGCTTTAAATTAGCTGAAACATGTTGTGGATATACAATTTTTACCTAAATTTGCCTCTTGTACAACTTTTGTTTAGCAATAGCCAAGTCCTTTATTTATTTATTTAGCTTGCGTATTCTTGCGATTTATTTTAGTAGCGGATCCGTGGCGGGTTGGAATCGCTCGCGACTCCGTAGCTCGTCACTCCCGTGGCGGGTTCGATCCCCGCAGTCACCACTTACATTTTAATGTGACTAATACGGTGGCGCTAGGTAAAGGTCGAGGTTGAGTGGTAGAAAGGACTTTGTAGTCATAACTTCACCTCGTCAAACAAGACAAACTTTACCTTTACTTTTTAGCTTGTGTGAATGCGAGTGTACAAGATTGAATAGTTAAAGCATTTAACATAACATTAACATAGAATAAAGAATAAAATGTTTAATCCTGAGGCCTTTCAAATGCATGGGCATTCATCGTCAGAGGCATTTCAATGAATGCCCATGCATTTGAAAGGCCTCAGGATTAAACATTTTATTCTTTAGACAGTTTGTTTTTAAATTCTACTTGATCTAATAAGACCCACAGCTCTTGAAGATATGTGTAACATTAACATAACATTTTATTGTCATAAACAAAATACATTGCGTTGACATGTTGATGAATATGAAAATGATACATTATTTACAAAATGAATGGGATGAATAACAAAAAATGAGAGCAATGGTAAATTTAACCACTGATAAAAAAAGATCATATAAAATAAATAGGTTTAGTTTATAACATTATTGAAAAGCTATTAACTGGGATTGATAAATTCTGCAACAGAGTAAGGAGCCAAGCACAGTAAATATTGCTTTAGTTTATTTTGAACAATTTGTGGTCGTATAAAAGATATTTAACTTCAACTGGAAGAATATTCAAAACCTTTTGCCAGCTTGCACTGGCAATCTTTCATGAATTTGTAATCTATTTAATTTCTTAACTTTAAAATCCCCATAACTAATTTTTCTTTCGTGTTAAATGTTATTTAGTAGTGATGTTCTTTTTATAACCCATTAAAGTTATTGCAGTAGTATTTCAAACTCCTAACTTCGCCATTAATAAAGAGGTTTTCCATTTGACTTGAATCTTGATTGATTCTTGCTCTGCGTAGTTCCTCAAGCTACGATTACACCAAAATTGATAACTAAAGTTGACAACAGATTGTTTGTAGAAAACTAAAACTTGTCAACGAAAAGTTTATCTTCTTAAATTAGACCAACAAGTGTGTTGATGTAATAACACCGGCATTATGAAGTTTCAACAATAAGTAGAAGATGTTTTGTAGACAACTTTAGACTCAGCGTTCAGCTAATGACACGCTCCTTACCGCGACTGTCTGCAAGCCACTTCAAACAATAGACCGTTGTCAATGTCAACACTTACGGACAATTTTGCAAGTAATTTGTTGCTGTCCATGTAGCAAATAGATAGCGACGTCTACAGAGTACAGTGGTTAGATGGAGAGGTGGACCGTGGACTAGGTGGACTAGGTATCCGTGTATGTGGTACAGTGGTGCGACCGTGGTGTCGAGGTTAGGTCCACCGACAAGGTGAGCTTACGTTAGCGTTAGGTGGAGCCGTGCTCTCGCGTTTAATGTGTTTATTTCTGGTCGAGCCGCCATCTTGGTTACGTCGACCTGTGATTACCTCGCTCCTAACGATACTATCACGAACTCGTTGTAAGTTATCACCCGTAATAACAGGCCGCAGCGCCCCTCCCTCCACCGTATCCACTCCGACCGCCCGCTCCACTCTTCCAACTCGCTTTTTGATAAATTAAGAAATTTACTCCTCACTGTACCGTGAAGTCGATATCATGCACGTCATGACGTCACGCCATCGCGGCTCAGACTCCAGGGCAATGAGTGCTGCCAAAGATAGTGTCATTGTAAGTAGAAGGCGCATAGATGTTATACGGTTGAGGCAGTAAAATCAACACAGTTCGGCAGCGCGAGCACAGATTGCGCTCCCGTCTCTCGACGTCTTTCTCCCCTCTTCGGCATTACATGCTCGAGTTTTCCCGAAGTCGGCGATTTTCGATAATTAAACGAACTTGCGCGCGCTACTCAGTCAATGGCTCTACTTGAGAAAGGATACCTTCGAAGCGCTCTGTGCTCGGGCTGCCGCAACTACGTTGATTTTTCTGCCTCGATCATTCGGCATCCATGCGCAATCTACGTACCATAACACTATCTTCGGTGCTGCTCAACACCAGAATCTGTAAGATATGGTGAGAAGTGAGAACTGTACATAGTAGGCCTAACTGTTGACTGACGGAACTGATCGACTGGTTGACCTGAAGTGGCTTTGAGAAAAATGCGTTTACCCCAAAAGAGTTCTTAGCCTATGAAACTGTATTTTGATCCGATTTCAATCAAACCTGGTATAAACATTTATAGCAACGTAATTGACATGTGTACCAAAAGCAAAATACGTTTAATAGAATGATACGTAGCCGAGAATGAGAATAGTTTATTCCATTCATCTGTTACAGAAATGGGATACGTCAAAATACTAACAACATAAACGTCTTAAAAGTAATGAGTAATATTCAAAATTATTACAGTAATAATAAAATCTTTGATTTTAAAATGTTTAAAATTTATAATCCTTGCCCCTCAGGTAGCGTGTTAAAAAATAATACAATTTAACTTAAACGAATCTCCTGTTAAGGTTAATCTATGAGAAATTATGTCCATTCGACCTCTACCACGGGTATCATATTGATAAAACCTATAAGAAAAAACCTCCCGGCTCGAACTGTGTACTCGTAACCTGCCCTTGCGTAGCAAGTCGGGTAAATAAACAATCACCGGTCAGGCAGACTGAGATGGCGACGAAAATACGATTTTTAGGCGCCATCTTGGTTAACTCAACGGATTTTGTTGGTTTTGGTGTAGATGTTGGGTAAGGTATCACAAAGAGTTGAACCGTTAAAGTTAAACAGAAATCGGTTCATAAATAAAGTTTGTAATCTTACCCCGTTATAGGAAATTCGCGAAGATTCACGGTAGAGCTTGTAGCTATTCAAATTCTGTATTAACATCATATTATGTACAATTAAATTTCGATGTAAGTCAGGAATAATTTCTCAATAAAATACAATTTTTTTAAATGTTTATGAATTTAGTTTGATTTTGAAAAATATAAATAGCTGCAAAGTAAATTATTAATGAAGGTACGGTCAAGATGTTCTCTGTCTCGAAGTGCCGGCCTCCACAGCTATCAGCCCAACCAAGCCCCAAACTATCCTTAGTAAGTTAGTGCCCTCTTTTGCAAGACGAAACCCCTGTCGTTTTGTCTGCTAGTGAAGCCCCAGAATATGATGCCATAAGACAACACTGACTCGAAGATTCCATGGTATGCAGACCTTAGAGATTCCCTAGTCCCAACTCGATCCAGCTGTCTCAAAGCATTGATAGAAGAATTTACTTTTTACAAATATGATCAAAATGGAAGTGCCATTTACGGTTGTTTGGAATAAAAATCTCTAAAAGCTTGGTGCGATGTTGTGATTCTAAATCCCAGTTGTTCAATTTGAGAGAAATGTGTTGTTGGCAATGGGGCCGAGTGGAAAACTAGACTATAATGGATTTCGAACTACTAAGATGAAGTTGATAACGCGTCGGTGTGTTTATTATTGGACTTTATAAGAATCACTAGCAATGGTTTAAGTGTGCGTGACACAGAACTGTAGCCAGGATTTTCGGGCCACTGGGCAGACAGTGCTTGAGCCTACAGACGAGACGTAACTGGGATGATGATGGAATACGCTTAGGCACACAGTGCTTGAGCCCAAGACGCACGTAACTAGGATGATGATGGAATACGCAGGCAGACGGAGCCTACAGACGAACAACTGGGATGATGATGGAATATGCTTAGGCAAACAGTGCTTGAGCCCACAGACGCACGTAACTGGGATGATGATGGAATATGCTTAGGCAGACAGTGCTTGAACCCACAGACGCACGTAACTGGGATGATGATGGAATATGCTTAGCAAACAGTGCTTGAGCCTACAGACGAACGTAACTGGGATGATGATGGAATATGCTTAGGCAGACAGTGCTTGAGCCTACAGACGCACGTAACTGGGATGATGATGGAATACGCTTAGGCAGACAGTGCTTGAGCCCACAGACGCACGTAACTGGGATGATGATGGAATACGCTTAGGCAAACAGTGCTTGAGCCCACAGACGCACGTAACTGGGATGATGATGGAATACGCTTAGGCAGACAGTGCTTGGGCCCACAGACGCAGGTAACTGGGATGATGGAATACGCTTAGGCAGACAGTGCTTGAGCCCACAGACGCACGTAACTGGGATGATGATGGAATACGCTTGGGCAGACAGTGCTTGAGCCCACAGACGCACGTAACTGGGATGATGATGGAATACGCTTAGGCAGACAGTGCTTGAGCCCACACGCAGGTAACTGGGATGATGATGGAATACGCTTAGGCAGACAGTGCTTGAGCCCACAGACTGCTGGGATGATGATGGAATACGCTTGGGCAGACAGTGCTTGGAGCCCACAGACGCACGTAACTGGGATGATGATGGAATACCTTGGAGGTGAGTGCTTGAGCCCACAGACGCACGTAACTGGGATGATGATGGAATACGCTTAGGCAGACAGTGCTTACGACGCACGTAACTGGGATGATGATGGAATACGCTTAGGCAGACAGTGCTTGAGCCCACAGACGCACGTAACTGGGATGATGATGGAATACGCTTAGGCAGACAGTGCTTGAGCCCACAGACGCACGTAACTGGGATGATGATGGAATACGCTTAGGCAGACAGTGCTTGAGCCCACAGACGCACGTAACTGGGTGGTGTGATGATGGAATACGCTTAGGTACGACAGTTGCTTGAGCCCACAGACGCACGTAACATGGCTGGATGATGATGGAATACGCTTAGGCAGACAGTGCTTGAGCCCACGAATACAGCTTTGGGGTGGTTAGAGGTCTCGGCTCCGGGACAGTTTAGAAGCTTCGACTCAAATCAATACGCTTTTAGGCATTACCTTTTCAATTGCATATGAAACTCTGTTAAGTTGATTTGATAAGGTATCAATTTTATTTTAGAAGATATCAGCTACTTCATCACACCACCTCATTCATATTGTAGCGGACATTGGGTCTCGCGGGGACCGCTTGGATGGCGCATCGATTCACGGGCGTATTTAGAGGCCTTCCTGGAAGCGGCCGCCACCCTCGGTGCCTGTGCCTATTCACCGCGGGCGTTGACCTAATTTCGAGCGACTTGTTTACTAGACCTCTCTCGAAAAATCTGGAAAGAGCCCCTACTTTAAACCTTCTAGCAAATTCCACCGGCTCATATATAGCCCTCCTCGGGAGCTCGAGTAGTCAGTTCCGGGCAGAGAATGGATGTGAACGAATCGGGGCCGCGTTCCCCTTGTGAACGAATAGTCCAGTGTAAGACTGTGTAAGAAGGTCCGCGCACCTAGTGAATGTGTAAGTGTTGTGTGAACATACAGGGTCACAACCCTTGTGCGTGAACAGTGTCAGTGTAAATTCTCGGTGTCAGCGATCTTCATTGTGCCCGCTGCGAACGTCGGCTGCGAGTGATCTTCAAAGCATCGACACCCACCGTTGGATTCCCGACTGAAGAGTGCTACGAGAACACGTGAGTGAACGGACTTCGCGCCGGAGTGTGAATAGACTGTGTAAAGTGCAAATAGTGAAATAAGGAACTGTACATTGTGTAATAGTTTGTAGCCATTGAGTGAATAATTAATTGTGTAATCAGTGTAATAATTATACTGTAAATAAATAGTGAGTTAACAAAGACTGACGCCTTATTATTCGTACCCGTGAAAAACATTACATTTGGTGTCAGGTGTGGGGAAGGCGATTCAGTTAGTGAAAATTTGTTTATTTACATTTAAAAAATGGCTACAACTAAGTTTGTGAAATTAAATGAACTCAAAGTAGTGGAACTTAAAGTGAACTTGAAGAGCGAGAACTGGAAACATCAGGAAACAAGACACAGCTACAGGAGAGATTGAGAGCGGCAGTCTTAGAGGAAGGGGCGATCAGACAGCCCACTGTTCGAAATATCCCGCGGCTCGGCTGATCTCGGTAAGTTATTAGAAGAAAAATTTAAGGAAAGTTCAAAAGCTTTAGAAGAAAATTGAGTGAAAATTCAAAAACTCTAGAAGAAAACTTAAGCAAAAATTCAAAAAGTCTAGAAGAAAAATTAAGCGAAAATTCAAAAAGTCTAGAAGAAACATTAAGCGAAAATTCAAAAACTCTAGAAGAAAAACTTTTAGAAAACTCACAAAGACTTCTAGAGGAGAAATTTTGTGAAAATTCAAAGGCATTAGACGAATTTAAAGAAGCATTGGAAGAAAAGCTTTTAGATAATACAAAACTATTGGAAGACAAAATTTTAGAAAATTCAAAAAGCTTGGAGGAAAAATTTCAGAACATAGTAAAGGAAGATGTAGAAAAAGTCAAAATTGAATTAGAAAAAATTAGAAGAGGCTACGTATTGAGTTTTTAGAGTCGGGTACGAAAGTTACTGCTGAGGAAACCGAATCTAAACTGCAAACAAGCCAGACTACAGGATATTCAGCTGAGATCTGCACCGAGCCGGTAAAGTATGCGCCTTCAATTCCTGGTCACACGAGCCTACCGCCATTTGACGGGAAAACGCCCTGGGAAGAGTATTTTACTCTATTCGAAACTGCGGCACGAGTACACCAGTGGACGGCTGCGGCTAAGGCGTCTGTGTTGAGCCTTTCGCTACGGGGCGATGCTTTAGGCGTCCTTCATTCGATCCCAGTTGCGGACCGCCTGAACTATGACGAGCTTATCAGAAGACTGGAGATGCGGTTCGGACATCGGCACATGGAGCAGGTGTATCGCGCGCAGTTGAGGGACCGATGCCAGCAGCCAAACGAATCCTTGCAGGAGTTTGAGGCGGATATTGTCCGACTTGTACGGAGCGCCTACCCCGCCTTGCCGGAAGAGGTCTATGAGCGTCTGTCTAAGGACTGGTTCATCGACGGTCTACGGGAACCTGAGAGAGACCCAGCAAAACTGTCCCGTCCTAAAACCTTGAACGAGGCGCTCATTCAAGCTTTAGAGTTTGAGGCCGTCAAAGAGTCAATACAGTGCCAGGCGAGAGTTAGGTACGCCAATGCAGAGAAAGCAGGACAACAGTGGACCTTGGATGATCTGGTGCAAAAGGTTGTCGATGCGTTAATCGGTTTGGAGAAGAAGGAGTTGCGCTGCTGTAACTGTAGTAAACTGAGGCAACCAAGAAGAAGTTTACCCGTGGATCCTGTACCACGAAATCAACCGTCGAAGGAGGAGCCACGAAGAGTCGCGTGTTTGCGAAGAATCACTATTGAGGATGACCAATGGCGAGACAAGACACTGCGTAGGAACGGAAAGGAAGACGCCACTTTGAAGTGTGAAATGCAGATTGGTAGTAAGCCAGATGAGGATTTGGCCGGAGATTATCATGTGCCACATGTTAAGAAACGGGCAAATGATGTCTACAAGTCAGACCCAGCCTGAAACCCAGTGAACGGATGACAGAATGCTACGACGTCAAAGCGGAAAAAGGGTTTACAACGCTGGAGACCTGGTATGGTTGAACAATCCCAGGAACCGCCAAGCTACTCTCCGAACCTTCAGGAAACTAAGGACGGTCCGTATGAAGTTGTCACCCGGATCAACGATTTGATCTACAGAATGAAAACGCATGGGAAACCTCGGGTTGTCCACATCAATCGGCTGGCGCCTTTCAAAGCAGAGAATAAGCTTCAGAGGAGCAGGAGGTCAGATATCGTACGCCGGGAGAAACGTCAATCAACAAGGACGAGGAACCTTCAAGGAACAGTAGTCATCGTGGAGTAAGCAGGATCATTTACAGAGATCTCTTCGAAGTTCCACAGGTATGCGCTCACACTGTGTTGCCCAAGATTTGAACATGTCAAGAGGAATCGCCCGGGTATTTAGGAGCAAGTTCGGGCGTGTGGAAGAGCTGAGATGCCAGGACCCGGCTGTAGGAAGGACGTTGCATTTGAGGCATGGTCATCAACACCTGTTCTACCTGGTGACGAAGCAATGGTCTCATGGGAAGCCAACTTACGAGTCGGTTAAAGGGGTTTGATTGACCTGCGCCAGACCATGATTCGATTGGGGATCCGGAAACTTGCCATACCAAAGCTGTCATGTGGGCTCGACGGACTTGAGTGGTCGAGAGTGAGGAGCATGATCGAAGACGTATTCAAGAACACGGCAATAGAGGTTCTAGTGTGCATTTTCGACCCCAGGGGCTTCAAAGGCAGGAAGACATCGCTGCATCCGATCAGCCTGGACCTCAAAAACCAGTAGATCTTCCTGTTCTGGGACAGAACAGGCTTAGGAGGGGTAATGTAGCGGACATTGGGTCTCGCGGGGACCGCTTGGATGGCGCATCGATTCACGGGCGTATTTAGAGGCCTTCCTGGAAGCGGCCGCCACCCTCGGTGCCTGTGCCTATTCACCGCGGGCGTTGACCTAATTTCGAGCGACTTGTTTACTAGACCTCTCTCGAAATCTGGAAAGAGCCCTACTTTAAACCTTCTAGCAAATTCCACCGGCTCATATATAGCCCTCCTCGGGAGCTCGAGTAGTCAGTTCCGGGCAGTGAATGGATGTGAACGAATCGGGGCCGCGTTCCTTGTGAACGAATAGTCCAGTGTAAGACTGTGTAAGAAGGTCCGCGCACCTAGTGAATGTGTAAGTGTTGTGTGAATACAGGGTCACAACCCTTGTGTGAACAGTGTCAGTGTAAATTCTCGGTGTCAGCGATCTTCATTGTGCCCGCTGCGAACGTCGGCTGCGAGTGATCTTCGAGGCATCGACACCCACCGTTGGATTCCCGACTGAAGAGTGCTACGAGAACACGTGAGTGAACGGACTTCGCGCCGGGTGTGAATAGACTGTGTAAAGTGCAAATAGTGAAATAAGGAACTGTACATTGTGTAATAGTTTGTAGCCATTGAGTGAATAATTAATTGTGTAATCAGTGTAATAATTATACTGTAAATAAATAGTGAGTTAACAAAGACTGACGCCTTATTATTCGTACCCGTGAAAAACATTACAATATAACTGTCAGCAATGTTTTTATCTACTCGTTACAATTATTTATCTTATTGTTGTCAACTGTTTTATTTATTTAATCACATTGTTAATATTATTTCATTCGTCACACATATTTATTTCATTGTTATTGTTATATTCTATTACACAGTTTCTTTTATATTATGTATCATGTCTCAATTAAGTTATAATGGTTTTACTGTATGTAGGACTACACTTCCTTTAATCGTATGTAAAACTATATTTTCATATTTCTAATCACAACCATCTATTGTACCATGTATATATTGGCGATTGCCGTTTGTAATAAATAAATCAGTTGTATTTGAGAATACATCTATTGTATTTGAGAAGGTATCAATTTTATTTGAGCTTATATCAATGGTATTAAAGAAGATATCAACTGTAGTTGAGAAGGTATTAATAATTGTGTATGAGAAGATATCAAGTGTATTAAGATTTTAGACGAAAGGCAAGGGATTCGTCTGACTTGTGTGTCAATCAACCAGTTTTGATCAAGCGTGATGGTAAATGGATAAAGTCAAGAATTGTAGCTAAAGATCAAAGACCTAGGTCTTACATTGTTGAGTCGAGTATGCATAATCACACTCTTCTTAGAAATAGGCCTCTTCCACAGGAACCTCTGGTTCTAATTTGTCTGGTGATGTGTATAACAAGTTTGAGTTTTCTAATAACAAATATATTTGTTCTCCCAGGTCCAAACCTACCACTCCTCGACCCTCACCGACAAAGTCTCCTGTGCCAAATCCAAGTCCATGACAAGTACAGGTAAGGTCTCCAACTCTCCATCTCCTAATATCCTGGGTCCTTACCAAACCCGTTCTGGTCGAGTTATCAAAATACCAAACAAATTAGATTTGTAACTTGACAGGTATGTAAAAAGAAAATGCATCCTACATAAGTTCTGTAGGTTAAGGTATTTATTTTATTTAATATGTTTTGTTAGTGTTAAGGATTTTAGCCTAACAATTTCAGTAACCCTTGTTTGTCTTTTCAGAATTTAATACATGTATAAAATGTGTAAAACTTGTTGATTTAATCACATTATCAAATAAAACAAATATTGTCAATACAGTTAATATTCACCATTTTGCCATTTGAAGTTTTAAACTAACTCACTCAAAGTGTTCATTATTTTGCAACATTCACGATCGTTAATTGCATCTCGAGATTAAATGATTTAATTTTTATCAAATATTAATTCAAGATAATTGTTTTATTTTTGGGATTTTCGTTGAACCCGGAGAACATTTACTGTAAATTTACAATGCATCGCTGTCTTCGAAATCGTTATGTAAACCTACACAGTTCCGACTTAAAATGTACAATACATTTTCTCCGAAATTATTGGGCGAACGATTCCTAAACTGCAAGGTTGTAACTATTTTATATAAAACCTTTGACCCGTCTAATATTTGTTTCCACTGATTAGATTAAGTAGGGCTGGTAGTGAACCAGTTATACGTCAACCAAAGGTTTATTGTACTGCCCCGGTTATCTTAGCCTGGGAGACCCACCCAGTGGGACCACAAAGCCTCAAGATGACTACCCCAAGCTCAGACAAGTTAACTTCATCCCAACTACGCCCCTCAAGTATACACCTTCTCCCATGGTGTAATGCCTTCTCCTGATCTCCAGAGAGGGATAGTCTAATAGAATGTGCCTAGCAGTTTCTCCTGTCTGCTCACAGAGTCTACATAGAGTACTCGCCCTTCGGGCTGCTAGAGAGCTACGCCACCCAGACCTCCGCTTCGGCCTGCGGCCTCTTCATAAAATAAGGACTCGCTGCGCTCATGGCGTTGCTCAGCCTGCGGCCTCGCTAGGTGCTTCAAATAAGTTGACGTTAATCGTTTGTATTTATTACAAATTTTAATGTTAATAATCATCTTAAAATTCCATAACACGACATCGTGTATTTTTTTCTAGTCATTCTATCAACTTTCATTAATTATATTATTTGAGAACATAAATTTACGAATCTTTTAGTACCGTATGGATTTGGCCGATGTAAGACCTATACCGCGGGGCGGGTGGTATAGCCGTTGTAAAAACATCAAAATCTAACGAAAGTACGCACTTTGGGTACGTGGGTAAGATATTTTATGGACATAGAGTATTACCATTATGCAAACCCATTGTCTGTAGATGGTACCTGAAGTGCTCAGAGCGTTTTAACCTGTGTCCACCGAAATACAACATTCAGGCATGGTAAGCTTAAAACACTGCCTGCTCTAAACGAAATATTATCGTACCAAAAGTATTTAGAAAGTATCTCAAATATTTTAAATAATAAACATAATTATGAAATAAGAAACTACAAACAATTTACAAACCGTGTTTTGTAAATACTCAAAGAGCCAGACAAACATTCAATATTTGACAGCTAAATCGTTCAATAATTTGTCACTGGAGATACGGGATCAACCGGTAAACGTTTTGAATCCAGAATAAAAATAATTTTATCAAAAATACCCTAGTGTAGATGAACTTTTGCGAGACAGTAAAACATATCTATTTAATCACGTTAGCAACAGTAATCTAACTTTTATTTATATAAATTATGTCTAAGTATAAATATGTATTATGTACTTAGTATAATACAATTTATAGTGACAATTGATAAAACATTGTAAAATGTCTTCAGCAATCAAGTATTCTCATTCTTATTCTTAAGGATAAGTATTTTAGACCTGAACAGCGCGCCTGTAGCCGGACAGCTAGTTCTGCTTGGCTTTGCTGTCAAGCGTGTGTCGAGAGAGAGTTGCAGGCGTTATATATAATTAACTAGCTGAGAGTACTCGCGCTTCGCCTCAGGGCTTTAATAACGTAGCTGCTGTGTGTATATTTTAAGAAAATTGCAAATTCAAAGTAAACAAAAATATTCCTATATATCCTTAGAAAACCCATTTAGTTTGCCTGTTAGTTCACCATCTTCTCCTTATAAGTGCAGTTGGCTACCTTGTAAAGGTCATAGTTACTCCCGCCGTTCTGCCCGTTTTAAGAGCTTGCTTTGGTTCTTTTAATTTATCTTGAGGATATATATGGACATAATATGCAGCTAAAGACACACTGCGTGATTAGCTTAACCCTCAAACAAAGTTTAATTGTCATAGTTTCATCCGATTTTGACTTATAAGCGGTCCAAATTGCTTAAAAACACTATCAGAGTCCACTTCGGTCCATTTCCTTATAATTTGTGAAAGTTGTATGGATATGAAATATAGCTAAAACACACTGCGTGATGGGCTTAACCTATAAACATAGTTTCACCGCCATAGTTTCAGCCAATTTTGACGGTCCAAAACGCCTAAATAACGTGTTCAGAGCCCACTTTGGTCCCTTGCCATTTATTTTGTGGATGTTGCATTTTATTTATTTATTACATACGGCAATCGCCAAAATATCATGGTACAATAGACTAGAAATATAAAAATATAGTTTTAAATACAATTGAAGTGATTATATACTTTGCAAAGACCGAAAATGGTGTCAAAAAATTCCTGTCCGTTTGTAACGATTTGAAGGCATATTGGACCGCTTATAACTTAAAATCGGCTGAAGGTTTGGCGGTGAAACTTCGTTAAATGGTTCAGATTACACATCGATAGCTACTCGTACATTAATCCACAACATAGATAAATACACACTGTGTAATAAGCTTAACCCTTTAACGAAGTTTCACCGCCAAAGCTTCAGCCGATTTTGAGTTATAAGCGGTCCAATATGCCTTAAAAACGTTTCAGACAGAGAGGTTTTTTTTACGCCAGTTTCGGTCTTTGCAAAGTATATAATCATCAAATAACCAAAAACCGATGGATTCATTGCAATGTACAAAAGTTTTAATATATTTATATAGATTGTAATACAGTACTATAAGACCGGTTGTACAGGTAAATACTCGTAATAAAGCCGGTGACTGAACGAGTAAATGTTTAGGCACTTCCCGGCATGCTACCCCTCAACCACCGCCTCTTTCGAAACTCTTGGTGTGAAACCTTCGGGAACATCTGAAAACATTCTTCTTTTAAGGCTGGTAAGGGATTTTGCACAAGTTGGCAGCCAAAAGATGGCGTCTGGAAAATCTACCCTTGTACTTAGCCGATATTTTGCATCTTAGTGGCAAAACAGTTGCTCGAATCTTTACTCTGATGAAAAATCGTCGTCTAAAACAAATTCCCAACAACTTTTGTATTCAACACGTTTTCCCACCTCTGACGGTTTCGTTGCTAGATTAGTTATAAGTTAAATTGTCGAAAATTTAAGTTTCCACTGTGTTTGGGCTCTTAGTTACGGTACTTATAAAACACCCAGACATATATAACTAAAAAAAATGTTTAAATTGGGGCAAAACGTAATAAGGGTTAAAGAATGTGCCAGAAATACGAGGCTGCAGGCCGAGTGGGGGTCTGGGGGACGCCGTTGCGCACGCATCAAACTCAGCACCTGTGCACCAAGTGTGTGAACGGTGTACACTAAATTTAACTAAATTTGAATAATTCAATAGTGAATAGCCCTGTAAGCTATTTGTTTGGCCCTAAATACAAAATGTACAGTGGGCCAAGTCAATTTATACAAATAAAATCAATAGTAGAAGTTCAAGCCATGCAAGTTTTAAATTACAACAGTGAGTAATTCGAGCTTAGAACTGATAATGATCGATGATTCCGTTTTGCACTTTGCTCAGTTAATCAGATATTCGCAATTTTATATTTTTCACTAATTTTTAATATCTCCCACAGTATTTATCGGATTTGACTAAATCTTAACATAGATTTGTATCTATGTAAGACCATTTATGGACAAAATTACCAGACTGATTAACTTATCATTTTTACACGGTGGCTGTTTTATTGTAATTTTATAGCATTTTTGGCGTTACATCTTAAACAGTGAATAAACGGTGAGTTTGACGAAAAAAAGAATAACGTTTTGTAGTGAATTTTATTACCTAACTATTGACTCAAGATCATAACAATCTATTGGAAAACAACGAAGCTTTAGGAAAACTCTGGCTGAAAACAGATAAGTTTTCACCTTATTATCTTGATGTTTGCCACGGTTTCCACTGTAACTTTGTTGATCTTAATCGATTTTTTGACCTTGGTGTCAATAGATAGGTAGTCCCTTTGCTAAAAACTGTATTCTTTACATTTTATCGTAAAACTCACCGTTTGTTCATATTTATGGTGTAACGCCAAAAAGTTCCCTAAAAATACCATACAATAGCCACAGTTTTAAAATGATAAGTTAGATCATGCTGGTAATTTTTCCATAAATGGTCTTTACTAGATACAAATTTATGCAAAGTTTGAATCTGATAATTAAGCGTTTTTGGACAAATGTTTATGGTTATGTTACCCATATAACCTTTTCCCAGAGTCTGGCACTTTACTTATGGGACACCCTGTATATGTGTGTAGGTTTTGCAAAGCTACGACTAAGAAGTTGAAAGACAAGCGTCCCGAGGTGGATTTATTGTAGTAATATAAAAGCCAAACTTCACTGTTCACAAAAATATAAGAATAAGAATGAATTTATTTTCTCAAAATACAGTACAGTATGTACAAAATAGTTGTTTACAGTAAAAATTAAAATGAACATTCTTGTTACACATATTCATATATGAATATTCATAATTAATACAATATAAAATATACATATAACATAGTTCTAATATACATAATATAATAGTCAAAAACATAACTATTTGAGAAAATATTAGGGCCTCAGTAGGCAAAGCCCCGTGTAGAGGTTCCTTCAAACAAGAAAAACTTCAACTTTTGGCCCTAAAGAGTGCAAATTAATCTGGTATTAAACACAGACATTGTAAACAAAGAAAGGAAAAAATATATTTACATAACACTTGAAATAAATTTACTTATTTATCTTAACCCTTAGCTTAATTACAACTGTATATTGGTAAGTGAGTCAATGTTCTCAAAATCCAGTAGCCAAGCTTTAACATTTTTCATAAAAACTCTCACGTTTCTAGAATTTTTAATATGATCTGGAATTCTATTGTACACTGTTGGACCCAAAAGAAAACAAAACAATTAGAAAAAAAAAGTAGAATTTGGTTTCGGAACGTATAAATATTCCACTTTCCTTAATTTATTCTTGTACACATTAGATATTTCTGGAATGTTACCACTTAATATTTAATATAGTTGTAATACTTTATATACAAACATGTATCTTAAAGGAAGCATTTTTGCTCTAAAACAAAGGCTGAGACGGTTCCATTTACCTTTTTTGTAGTTATTTTTAAGAACTTCTTTTGTTGTACAAATATTGAATTTAAATTACTTTCAAAGGTTCCGCCCCAGCAAGAAATTCCGTATTCTAATCTGCTATGTACAAGTGCAAAATACGATGAACGTAAAATCTTGTCATTACATAAATCCCTAAGAAAATAAAATACCTTAAAACATTATTTAATTTGTACTTTAAAGTATTTACATGTTTCTTCCAATTAATCTCCTGATCAAGAATTACTCCCAGAACCTTATAAGAAGAATATAGTGAACCTTTGCATAGCCTTGTAACTACAAGCTACAACTTCTAAACAACCTATCTACTGGGCCTTCTCACCTATCTACTGGGGTCAGAACCTATCTACTGGGGCCTTCTCACCTATCTACTGGGGTCAGAACCTATCTACTGGGGCCATTTCAACTATCTACTGGGGTCAGAACCTATTTTCGGCTATATAATACAAGAAAGTATGACGGATATTTCCAAATGACATAGACTATTTTGGAGCAAAAGAGGTAAAAATAGACAACTGTATGCCCATTTTCAAATTATGATTTGAATATTATTTCAAAGAACAGGTTCAGGTGTAACACAGGATCGGTAGTTTGATGCCAGGGATCGGTACTCTAGCAACATCCTCCCTTTAACAAATACGAGTAGCCTATACTCTGTCGGGGACAAAAACAATGAATGGAACATTTATTTCAACCATGGTGAATCACGGGTTAATTTATAAAATCCGATATCGCCATTTTCCTGAAATCATAGCTTTCTGGTACTAAACCGAGCATTCATTTGACACGTAAGATGTTTAACTTGTCACTACTTAATTTAAGCTAAGGCAGAAATAGAAACACATAACAACGGCATATACTCGTATGTAGCATAAGAACAGACTTTAATATACGTAACATAACAACGGCATATACTCGTATGTAGCATAAGAACTGACTTTAATATACGTCTCGTACCTATGGGAACCACTTAGTTAAACACCGTAAATTGTTTAAACCCGAATATGTCTAATTTCTACCAGATATACGAGTATAATGTTTTACCTTTCTGTAGAATTCCACTTTAGCTAGGCTGGAAACTGCTATTCACAACAACACTGTAAACCTTTCACACGACACTAAATTTTAAAAATAAATGCAATAACCATTGTTAAACACGAAAATAGGCACTCACGACCGATACTTTCAATACGCACAAGCGAGCTATTGATTGTAAACATTCATGTAACAACTTGATCTACTGCGGAGAAGTCAGCTGTTCAGTCAACTAACAATCAATAAGATATGAGCCAAAATAAACCACAGATTACCAATTTTACTATGATCACTGCCCCCAAGATGGCACATAATTACGACACCAATAAAACGATATCTTTATGATATTCTTTTCTTTTGCTTGTATACATTGTATACAAATCATTATACATTTACAGCATTAATTTTTTCCCAAAACCTGACAAATTGTACATTTTTATAGACGCCTCGTCACGCTGAACACGAATCTTCATTATCTTTAGTATTAAAATAATATTAATTAAATTTCAAACAAGGCATTATACAGTACAGTACGTTCTATTGCAGAAGATCTGAGGAAATCAGTATTTAGTGAGTGCTTTCAAAACAAGACCACATTAGTCGAACTACACATTAGTCGAACTACACATTAGTCGAACTACACATTAGTCGAACTACACATTAGTCGAACTACACATTAGTCGAACTACACATTAGTCGAACTACACTTTAGTCGAACACTAGTGTATGTTAAAAGTGTGTCAATTTTTGCAGGCGCTTTGCTTCTTTAATAAATTTGTTACACTGTATTGGAGATGCATTATTCATGTTATGACTTACTTTTGGAACATTTATTTTGGCTACACAACTTCTTTTTCAAAATGAAAAGAACTATGAATTTATAAATATAAAACCAAACTTTGAAATTGTAATGTTTGGTTTTGTAATTGTTTTGATTGTTACATCTTGATCTGAAGAAGGTTTCAATTTGAAACCGAAATATAGAAAGATATAAATTTAAATGTTGTTTTAATTTTGAAAAAAAGAAGGTGTGTAGCCAAGATTAGTGTCCTTAAATAAATAATAATAAATAAATAAATGGTTTATTGAAAAACATGTGACATGTTATGCAATCGTAGTTTTTCTTTTTAGCTAAAGTTTTCCGCACATTCTAGCATCGAAATCCCGTTCATACATACATTTTTGACATTCATTCTCTCTCAATCATTCGAATTGAACCAAACTAGTCCCGTAATTAATTAATGTGTTCCGCGATTTCCCAGTCATGTGCCATGAACTCGTCTGTATTATAAAATGCTTCTGCGGCCAAAACCTTTTTCAGACGAGTTTTATAAGCCTTGAGCTCCGGGGCACTTTTGATCGAATTTAGCAACTAGTTGACGAGCTGAACTCCTACCTGAGAAGGTAAACTTTCATGAGCTGCCGTTCTGTGTCTCCCAGTTCGGTAGTCTTAAATGTATGAAACACCTCCAGAACGTCATTTCGACGGAGACTTACTTTTACTTATGTTCTTTAGCTCCTAGGGTGAGCATAGGGCCGTGACGAGTTCGTAATATGAGATAAAATTCAATAATTTAGCAATCTAAATTTAACTTAAATGTTCTGAAGAAACTGTTTTAAAAATGTACTATTCTTAAATTTAGAGCAAAAGTGAAAAACTTGCCAATAGGGCGCGTGTAGGGAACAGTTCTCCACTAATTTTCTATAAGTTGATTGCGCAAAGTGAGCAGCAACAAACATTCCACTCTTAGTTGTCAACTTTCTTTGATCTTATCCACAATCCACGGCAAACCAAATTGTATTAACAGATTTGTCTCTTCACAAGAAGATAGAAAAGGTTAGTAGGAAAAGCAAAAATTGCTGCAACTTGTGGAAAACGTAATGGACGTCTTTGGAGTTTGGTGTAAACACTGCCTTTGGTTGGTGGATTGCTAAGTTGCTAGACTGCTGTTGGTAGACTGCTAAGTTTGGTAGACTGCTAAGTTGCTAGACTGCTAAGTTGGTAGACTGCTGTTGGTAGACTGCTAAGTCGCTAGAGTGCTAAGTTGCTAGACTGCTAAGTTGCTAGACTGCTAAGTTTGGTAGACTGCTAAGCTGCTAGACTGCTAAGTTGCTAGACTGCTAAGTTGGTAGACTGCTAAGTTGCTAGACTGCTGTTGCTAGACTGCTAAGTTGGTAGACTGCTAAGTTGGTAGACTGCTAAGTTGCTAGACTGCTAAGTTGCTAGACTGCTAAGTTTGGTAGACTGCTAAGTTGCTAACTGACTGCTTAGGTTGGTAGACTGCTAAGTTGGTAGACTGCTGTTGCTAAACTGCTTAGGTTGGTAGACTGCTAAGTTGTTAGACAGCTAAGTTGCTAGACTGCTAAGTTGCTAGACTGATAAGTTGCTAGACTGCTAAGTTGCTAGACTGCTAAAGTTGGTAGACTGCTAAGGTTGGTAGACTGCTAAGGTTGGTAGACTGCTAAGTTGCTAAACTGCTAAGTTGCTACAGTATTGAAACAATAATTCTGTGATGTTTATTTCTTAACCCCCCCCCTCAACAGGGTATGTAAAAACAATTCTAGAGGGTGTTTTAAGGTGAATATGGAATGATGGTGAGTGTGATGAGTGTTTTGATCGATGATAAGATGTAGTCTTGTTACAAACTAGGGCCGAGGCTTGTTACATAGTGGAAGGCTTCATTTTCCCAAAGTCAATCTTCAGTTTGGAAGTTTGCATTTTTCTGACTTCGGGCCAATGGTGTACAACGGGCTTCCCAATACCTTAAAGGCGTAGTAGTTTTAAATTTAAGGTGTGACATTTAAGCACTGAAAACAAATAGTTCGCCTTGCTTTGCGGGTGGATTCCAACTCACACCCCTAAAAGCGAAAGTTCGAGGCGGTCCGAATTCACACCCCGTGAACATGGATGAGCAATTACAGTACGCATCACTACATCTTTGACAAGCGGCATATTGTACAATTGAGTAAATTGTATTTAATTGTTATTAAAATTCCAAAACTTAAGTAGAAAACTTGATCAGAAACAATTGTCAAATTTTAAAACGAAGTAGTTCTGAAATAAAATAAGTTTTATTTATTTTGGCCAATCAAGCGATTTTAAAGTAAATAAATATACATTGAAAACATTAAACACCCATAGTAAATAGTGCTTTAGAATAAACACACTAAAGTGGTAATAAATTACCAAAGGGTGTTTTATGGTTCAATCATATTTTGTTGAAGACCCTATACAATAAAAATTCTACAAACATTGAGGTTAATTTAAATAAGAAAATAAATATTAAACCTTTCGTATTTACAGAATTGTATTTATTAATTGTACATGTGCATCTCACAGTTTCGTGAACCTTTTGCTAACTTTAGCTACACATTCCTTTCTTGATATTTTCCCACTAAGATATTCACTCTCGGCAACACAAAGTTCGTCTAGAGCACGTCGGTGGGCTTTACCTCCGGTTTTCCTGGGGTTCATTTAGAGACTGTATCTTAATGAAAACAAATGTTTGATTACTGATCAGTTCTCTGACAAAGGTAAAACCATCGGTGTGCTTGGTAACACTTTTTCCAAAGTGTGCGTGGAAAGATTCGCATGGATTTGTTGTTACACTGCCCAAATTTCCGCTGGGAACAAAGCACCGGTTTCCAAATATGTTTCCACTAAATAGTCACTAAACTTTCTAATTTTTGGGTTATCTGGTAGATTGTCCATGAAGTCCTCTATGTAAGCGTCGTGGACTTCTTCCGGCTTCAGATAAGGCAACCCGAACACTTTTCGCAACCAACTTCTTTCCTCGTGAGTGTTGGTCACCCCCAGTCAGGTACCGGATAGCTGTCAGGACCGCCTGTTAAAAATGAGGTGAAGTGTACAATAATTGCTCACCGATGTTCACGGGGTGTGAATTCGGATCGCCTCGAACTTTCGCTTTTAGGGGTGTGAGTTGAAATTCAGCCTTGCTTTGCTATGTTGGGAAAGTGAAGAGAAGAAAACATATTCTACGTTACCAGAATGCCGTATTTTTGTCAGGACTATAATGGTCAGGCAGTTACTATTAAGACGCGGCCATTATGGTCTTAAAGAATATACGATCCAATGACTCTAACCTATTACACACCACCCTCACTCAAGAACCATGTAAAGCTTCTCTTGCGATACCTAGAGGTTTGCTAAACACCATATTCTGAAAGCCGTACAAATGAAAGCGAGCTCCATCCCTCTTGAGTGAAACTGTAGCTTTGTTGTCATCCAAGGTTCCAATTATTCGCTGGCAAAACTCTTAATGCTGTCTGTATTCACAAGGCTTCATAGATATATGTAATATTGGGTGTAAATGCTTTGAAATTTTGCTTAAAGATCCGACCACTGTTAGAGGGTATTTTAAGGTGAATATGGGATGAAGGGTGAGTGTTTTGAATGCTTTTGATGGATGATGAGGTGTAGTATTGTTACAAACTAGCCCAAATACGCCTAAATAGCCCAACGCCCAATGGAATGGGCCAACGGCTTAACGTGACTTCCGAACCACAAGGAATAGCCATCGTGAAAAGTTATCACTGCACCCTGGAATCGAACCCGGGCTGATTTAGTGAGATGCACGCACTATACCACTGAGCCATGGCCGCCCCCATGCCAATGCCAAACTCTCTCTATGCTAGCTCTGATGTTAGGGCTGCTTGTGCGCCACCATAACTAAGTCGATGATTTACGACATAGGGTGATGTACGCCGAAAGACAAAACTCAAAATATACTGATAACAATGAATCCAAGAGTCCAACTCCTAAGAAAATCTTTCAAACTAATTATTTATACATAACAGAAACCCAGTAAACCTGCCGCACAAAAATGACGACACATCCCCAGTGAAGTACAACGTAGAGAACGTGTTAAATTTATATACAGTAATTTCATTTCGATGTAATTTTACTGCACTGAAACCTAGTAGTTTTAGCAGTTACTTGTTTGAACCAAGACATTTCTCAGAGTAAGTTTACTCAAGTAACGTCCTCAATGTTAAATGAGGCACAGGACTGGACACATATTACTTCAAATGCCTAACCCACGCCACGTGTCGTAATCTATTAAATGTTATACAAATTATAGTTTTGTACTTTCCTTATACAGAGCTGAACTTTTTCAGGTTCATGGCCTATTGTAACACTAATTTCTCGTATAATTAAGTTAGTTCTATTTTTAACTAGTTGAGAGTACCCGCGCTTCGCCTCGGGGCTTTCTTACTATTGCTGTGTGTATATTTTAATAAAACTGCAAATTTAAAGTAAAACATTTTCTTATATATCCTTAGAAAACCCATTTAGTTTGCCTGTTTGTTCACCATTATCTCCTTATAAGTGTTAGCTACCTTGTGAGAGTCATAGTTACTCCGCCGTACCAGACGTTTTTAGGCATTTTGCAATTTATTTTGAGGATGTTATATAGACATAAAATTATTTTTATTTTATTTATTTATTTTATTTATAAAATGTAGCTAAAGACTCACTGTGTGATTAGCTTAACCCTTAAACAAAGTTTTACCGCCATAGTTTCATACGATTTTGACTTATAAGCTGTCCAAAATGCCTAAAACATGTCCAGAGGCCACTTTGGTCCCTTGCCATTTATTTTGTGGATATAACATATAGCTAAAGACACATTGAGTATTGGGCTAAACCCTTAAACGAAGTTTCACCGCCATAGCTTCAGTCAATTTGAGGTATAAGCAGTCCCATATGCCTTGAAAATGTTACAGACAGACGGACAGGATTGTTTTCAGTCAGTTACGTCTCGCCGGGTTTAGGGGTTTTGACACAGGAAGGAGACAATAGCAGGTCAAAATCCCAAAATATGGCAAAAGTAGGCATTCTGATTTCGGCTGAATTTCAACTCACACCCCTAAAAGCGAAAATTCGAGGCGATGCGAATTCACACCCCGTGAACATCGGTGAGCAATTATTGTACGCTTCACCTCACCTTTAACAGGTGGTCCTGACAGCTATCCGGTACCTGGCTGGGGTGACCAACACTCACGAGGAAAGAAGTTGGTTGCGGAAAGTGTTCGGGTTGCCTTATCTGAAGCCGGAAGAAGTCCACGACGCTTACGTAGAGGACTTCATTGACAATCTACCAGATAACCCAAAAATTAGAAAGTTTAGTGACTATTTAGTGGAAACATATTTGGAAACCGGTGCTTTGTTCCCAGCGGAAATTTGGGCATCCTTTAACAGAGACAGTGTAATAACAAATCCATGCGAATCTTTCCACGCACACTTTGGACAGAAGTGTTACCAAGCAAACCCCGATGTTTTACCTTTGTCAGAGAACTGATCAGTAATCAAACATTTGTTAACATTAAGATACAGTCTCTTAATGAACCCCCAGGAAAGCCCACCGACGTGCTCTAGACGAACTTTGTGTTGCCAAGAGTAAATATCTTAGTGGGAAAATATCAAGAAAGGAATATGTAGCTAAAGTTAGCAAAAGGTTCACGAAACTGTGAGATGCACATGTACAATTAATAAATACAATTCTGTAAATACAAAAGGTTTAATATTTATTTTCTTATTTAAATTAACCTCAATGTTTGTAGAATTTTTATTGTATAGGGTCTTCAACAAAAATATGATTGAACATTAAACACCCTTTGGTAATAAAGTGAGTTTATTCTAAAGCACTTTTACTATGGGTGTTTAATGTTTTCAATGTATATTTATTAACTTTGAAATTGCTTGATTGGCCAAAATTAATAAAACGTGTTTTATTTCAGAACTACTTTGTTTTTAAAATTTGACAATTGTTTCTGATCAAGTTTTCTACTTAAGTTTTGGAATTTTAATGACAATTAAATACAATTTACTCAATTGTACAATATGCCGCTTGTCAAAGATGTAGCGATGCGTACTGTAATTGCTCATCCATGTTCACGGGTGTGAATTCGGACCGCCTCAAAATTTCGCTTTTAGGGGTGTGAGTTGAATCCACCCGCTCGTTTTACACCGTCATAGAGAAAGCTAGAGGAGTAACACGTTTTCTGATACCTGTAGTGCCCGATTTCTCATAAGTTGTTCAATAGTTTCACAAATACAGTTTGAAGCCATCAAAGTTGTAGTGTTCAACTCCATTTTACACTCAAAAGCAACTCGACACGACGTGCTTGAGATTGTCCGGTGTCGATGATTCGAGTGTGACCAAATCGTGCGATTTGCGAGAACGAATGAACTTTTCGAGCCGAGGGGTGAAATACGGTGAGACTCTTAAAAGATTTCCTCAAAACGCTATCTGTGTTTGCCGCTGACTTGTAATGCCGCAAAGATGAAGGAATATTGAGCTATTTGAGTATTTTCTATCCAATGCGTAAAAGTAAAATTCGTCCAAACACCGATTTTTCTGTTTGTGTTCGCTCATACAGTTGTGATTAAACAATTCTTTTTGATGTCAAGTAAATGAACAGATAATGTTATGGTGGGTAGATTGCGCATAGATGACACATGGCTGAGGCAGGGAAATCAACGTAGTTAAGCAGACCAAGCACAGATAGCGCTGCGAGCACTGTCATCTCTCGCCGTCTTCCCCTCTCCCTCTGCACCATATGCTCGAGTTTGTCCGATGTCGATGACTTAAATGTGACCAAAACGTGCGATTTTCGAAAACGAAAGATCTTGCGCGTGCGAGCATAGCGAGCCGAGGGAGGAGAAAGACAGCAGCGCTATCTGTCCTTGGGCTGCCGAACTATGTTAATTTTCCTGCCTCAGCCTATCGGTATCCATGCGCTATCTACCTACCACAGCATCATCTTTGATGTGAGCTATTCACGCCGTTAGCACAGAGCACAAACATGAATGTGCAACGAACCTGACTCTACAAAACGAGTTTGTGAACCTTTAAAAAATGTAAATACATATTTCTATTTATGAATGTGTCAGCAGTCTACAAATCGCATCATTGTCGGATTTTAATAAACCCTAATATAGGTATGCCTTACGTGTATCCCTCTTGAGATTGTTTAATGACATTTCAAGGAGGCCTACTTGTTTATTTTGGTCTTGCTCATCGATAAACCAACAATTACTTAAGCAAAGGGGATCTCTCCGACTTATTGATAAACTATGAAGTCCACTTTGCAACCTAAAATACCGAGACTTAAAGTTAAAAAGTTAGTTTAAAGTTTGCTGTTGACGATGAAAGAATTTCTCAGGTTGAAATATTAGTGCCGCGTCGTTTTACATCAAATCACTATTTGAGATGCCGACCACTCTCATGAGGTTATGCGGTGTAGTCTTGTTACAAACTAAGGCCGACTCTGCCTTAAAATGGCTCATTAATTAATAGCCCAATGACCAATGGAAATACAAGGACCAAGGGCTTAACGTGACTTCCGAACCATGCAGGTGGTGGTCTGATATGTCTAAACGATGGTGGGAGTTGATGCGTGTATCATCAGATGATCACTGAGACTATCTGAGCCACTTTAGACCTATATCATCCTCACAACCTGACCTCCATGAAGCTGGATTACAGGACCACGCCACGAATCCCAGTCTATGAATATTAGTGCCGAGACGTTTTCCATAGTTAGCGAAAAGAACATGTCCTTTAGAACCTAGATTTGAGCCCGTCTAGAGAATTAGTGGTTCGACTAGAAGGAAGCCTAGCTTCTGAAAGATCTAGTCAACCAAAATAAAATTTAACATTGGCTTAAAGAAGTTGTGCTTTAGATTATATTATTATTTCCAATATTGGAGCTCAAGCATCTCGTTACCTCTTTGTTAGGTTATATCAGGGTTGTTTCTAAAAGGTCCTGTATGTATGTGTTGCTTCTTTTTTATGTTGGAAGCTAGGCAGTGGCCAGATCTTTTAAATATGTCCAAATCTTTCGGTGTTTTTATCTTCATAAAATGATGATATGTGCTTTAAGTTTTAACACAGATAGTTTCCGAATTTTCAAATTAATTGGGTGGGTACATTGGGTACCTGAAAACTCCCATTGGGTACTTGAATTCATGGGAATTTTTAAAATTAAGTTTTGAATAAGTGAGGGTTTGTAACATTGTAGCTTTTGTTAATTTATTTTCCTCCTCGTACTCTTCTTTGTTTAAGTTGTACGAGTAGTTTGTTGTTCTAAATGTTATTCTTTTTCTTTTCTTTACTGTTTACGCTGTTTACGGTAGGGTTTATGGGATCACAAAACGATTTCAGGGAAAGCGGTCCAAACCCTTGTGCCTGCGCCGGGAATCGAACCCGTGACCTTGCGCTTTGCAAGCCGTGACTCTACCCACTGAGTTACGAACGCCGACCTTATTGTTGAAGGGGTGGTTTAAATTCACTGGTATAACGAGGTCTGTTGGAGTCGGTTTACGATGTGGATATTGATGATTTTAGAAGGTTTTTGTCACAGTAACATCTAAACATTTTAATTTTGCTTTATTGCTGGATGTAGTTTGTTGCGATGGGTTAGGTTGCTCTAGTTTAGCTCGCCATTGACCTTCATCATAATAAAAGTGTCGTCGACTTATCTATATATATATCACTATTTGCGATGCCGACCACTCTCATGAGGGTATTTTAAGGCAAATATGTGGTGAAGGATGAGTGTGATGAGTGTTAGTTATGAGTTACGTGGTGTAGTCTTGTTACAAACTAAGGCCGACTCTTCCTTAGAATGGGTCAATAATTAATAGCCCAATGACCAATAGAAATACAAGTACCATCAGGTTAGTGTGACTTCCGAACCACGCAGGTTGTTATCTGTCGTAGAGCTTGATTTTCTGGAAGTGAGGGTTGGTTTCTTTCATGATTCCTCCTCACAGTGTCTCACTGACTCATGTATATTTCTGCCGGAGTTGCTAAAAGAGGGCCTCACATTGGTAAACCTTGTGGGTCTTAGTTTATCTGTGATTTTAATACATAATTTATTACATCTTCGGTAAGTCTTTAGCATTGTGCTGGTTTGGTTTTAAAATTCTAAACACTTCCTGCCGTAGTATATTTGAGTACAAGAGTAGTCACCAAAGGATGACAGCATATTTCAATCTAAGTAATGACCAAAGCGATTCTACCGTCGCTCACACCTTTCCAAAACTAATCGACCCTACTAACATTGCAACAGAACAAAAGAACATACTATTTTGAAGAACAATGCCAATTGCAATATCAAAAAAGAAAATAAAGCAAAACGTGATTGCCAATCTTATTAACATAGAAGCAGCTTTGGACCACAAATAACCTCAGACCAGATGCGCTTTGAAGTTATTGATAAAATAAAGAAAGATCTAAATAAACAAAGCAAACCTCTGACACGCCAAAATGATACGGCCACCACGAGGAAAATAAAACAAAACCATCAGCTGAAAACAAAGCACAAGGGTTCTTTATTGCAACGTTAAAAACTAAACTATTTCACTCAAAAATACAACAAAGAAGTTTCACGACAAAAATTGTATCATAAATACCAACTAAAATTCCAAGCTGTTCAATAAAAACACAAAACCTTCTGCGTTTAGACCCTTGATAAAGACACAGAAGGAAGGGAATCCTATCAGACCTGTAATCAATGCAACCACAGCACCATCTTACACAATAGCCAAACATATTAGACAACTATTAAAAACAACTCTTGAACATGACAGTAAATATACCAGCACGAATACAATACACTTTCTTCAGAAACTAAACAAAGACACAATAGAACAAAGAGATCTCCTATTATTCTTGGATGTAAACAACATGTACTCAAATACACCAAGGCAGGAAGTTTTGACACTTTTAAAACCCAAACCAACACAGTGCCAAAGACTTGCAGAAGATTAAATAAATAATGTATTAAAAATCACAGACATTATGAAGCATCAAAGCTACTTTGCTTATAACGGAAAAATATACCACGTCCTCCCACAAGGTTCACCAATGGGAGGCTCTCTTCAGCAATTCTGGCAGAAATATACATGAGGCACTTCGAGTAGGAGTTGATCATGAGAGAAACCAACCCTTACTTCCAGAAAATCAAGCTCTACGCCAGATAGACGATAAAAATAAGTTCGTGAAAATAAAGCTACAAAATATTTAAGCAAGTTTGGTCCAGACTCTCTTCAAATAAAAAAGAGTACATACGTAAATAACTCAATTGTGTTCATGTTTTCGCAGCGGATAGAACAACAGCTGGGACCAGTGGAAGAAGCAGGCCAAATCAACCCCGGGTTTTACAAAACTTAACAGAATAGAACCTTTTGCCCCACCCCTGGTCTAGAATCTAGATACTACAAACCCATGAACGAGTGTGAGAGACAGTGTAAATATAGATAAGAAGTGAATCTTTAGTAAATATATTATTGTTATTATGTAAATAGACTAATGAACTGTCACTGATGATGTAGCGTAACTGCTAGGAAACGCGCATCTTAATTAAACAACTGATAGTTGAGTCTACGCGCCAAACCGAAAGGTAAGCATTAAATTGTTCCGTACAGTTGTGTATATTTTAGTTTAAATTTTATTCCAAATAATTTGCTGCGTCCTATTTTTATTAGTGTTTAAAACTACCGAATACTCGTAGCGTAGATACATTGTTGGGCATCCATGATTGGACGACCAATCACAACCGTGCATCAGACTGCCCAACGGTAACAGAGAACACAAAAATGTATGCACTGCCAATGGGATGGAACTTTTAAGCGTTTTGACGAATTAATCAGTTTTGAATGCGGTTGGTCGTCCACTGCTCCGAGCGAGCCAGTGTGCAGCTGTGAACGCATGCTTGATTTCTCTAGTTGTTTATTAAATTCGTAAGGTTTTTGTACATGTGTTGTTTTCTAGGCTAGCTGTTAGATATCGAATTAACAAGTAAAAAACTAAGGTTACTTTGGTAGGTGACTGCCAGCTTGCGCTGATTACTTTATAAACAAGCTCTTTACCTCATGTTTTGTGTTATTATTCAGGTTATAATGTTCACAAGAAAACGGGGTCAGATTCCCGATCCCGAAACGACGTGTACTTTTATCCACTCAAAACGGCGGAAATCGTCCGTAATAATAAGAGTATATAATAATAATATGAGTCTCGTATTATGACCTCAGATAGTGTACGTACCATCGTCAACAACAAACTTCTAACAAAGAGAAGCGTGGTATGAAAAACAAGTTGTCTCTAGTACTTTTAATTTAAGACAAACGCTTTAAAAAAATTTAGTGTAATAAATATGTTAAATCTGTTCAGCAAAGTGTGGGTTTATAACCAAAATAATTGCTACTAACACATATTTGTATAATTAGGTCTAAAGAATACCTAATATCACGTTACAACACTGGTCTTATAGCAATTTATAAAAAAAAGCTAAAATCTATAAATAATAAGAGTAGCTTGAAGTACAAGTGCTGTTTACAAACTTTCACGAACACAATTAAATTATCATGAAAAGTGAGTACTTTTCAAATCAACCGGAATACTCACAATTACATCACTATTAGAAACGTTATTATTCTGTTTTCCAAAATTTCAATTGGTAGAGTCAAGTCACTCTTATAATACCCGTAGTGCAAACATTTTAAATTTTGATAGCCACCGTTTGAAATGTTCAATAAATTGCCGACAAATTCTGGTAAAAAATGTTTAACAAATTACCAGAAAACATCAGACAAATTCAAAATTTTAAAACTTTTAAGTGTGAGCTAAAGACCCTTTTATTATCAAATTCATTTTATACAATGGGAGAATTCATGGAAAATAGTATTTAAATTTTAATTTGCATACTTATATTTTTACCATATAGCTGAAGATGTTTTAGCTGTCCTTTCTTACCAGTAACGGTAGATGTTGTGTTTATTTTTTTGTTATATAGTTAATTTGTTGTCAACACAATTATTGTATATTGACAAAAATAAAATAATAAACGTTTTTTATTTTGGACTTAAATTTTATGGGAGTTTGACATAATTGAATAAAGTTTTATTAACCACAATGTAAAACTAGATTTAATATAGATAAATTAAATATAGTTTTACATTGTGGTTTATCCAAAAGTGTTTATTTCAATTAAGTAGTTTTTTATTTTTCCAGTGAAATGTGTACGTTGACACGATAAGTTAAGATAAGTTGACACGAGTTGTTCTGAAAACCAGTTGTAACTGAGAAACGCTCTAATAAAATGCATTTTTATTTATTTATTTATTTACTTACGTCACAGAATAATGAATATTAGTCATTTTACAGTGTTTATTTTAATGTGTTCAGTGAATAAGAATATGCTTGTGTAAATATTTTAATTCGTATCGAACTGAGTTGCACGTTTTTAAATATTTGCACTTTGCATCTGTTAATTAAAACATGGTTAAAAACAAACATTTATTAAAACACGCCTAGGACCTTTCCCCTTCAAAATGGGGTAACGCTAACAACTTTATGTATATGCGCGATTTCGATGCAACTGGTATACCCACTTAATTCTCCGTGCCCAACAAGCGAAATAAATACATTCAGATATAATACATATTATGTATAAGGTTTTAACTCAGGAGGTGATGAGAAGCTCAAAACTACAAACCGTTTGTTCTACGTTTCCGTGTCTTTGGAAATACCAATGTATAAATCAAATTTCTATGAAAATTCGCTTAACAAATTGGTTACAGAAAAACGCTTGACAAGTATTAATCAATCACAGATGTTTTTACTATTCGTCAAACTGATTTGCAATCAGCTGACATAAGTTTGTTGTGTTGTTGAGGGTGAACACAATCCAACCCTGCAGGTTATGTAGAGGGTAGTGGATGTTTTACAACGATAGTTATAATCACCGTGGGGATATTCAAATGTTGCTCTTGCATATACCTTTTCTACTAAAATAATGAAAGATTTAAATTATTTATGTTAATTTTGACTTTAAATTTATAGTCTAGATATAAATAATTTCTTCAGTAGGCTCAATAATATAATAAGTATTCTTTGTAATGAATGTGAAGTGAACGGCCGAGTTATTATGGATTCGTATATGTAAAATATGTTCAATAATCATCTGGTTAAACTGTTAAAGAAATACCGCTGCTTGGCCTTTTGGATAAGACCAAAGACATTTTAGCTAGACAATAAACATTTTATTTAGAAATGATGATGACATCGATGTTTAATTTAGTTTAAAATAATTGACAGTCGGCCTCCAAAAAGAACTGTTTCAACAGTGTTTCTCGACGATGAAAGTCAACTATTTTAAGCTAAATTGGAAATGTTATTTGATAGAAAAATTAAAATCAACATGAAATTAAGTCATTTGATCAGTTAGATATTAATATGGCTTCCAAAAAATGTCGTTGTTTTATTATTCAACTGGTCATTAGAGACATAATTTTATAGATGTGCTGAATGTAGACTTTATCTTTATCCGACATTTTAGCTTTACCACTTTTAGTTTTTTACTCTCATTTTAGTAATTCATCCAATTTATTTTAAAATAATGTATCACTTCCATATTCATCAACATGTCAACGCAATGTAGGCCTATTTTGTTTATGAAAATAAAATGTAAGATGTTAAATAAAAAGTAAAAACTAAAGCTTATTCTTTTTCATGTTTTTCATGCCGGAGCGCAGCGCTATCTGTGCTTGGGCTTCCGAACTATGTTGTTTTCCTGCCTCAGCCATGTGGCACATATGCCCAATCTACCTGCCATAACACAATCTTTGGAACCACATCAGTTGCAAATTAACTTTTTTTGCTTTTTACGTCGTATATTTATGTCGTCAGCATGGTAAGACATGGTCGTCAGCATCATGGTGTAAGAATAGCCTACACCATGGTACATCATGGGCCCGGGACCATGAAATGAGCACCGATTCAGACTCCCAAAACTCGTTTGGAGTCAATCAAACCGGCTTCTATACAAATGACGAATGGTCTTTCAACAAAATAAATGTAACTATCTGCTTTCATTTAGCTCCAGGAAAACACCTTAAACTACTGGATGGATGTGTTGAAGGATATGCTGATGTAGATGACATTGTTAGCTGTTATTGATTTAGTGGAGAGAGTTATATTTACAATATAAGCGTAGCATAACTTGGGTTTTGAGCCAATTAATACGTCTGATAATAGTTTAGTACAATTTAAGTAGTGAATTTCTAGAGCAATGACTTTTAGTACAATTTAAGTAGTGAATGTCTAAAGCAATGACTTTTACAACGGCGCTTAAAACTCGTATTAGTTGTAAAATGATGATGTTGCAAACCTTGTTAAATAAAATACAAAAAAGAAAAACAGATTCACCAAAATATCGCTAGTGTTAAATTTTTATTGAAAATTACTCCATTGGTCAACGCCGCCTTACCATGCTTTCTGTACGATGTTTAAAAGCTTAATTCATATTATATTTGAATTTTTGGCAACGCACTTTAAACAAACTTTATTGTTAGCGAAGCAAAAAGCCTTTAACAACGTTTGAGTTACTGTAGCAAAGGCTAGTTTCGTTATACATTGAGATTAGCGTGTTATAAAACCATTTTAGATGATCAAGCTATATTTAGTGTCGATAAAAGCCTTAACTCTTTCTGTTGAAAGACATCATAAACTCTAATGCTGAGGTAGTAACTGTTTCTAGGGTGAGAAAATATTGAGCTATTTGAGTATTATATTCTATCCAAAGCGTAAAAGTCAAATTCGTTCTAAAACCCATTTCTTGTCGTGTTCACTCATACAGTTGTGATTAAACAATTCTTTTAGTCGACAAGTGAATGAAAGAGGCTATGGTAGGTAGATTGCGTAACGATGCCACATGGCTGAGGCAGGAAGATCAACAGGGTTAAGCAGTCCAAGCACAGATAGCGCTGTCATCTCTTGCCGGCTGCCGCCCTTCTTTCTCATCTGCTTCACATGCTCGAGTTTGTCCGATGTCGATGACTTAAATGTGACCAAAACGTGCGATTTTCAAGAACGAAAGAACTTGCGCGTGCGAGCATGTGGAGCCGAGGAAGGAGAAAGACGGCGGGAGACAGCAGCTATCCGTGCTTGGGCTGCCGAACTATGTTGATTTTCCTGCCTTGGTCATGTGGCATCTATGCGCAATCTACCTACCATAACATAATAACTCTTATTCCTAGGCCGCGATTTCTAATCTATGTTGCTATGTTGGGTCTTATGCTTATTTCTGTCTCGTAAGAGTGCATCTCCTGAGCCCGCAGTGCATAACCCGCATTGGAATGATAATCTAATTTGTTTTGCAAAACGAGTCAACAACCAAGGTTGCAAAGATAGTCTCGAGCACATGACGTTAAAGTTTGGTGCACAAGAAAAATTTTGGTCAGACGTTAACCCAAGATATTTTGTTTCAAGCTCGAGTGTAAGTTGAAATTAGTGTATTGATTGAGAGTGTCTTATGTTTGACAACTGTGAACATTTAGTTTTATTAGGATTGATGTGTTAGTTTGCTGTGAACCCGAAACAGTTTTGATTCCAATGTTTGTCACCACATTGTGTAGCTATTCACTTGCCTCACGTTATATTGAGCTAGTCATATTCCATCCAAAGCGTAAATGTTTCCATGTAGTTTTCATTGAACAATGTTTTAAAGTCAACAGTTAAATCAAAGATTATGTCATGGCAGGTAGATTACGCAGAGATGCCACATGACTGAGGCAGAAAAATCAACAGAGTTAAGCAGCCCAAGCACAGATAGCGCTGCGAGCGCTGCCTTCTTCGCCGTCTTTCTCCCCTCGGCTCCACATGCTCGAGTTAAATGTGACCAAATCGTGCGATTTTCAAGAACGAAATAACTTACGCGTGCGAGCATGTCGAGCCGAGGGAGAAGAAAGATGGCGCTATCCGTGCTTGGGCTGCCGAACTATGTTGATTTCCTGCCTCAGCCATGTGGAATCTATATGCAATCTCTACCTACCATTACAAAATCTTCGGTTAAATATTCTTAGAACGTTTAATACGCTGTATCGATTTAATACGTTAGGCCTACATTCGTTATCAATTGATAATGTGCCCTATTTTGGTAGTTTAGAAAATAGTAGTTGGGAGTCTCCTAAAGATCGTTCGTTTAACTATAAAGTTATAAAGTAATATGAGCTCTTCATATACCTTTAAATAGTTTAAAATACGATTAGTAGTGATTGGGAGTCTATATGTTTCATAAAAAATATAAAAATCCAAATTGCACACTATAAAATTAGGAATCCCAGCTAATATTCCACTAAGCCTAGCCAGATTGACAGTAGGCCTAATTGCAATAGCCTTAGACGAACAAGTCAGTGAACCACGCAGAGTCGCTGATGAGTTCAACAAGTTCTTTTCCTCGGTCGTAGCTGACCAAGGCCTCGGCCGGGCCAACAATCAGCCCTCTCCCAATTGAAACCGAGTCCTATCTGTCCTATAGCCTCCATGGCTTTAACTCCGGTCACAGAGGAGGAAATTGCCAGAGTATTAAGGATTTGCCTTAAAAAAAACCAACGATTAAGATCGTGTTTTAACGTGGCTTATCAAACAAGGTGCAAAGCATTTGTTAAAGCTACTTGAACACTTGATCAATCACTCTTTTGAATCGGGAACGGTTCCTCTTCTTGCGAAGATTATACCAATTTTAAAAAGGGCGACCCTTCTTCTACTCAAAATTACCGTCCTATATCAATAATACCCACTTTCAGTAAGGTTTCCGAAAACCTGTCCTCATTCGTACCGCGAATTTCCTGGACAGACACCAACTACTATCGTCAAACCAATTCGGATTCCGAAATGGTAGTCGACAATAGACGCAGTGGTGCGTCTAGTCGAAAAGATAGTAGAGGCTGTCGAAAGTCGAGAAACTGCACTTAGTCTATTCCTCGACTTATCAAAATCTTTCGATTGTGTCGATCACACGACCTTGATTCACAAACTAGAAAATTACGGGTGCGAGGAGTGCCACTCAGGTGGATCAAATCGTACCTTAGTAATAGAACGCAATTTGTCGAAATTTCAGACGTACAATCAGAGGGTGTGGGTCTGAGCTATGGAGTCCCCCAGGGCTCCATACTAAGTCCCCTACTCTTCCTGCTCTACGTCAACGATGTTGGCTCATCGGTACAAAAGGGACAAATTGTCCAGTACGCAGATGACACGACTCTATGTTTCAAAGCACCATCCATCCAAGAACTCGAACACGTGACGTTTGTTGAGCTCAACAGTACAATTCAACATTTCAATGAGCTCAACCTCAAAATATATCCAACTAAATCATCATTTTATTCAATTTTGTTTGAGACAAACAATCTCAGGAAATAATCCAACAGTCATGTAAGATGACACTGAGATAGAAGAAGTCTACTCGACAAAATTCCCTGGTATACACCTTGATCGAGGGTTGACATGGGATTGTCATGTAGACAGTGTTTGTGGGAAGTTAGCATCAGGCGTTTATGTTTTGAGGCAACTGCTCGAGTACTACGCCTGATGACGGCGTACTACGGTGTAATCTACTCACATCTTTCCTACGGATTAACGTTGCCCAAATGCAAATTTCTCAAGGATTTTCATTCTGCAAAAAAAAGCAGTCTGGACGATCGCGAAAGTTTAAATAAGAGAGTCGTGCAGGCCATTATTCAAAAGTTTAAACATGTTGACACTACCTTGCCTCAATATTCTTGACACCTGTCTTCATTTTAGATAAAAATGTGACCCCATAATAGGAAGTGATATTCATTCTTATGAAACTAGAGGCAGGGGAAACTACCGAACTGTAAGGAAGAATTTTATTCACGTAGGTACTCAGCTTTACCTTGCACGTAAAAACTGATATTCAAACTCGAATAATCAAAATTAAAATTGTCATTTACATACATTAAGAATTCTGTATATTCCTTAAAGGACCATGCGTCTGTGTGTGGGAAAGAGTTACTATCATATATGTTACAATTAGTTATTATAATTAAGATACGAAATACACTTCACTTAGAGTATTCTCGGCAAGAAATTTTTGGCCAAATTATAGTTAAAGTAAATATTAAAAGTAAAATTCGTTCAAACATTAATTTCTTGTTGTGTTTACTCATCAAGTTGTGGTTAAACAATTCTTTATAATCGACAAGTAATGATAAATAATGTTATGGGATATATGGCGCACAGATGCCACATGACTGAGGCAGGAAAATCAACGTAGTTAAGCAGCCCAAGCACAGATAGCGCTGCGAGCGCTGCCGTCTCACCGTCTTCCTACCCCTTTGCTCGACATGCTCGAGTTTGTCCGATGTCGATGACTTAATTGTGACCAAATTGAGCGATTTTCAAGAACGAAAGAACTTACGCGTGCGAGCATGTCGAGCCGAGGGGAGAAAGACGGCGGGAAATGGCAGCGATCGCAGCTCTATCTGTGCATGGGCTTCCGAACTATGTTGATTTCCTACCTCAATAATGTGGCATCTATGTGCAATCTACCTACCAAAACATAATCATTGGCTCAATTTAATACCAACTATATTTTGATTAAATTTGCAATAAACGTGTATGTTGATGGGATCCATCAATACACCAAATACTATGAACATCGTTAAAGTCGTTTCAAAATGGCGGCCAAAAAAGTGGGTTTCTAGAACTGTGGAATAAATAGTCCTATTTCACTGAAATTTAAAATTTTTATCGCTTCAAGATATTTAATAAAACGTGTAGTAAAACACGTCAGTCTGAGGCCGAAGCCAGACTGTGAACGGAGCGAATTAGAGTAACAAATTGCACAGGAAATTTCACTAATGCCAGCGGCGATTAAGCGACGCATAGCTGCGTGTCGGCCTGGTAAGATCTATGTGACGGTTGTATGAATTAGAAATAGGAAATTCGACTCAACGGAGTTTAATACACTTTAAAACCAAGTGTATTTCTTTAAATCCAATGAATGGTGTAGCCGTGGGTGTTCCAAGAAAGTACACGTTGTTATAGGACGAAATTCAAGGTCATAGTCAGTACGGCTCACTCTTAATCCTAACCAATAGATTTTGGCACTTTTCCAACCATTCTCAAAAGATAACAAACAGGAACCAACCATCTTGCGAAATAATAACATCAGACTCAATAGTTTATATTACAACGACCAGCTGTTAAAAGTGAAAATGTGACTCGGCTACTGACGTCGACTAGGTAAAGACTGACCGTTGGATGCGAACAGTTATTAGAACACGTAGTTTATATTCTATGTGTATATTCAATAAAGCCATGATTCTCCGCGGGCACATACGTTGCATTGTATACGTACAAGAACTTATATAAATTTTGCATGCGTTCAAGTCTTGTAGCAAAGTTAAATTTGAAGTAAAAAAAATATTGCAAGGCTCTTAGCGATTTTGCAGTAACAATAAGGGGTTGTCCTCATTTTAAGGGTCCTCCTCAGTGTAGTCACCGCAGAGAAAAGCTGAATTCGTCCGCCCAAGGAACCCAAGACACCGCGCACGTAACAACTGGCTAAACAACGGGCTTTCTTTCAACTGTCAAACCTAGCGCCTACAAGGGTTTTGTAGAAAGTAGAGACCGCTCTTATGTTCGGATGTATTAGTATATGGAACAAGAAAGTATTTATCTGTGTTTGCCTGTTTTCAGATTTCTGAAACCCTATTTTTAGTTTTTATTCACGGTCTTATAATGACTCTATTTTTCTCTAATTGCATAAATAAAAGACATATTGGAAAAATGAAAACAGGCGAACTTAAATAATATTGTAATCTTTCATTTATAGGAGTCTCAATTTTATTTCGTGCAAGCCTCTGCAACGGCGCTCTCCCAAACTAGTAGAACAACCCACCTTCCCTCTTGGTATACAAAGGATTAACGTGGTTTTGTCTTAAAGTTTACTTCAATGTATTTAATGTAATTGCTACTTCCTTTCGATAAATGAAATGAACAATGATTGCTAGGATAACAAACTATTATTTTATTTTTAAAATGTTTATAACAGAAAATATCTTTCACCGAACGTTATAATAATACTCAGAAATCTTCTGATCGCTTTGAAGTAACTGCATACATATGAATAACACAATTATTCAAATTTATTTCTTCGATCAACTCAATTATTTATTACGGGTTTGAACCGAATTCAATGTCTTCTGCCTGAAAAAGTCACATTGATTAATACTTTGCAAATACGAGTATAGTAGGTATTTATTGAAGTAGAAAAATAAACTTATATAAGCACTTACATAAGAAATTCAAAACTGGAGACATACCATTTTTTTATAAATAATATTTGATTGTAATGAGTCTTGCTAATAACAAATTAATTTGTTTAGTTTGGAATTTTGCAGGTTGTCTTCAATATTTAAATCTTAAGGTAATTTGTTAGTTCGTTTTATAGTGTTGAATGTTGTATGTTTTCATTACAGGATTATAATCTGGAACTGTTTTTGTTTTGAGAATTGAGGGCTATGATATTTGCTGATACTGTACTTATATTATGTCAATGTAAAGGTTAATACAATTTTGAGTATCTTTGCAGGTTTAATACAAGATATGTATTATTATAGTAAGTAATTGCGATGGATGCCACATGGCTGAGGCAGGAAAATCAACAGAGTTGCGGCAGCCCAAGCTCAGATAGCACTGCGATCTCTTGCCCCTCTGCTCGACATGCTCGAGTTTGTCCGATGTCGATGACTTAAATGTGACCAAATCGTGCGATATTCAAGAACGAAAAACTTGCGCGCGCGAGCAGTGAGCCGAGAGGGGAGCAAGACGACAGGAGCGCTATCTGTGCTTGGGCTGCCGTAACTGTGTTGATTTTCCTGCCTCAGCCATGTGGCATCTATGTGCAATTTATAAAATAATACAATTTTTTTCTGAAGCAACTGAAAATATGTTGCCTTCGGCACGAAAAGGTTTCAACAAAGCATTCAACAAAAAGGTTTGCAGAGGTAACCAGGGTAAATATCTCGTACATAGTTAGTAACAACCTACAACTAAATAAGATGTGTAATTAGAATATTGTAGGTCTATATAAAAATGTAAGGAATGTTTAAAAAATGCAATATAAGGAAATTTAAATACAAAGCTTTTATGTTGTTTTGGATTAATACCTAAGTAGGATAAAACTTACTCAAACCCCAAAACCAATTCTGTATAATTTATTTAATTATGAATAAACTCTTAATTTTAAATGTTGACAGCGAAAAATCCGCATTCACAACTCACTTTGGCTAGAAGAAAGCAGGAATTGGCTGAGCCAAAGGACAAAATTATTGAAACCACTCAAAACTGACCAACATAAACCAAGCACATCCGTGGCGCAATACCAACTGTGACATCCCAGTAAAATAAAGGAGTTGCATAAAAATGACGTCACCTGCAACAAATTGATAAGATAATATAAGAGAAAATATTAGAAGGATCAACTCTTAAATATTTAAAGAATCAAAACAATACAGGACAGTTTTAGAAACACCTTCAAAACTACACTAAAGGTTACTGAACCTGTGGCTACGCGACTATTATGTTCAGTTACTGCAAAATTATATTTCCAATCCTTTATTCTAAACAAAAGTGTTAATTGAAATTGGTCAAACAAAACCAATTAGATGCAAGGGTACTTGTTTGGTTCCTCGATTGCGGGTTGGGACCGCTATGAGAAGACACGTAAACACCTCTCATACCGCCTTACATCCAAGACAAGTTGAAAACAATCTCTCACACCTGGGTGTCATGTTGCCGACCTGCCCTGATGCCCTCGGCAAACTACAGTCTGCATGGGAGCGCCTACCCGATACCGCGGTCAGAGAGAAATGGACAGGGTGAAAATGTACGTTACGTCAAGGCTGAAGGCCGAGAAATGTAGAAACACTGTGGAGAAGTGTTCCACGAAATGCCGGGATCAAGGGAAATAAACATCAAAAATCCAAAGGATAATACAATTAATAAGAATATTTTAACTTTAAGCAACCGTGCCTGAAGGCCGAGGCATGCAAAAACGACGTAGAAATGTTTCACGCAAATCAGTGAACGAGAGAAATTAATATCAATAAAAATAGCATCTCAAAACCGAGTGAAGTGAAAATTATGAGAACATTTTTAAAATCAAGCAGCCAAGACCGAAGGCTTAGGTATAATTTATAAACTAATAATTTACTGAACTAGCGCTTTGATGACGAGGCGTAACGGAAACCCTAAACACTTAATAAATAAATACATTACCTTAAAGGAACTGTCAATCATAGGATTGACACCTCTTCCATTTAATAAACATATACATGTCTAAAACACTTATATTGGTACCTCTAACTAGAATATATAATTTTGATTCTTATTAATAGAGGTTTTGTTACTAGGACGCTCTTTAGAGGCGTCCTGGTCTTGCACCCTTCCAGCGACCCCATCCATGACCTCCCCACTCCCACCATAATTCAACGCTCGGACTAGGTTGCTCAAGCCTTGGAGCACGTTATAAGGAAATGTTGTATGACATAAGCTTGGGAAATAAATGAAAATTGGCTGCACGGTGTAGGCATCACGACACTGCCTAGAAGTGCACCGGTCTTGCACCCTTCCGGCGAACACTGCCCGTGACCGTCCTTACTTCAACACTCGGGCTAGGTTGTGTGTGCCTTAAAGCACGTCTGAGAAAGAGTGTAAACAGCTTAAACTTGAGAAATATTTGGAAAGCAGTCTACAAAGTCTAGGAACTAGGACGCTCTCCAGAAGTCCACCGGCCTTACATCCTTCAGACGAACACCATCCTTACACCCCCATTCTACACTCTGCACTCAGACTAGTTTTTTATGCTTAAGGGCACGTTGGGAGAATAGTTTACATGATCAAGCTTGATAGTGTTTGGAAAGCTAACTGAAAGGGTAACTGACCAGGACGCTCCCTAAAATATATAATTTTAATTCTGAATAATAGACGTCTAGTTACATTAACAAACATTTCAATAATACTTAGAAGACGTTGCAAGATTTTTTCTGTTCATTTATCTTAAACTGTTGATCCTAGACCAGCAGCCTTCATTCTGATTATAAATTTTAAACTCGCAATCAAAAATGTATGAAGGCCGAAGGTAGGACACAGTCGTCAAAGCTAGACCTAATCCTCAATAATCATCCATCAAACACGAGCATTATGTTTAAGATATGTATGAATAATGTTACAGCCAAGAGGTAAGCTAGGCTAGTAACTGCAGAACAAAGTTATACATACACACACTAGTCTATTAAACTTAATTATTTCAAATGAGTTATTTTGGAATTGTTCATTACCTTCAACAAAATGTCTCCTCTAAAATGTCGTATACCCTTCCTTGGTTCAAACTGCACAAGGTGAAACACACAGAACTTCTTCAGCAGATTATTTAACCGAAATGTTTAGAGCGGAATTAATGTGTGTGACGCGCGCTTTATGTTTACGGAATAAATAAATAATCCTTATAAACATGTTAGTAGAATCAAAAGTACTCACAACACACAAACACATCTATCTACTCATGCAACTAATTTCTTCAAGTCATATGCGTTTTGAGCTAAACTATTAATGCAGGATTTGTCACCGCCAAGCTAAATTGAACTATATTCTTTTACAATATTATGTAGTAAAGCAGTGCTTGGTAACTATTGTACTTGTTGGCAAAAAAAGTTAAAACATTCAAAATAAATTATCATAGTTAACGCATATGACCTTCAGAAGTATTTTCTTGTGTTCAAGTACCTAGGTAAAACAATCAATTTTATAAATACCTTTGGTTGACCTGAAAGTTGACAAATATGACACGACTTCAAAATCAAAAAAGGTATTTAATAAATAAACGGAAGAAATGATAGCCAGACTTTAGAACATTATTATATGATAAAAAATATCGAAGGTTGTACATTTAGGATTTGATTATGTTAAACCTAATACTAAGTTATAGGAAGATATTGGTTTAGGAATTACTCGGAACAAGATTTGCTGCTACAATTGCCCGTACAGTGGGCGCTCATAGAGGCAAGGCTTTAGCCATCCAAGACCAGAACACACAATTCATCCACATTAGACTAGAGGACGTTGCCCTTAGAGCATGATTGAGAAAATATTAGATGAGGAATGACTTGGATCGAGAATTGATACTAGAGCACGGAGCTCGACTTGATAGACGGCTGCACAGTATCTCAGGCACCAGGACGCTAACACTGGCTGGAAGCGCTCTGATATTGCACACTCTGGTGAACACCATCCGTGACCTTCCCTAATTCCACATTAGACTAGACGATGTTGCCCTTAGAGCATGATTGAGAAACATATTAGATGGGGAATGACTTGGATCGAGAATTGACACTACAATGGGGCACGTCCAGTGGGCGCACAGAGAGGTAAAGCTTTAGGCCCCAGACAAGAGCACGGGGCTCGAGCCTAGGGCACCATGAGCCGACTTGATAGACGGTTGCACAGTATCTCAGGCACCAGAACGCTAACACTGGCTGGAAGCGCCTGATATTGCACACTCTGGCGAACACCATCCGTGACCTTCCCTAATTCCACATTAGACTAGACGATGTTGCCCTTAGAGCTTGATTGAGAAACAGATTAGATGGGGAATGACTTGGATCGAGAATTGATACTAGAGCACGGAGCTCGACTTGACAGACGGCTGCACAGTATCTCAGTCACCAGAACGCTAACACTGGCTGGAAGCGCTCTGATATTGCACACTCTGGTGAACACCATCCGTGACCTTCCTTAATTTCCACATTAGACTAGACGATGTTGCCCTTAGAGCTTGATTGAGAAACAGATTAGATGGGGAATGACTTGGATCGAGAATTGATACTAGAGCACGGAGCTCGACTTGACAGACGGCTGCACAGTATCTCAGGCACCAGAACGCTAACACTGGCTGGAAGCGCCCGATATTGCACACTCTGGTGAACACCATCCGTGACCTTCCTAATTCCACATTAGACTAGACGATGTTGCCCTTAGAGCATGATTGAGAAAAGATTAGATGGGGAATGACTTGGATCGAGAATTGATACTAGAGCACGGAGCTCGACTTGACAGACGGCTGCACAGTATCTCAGGCACCAGAACGCTAACACTGGCTGGAAGCTCTGATATTGCACACTCTGGCGAACACCATCCGTGACCTTCCTAATTCCACATTAGACTAGACGATGTTGCCCTTAGAGCATGATTGAGAAAAGATTAGATGGGGAATGACTTGGATCGAGAATTGATACTAGAGCACGGAGCTCGACTTGACGACGGCTGCACAGTATCTCAGGCACCAGAACGCTAACACTGGCTGGAAGCGCCTCCGATATTGCACACTCTGGCGAACACCATCCGTGACCTTCCTAATTCCACATTAGACTAGACGATGTTGCCCTTAGAGCATGATTGACAAAAAAATTAGATGAGGAATGACTTGGATCGAGAATTGACACTAGACGACGGAGCTTGATTCGAGCTTGGACGGCTGCACAGTATCTCAGGCACCAGAACGCTAACACTGGCTGGAAGCGCTCTCGATATTGCACACTCTGGCGAACACCATCCGTGACCTTCCCTAATTCCACATTAGACTAGACGATGTTGCCCTTAGAGCATGATTGAGAAAAAGATTAGATGAGGAATGACTTGGATCGAGAATTGATACTAGAGCACGGAGCTCGACTTGATAGACGGCTGCACAGTATCTCAGGCACCAGAACGCTAACACTGGCTGGAAGCGCCTGATATTGCACACTCTGGCGAACACCATCCGTGACCTTCCTAATTCCACATTAGACTAGACGATGTTGCCCTTAGAGCATGATTGAGAAACAGATTAGATGGGGAATGACTTGGATCGAGAATTGATACTAGAGCACGGAGCTCGACTTGATAGACGGCTGCACAGTATCTCAGGCACCAGAACGCTAACACTGGCTGGAAGCGCTCCTGATATTGCACACTCTGGCGAACACCATCCGTGACCTTCCCTAATTCCACATTAGACTAGACGATGTTGCCCTTAGAGCATGATTGAGAAACAGATTAGATGGGGAATGACTTGGATCGAGAATTGATACTAGAGCACGGAGCTCGACTTGACAGACGGCTGCACAGTATCTCAGGCACCAGAACGCTAACACTGGCTGGAAGCGCCTCTGATATTGCACACTCTGGCGAACACCATCCGTGACCTTCCCTAATTCCACATTAGACTAGACGATGTTGCCCTTAGAGCATGATTGAGAAAAGATTAGATGAGGGAATGACTTGGATCGAGAATTGACACTAGAGCACGGAGCTTGACTTGACAGACGGCTGCACAGTATCTCAGGCACCAGAACGCTAACACTGGCTGGAAGCGCCTGATATTGCACACTCTGGCGAACACCATCCGTGACCTTCCCTAATTCCACATTAGACTAGACGATGTTGCCCTTAGAGCATGATTGAGAAAAAGATTAGATGGGAATGACTTGGATCGAGAATTGACACTAGAGCAACGGAGCTCGGACACGTATCTCAGTGGGCGCATAGGCGAGCGCTCTGAGGGCAAAGCTTTTAGGCCCCATACAGACATCTTGGACAGAATTGACACAACAATGGGGCACGTCCAAGGCGTACAGAGGTAAAGCCTCGAGCCTAGGGGAAGCACCATGAGCCGACTTGATAGACGGCTGCACAGTATCTCAGGCACCAGAACGCTAACACTGGCTGGAAGTCCGATATTGCACACTCTGGCGAACACCATCCGTGACCTTCCCAATTCCACATTAGACTAGACGATGTTGCCCTTAGAGCATGATTGAGAAACAGATTAGATGGGGAATGACTTGGATCGAGAAATGATACAGAGCACGGAGCTCGACTTGACAGACGGCTGCACAGTATCTCAGGCACCAGAACGCTAACACTGGCTGGAAGCGCTCTGATATTGCACACTCTGGCGAACACCATCCGTGACCTTCCCTAATTCCACATTAGACTAGACGATGTTGCCCTTAGAGCAGATTGAGAAAAGATTAGATGGGGAATGACTTGGATCGAGAATTGATACTAGAGCACGGAGCTCGACTTGACAGACGGCTGCACAGTATCTCAGGCACCAGAACGCTAACACTGGCTGGAAGCGCTCCGATATTGCACACTCTGGCGAACACCATCCGTGACCTTCCCTAATTCCACATTAGACTAGACGATGTTGCCCTTAGAGCATGATTGAGAAAAGATTAGATGGGAATGACTTGGATCGAGAATTGATACTGAGAGCACGGAGCTCGACTTGATAGACGGCTGCACAGTATCTGGCACCAGGCACCAGAACGCTAACACTGGCTGGAAGCGCCCCGATATTGCACACTCTGGCGAACACCATCCGTGACCTTCCCAATTCCACATTAGACTAACGACCATCCGTTGCCCTTAGAGCATTCCACATTAGACTAGAAAAGATTAGATGGGGAATGACGATGTTGCGAGAATTGAATTGCAGAGCAGAGCTCGACTTGATAGAGCTGCAGATTAGATGTATCTCAGGGAATGACACCAGAACGCTGGATCACTGGCTGGAGCGCTCCGATATTGCACACTCTGGCACACCATCCGTGACCTTCCTAATTCCACATTAGCTAGACGATGTTGCTTGAGCATGAGAAAAAAGATTAGATGGGGAATGACGGCGAGAATGATACAGAGCAGGAGCTATTGATAGACGGCTCACAGTATCTCAGGCACCAGAACGCTAACACTGGCTGGAAGCGCCTGATATTGCACACTCTGGCGAACACCATCCGTGACCTTCCTAATTCCACATTAGACTAGACGATGTTGCCCTTAGAGCATGATTGAGAAAAAAGATTAGATGGGAATGACTTGGATCGAGAATTGACACTACAATGGGGCAGCAGTGGGCGCACAGAGAGGCAAAGCTTTTGGCCCCCCAGCAAAGAGCACGGGCCTTGACCAGGGCACCATGAGCCGACTGATAGACGGCTGCACAGTATCTCAGGCACCAGAACGCTAACACTGGCTGGAAGCGCCCGATATTGCACACTCTGGCGAACACCATCCGTGACCTTCCTAATTCCACATTAGACTAGACGATGTTGCCCTTAGAGCATGATTGAGAAAAGATTAGATGGGGAATGACTTGGATCGAGAATTGATACTAGAGCACGGAGCTCGACTTGATAGACGGCTGCACAGTATCTCAGGCACCAGAACGCTAACACTGGCTGGAAGCGCTCCGATATTGCACACTCTGGCGAACACCATCCGTGACCTTCCTAATTCCACATTAGACTAGACGATGTTGCCCTTAGAGCATGATTGAGAAACAGATTAGATTGGGGAATGACTTGGATCGAGAATTGATACTTCCCTAGAGCACGGAGCTTAGATGGGGAAATGACGAGACTTGACAGACGGCTGCACAGTATCTCAGGCACCAGAACGCTAACACTGGCTGGAAGCGCCCGATATTGCACACTCTGGCGAACACCATCCGTGACCTTCCTAATTCCACATTAGACTAGACGATGTTGCCCTTAGAGCATGATTGAGAAACAGATTAGATGGGGAATGACTTGGATCGAGAATTGATACTAGAGCACGGAGCTCGACTTGACAGACGGCTGCACAGTATCTCAGGCACCAGAACGCTAACACTGGCTGGAAGCGCTCCGATATTGCACACTCTGGCGAACACCATCCGTGACCTTCCCTAATTCCACATTAGACTAGACGATGTTGCCCTTAGAGCATGTAAGAGAAACAGATTAGATGGGGAATGACTTGGATCGAGAATTGATACTAGAGCACGGAGCTCGACTTGACAGACGGCTGCACAGTATCTCAGGCACCAGAACGCTAACACTGGCTGGAAGCGCCTGATATTGCACACTCTGGCGAACACCATCCGTGACCTTCCCTAATTCCACATTAGACTAGACGATGTTGCCCTTAGAGCATGATTGAGAAAAAGATTACATGGGGAATGACTTGGATCGAGAATTGACACTAGAGCACGGAGCTCGACTTGATAGACGGCTGCACAGTATCTCAGGCACCAGAACGCTAACACTGGCTGGAAGCGCCCTGATATTGCACACTCTGGCGAACACCATCCGTGACCTTCCTAATTCCACATTAGACTAGACGATGTTGCCCTTAGAGCATGATTGAGAAACAGATTAGATGGGGAATGACTTGGATCGAGAATTGATACTAGAGCACGGAGCTCGACTTGACAGACGGCTGCACAGTATCTCAGGCACCAGAACGCTAACACTGGCTGGAAGCGCCTGATATTGCACACTCTGGCGAACACCATCCGTGACCTTCCCTAATTCCACATTAGACTAGACGATGTTGCCCTTAGAGCATGATTGAGAAAAAGATTAGATGGGGAATGACTTGATCGAGAATTGATACTAGAGCACGGAGCTCGACTTGATAGACGGCTGCACAGTATCTCAGGCACCAGAACGCTAACACTGGCTGGAAGCGCCCGATATTGCACACTCTGGCGAACACCATCCGTGACCTTCCCTAATTCCACATTAGACTAGACGATGTTGCCCTTAGAGCATGATTGAGAAACAGATTAGATGGGGAATGACTTGGATCGAGAATTGATACTAGAGCACGGAGCTCGACTTGACAGACGGCTGCACAGTATCTCAGGCACCAGAACGCTAACACTGGCTGGAAGCGCCCGATATTGCACACTCTGGCGAACACCATCCGTGACCTTCCCAATTCCACATTAGACTAGACGATGTTGCCCTTAGAGCATGATTGAGAAAAAATTAGATGGGGAATGACTTGGATCGAGAATTGATACTAGAGCACGGAGCTGACTTGAGACGGCTGCACAGTATCTCAGGCACCAGAACGCTAACACTGGCTGGAAGCGCCCCGATATTGCACACTCTGGCGAACACCATCCGTGACCTTCCCTAATTCCACATTAGACTAGACGATGTTGCCCTTAGAGCATGATTGAGAAACAGATTAGATGGGAATGACTTGGATCGAGAATTGATACTAGAGCACGGAGCTCGACTTGACAGACGGCTGCACAGTATCTCAGGCACCAGAACGCTAACACTGGCTGGAAGCGCCCGATATTGCACACTCTGGCGAACACCATCCGTGACCTTCCCTAATTCCACATTAGACTAGACGATGTTGCCCTTAGAGCATGATTGAGAAAAAGATTAGATGGGGAATGACTTGGATCGAGAATT